>SJYX01010638.1:0-43722 GCA_006410675.1 Oreotragus oreotragus
TTTTTTTTTCATATATTAATTATTTAAGCAAAAAATATATTGGGTAGAAATGTTATATCCTTTCCACACAAGAGAAATCCAGGACATCAAATTCTTTACACCTCCAGGTTGCATTGCTCAAAAGTGGCAAAAGAGTTTCTTGTACCATAATTAAGTATTTTATACTAAGGCAAACAAAGGTTGTTCTATCCTAGGGAGTTCACAGGGTGTGCATGGAAGAGATTTTTATTCAGGGTTTGATAGGCATGTGCCTTTGTAGAATGATCCTAATTTTAGAAAGAGTGATTCCAGTGAGCCTGGTGCTGTAGATGCTAAGCATCATTCCTGAACCACGTGCTGGGTAACTTCTCTGTTCAATGGGCAGTGAATAACTCATAACTCCCTAGAGATAGACATATTAAATATTACGATTGCCAGAAATCACCATGTTTCCCTGATTGACATGTTACTTGCACAGTTTTTCTTTGACTAGCTGACTCACTCCTCCTTTTACTTTCAACTGTTATCTATAGAATCTTGCCAGGTTCAAATTGCATCTTTCCACTCACCTCTCTAATTTCCTCCTTGTAAAAGTGTTATTTTCCATGTTTTATTCAAAGTACATCATAATGGTTTATTAAGCCAGAGACAAAATTATTAACATACAAAAAGCTGCTTCAATTTGCAAGCCTTTATGGAGTAGACAATGGTTATTCATGATATTAAAACATTTCTTAATTTAAATTTTTTCATAATTCACATACTATGTTNTTTTTCTTTGACTAGCTGACTCACTCCTCCTTTTACTTTCAACTGTTATCTATAGAATCTTGCCAGGTTCAAATTGCATCTTTCCACTCACCTCTCTAATTTCCTCCTTGTAAAAGTGTTATTTTCCATGTTTTATTCAAAGTACATCATAATGGTTTATTAAGCCAGAGACAAAATTATTAACATACAAAAAGCTGCTTCAATTTGCAAGCCTTTATGGAGTAGACAATGGTTATTCATGATATTAAAACATTTCTTAATTTAAATTTTTTCATAATTCACATACTATGTGTGTACTACTAAATGTTTACCACCTCATTAGGAGTAAAAGATGTGGCATAATCAATGTTCTACTTTCCTTTTTTAAAATAAATAAGCACTTGTTTCCTTTCCATCACATCATTATTGAATTTTTAGATTCTCTTCCTTCTAGTTTTATAGCATATTTCCATGTGATGTCTTACTTCTTTTTTACAATGACCATTAGCCATCTAGGATTAACTCTACTACATCTACCATTTAGACTTTGAAACACTCTCCTAACAGAAGTAATTGCCTCATGTATATCTTTCTCCGGTGCACTATAAAAACCTCTCTCAAATTAGTCTTACTAAATTCCGTATATGACTACATAATTATCCACCTCAAAAAGTCTTTAGTGGACTCATGATTGCATGTCTCTTGTAAAAGCCCTGAATGAGCTGTTAAAACTCCAATTAAAATATGCCACAAAAGTATTCTTACAGACATTTCTTTAATACAATTTTCTGAAAGCATATATTACAATGTGTTAGACCATGCTGATGGAAATACAAAAAAATGAATGCAGCAAGACTTAATTTTGAAGAGGGTAGAAGCTAATGAAACACACAGCAAAATAAGTGGACACAGATCAATATGATAAAGAGGAGTAAGGCGTGCTGAATAAATATGAAAAGTAGTTAGTAATCTACCTGGGAGTCTAAAGAAAATTTTCACTTGGAAGCAGACATCCTGTGGGGTATATTCTCTACAATGTGGAAACTGAGGCTATGTAGAACATCATCTCCATGATATGTTGAGGATAACCAGAATGTCTTCCTGGGCTGAGTTAATGATATTGATCACTTCATCTATAGTCAGGGATGGATTTTGTACTGCCTTTTCTAATTAGATGATTACCACCATAGGGATAATTTTTCAGAGATTGAGTTCCATAAAACGTGAAATAAACCTCATGAAAATTCCTCCCAAAACACCAGAGGTTGTTAGGAAGGGATGAATATATTTTGATTGTATTTGGTATATGGGGTGTGCCTGAATCTTTGGACGTCTGAGGCAGATGGTGTTAGGCTGAATTTTTTTTTTTTCTTGAGTTTGAGAGACTAAGATCTTTGAAAGAATGGTGAGTGAGACAGTGAGGTAAACTTGAGCTTTTCTCTGGCTTTTTCCTGAAGACATTTGATGAGTCACAGAGATTTACACTCAGGCTCAGCAGAAAGTAGCAACTAGAGACGTTTGTTAGTGTTGTGGGTCTAGAGAGTCCAAAACTGGAATTCAGATGCTAAGACCCAGAACAAAAGAGAACAGTAATGTGGACATAAAGTTCCATGAGATTTTTCTCTTGAAATGTTTGCTAAATCTTAAGATTCTCAGAGGTAAGAGGTTGAGAAATCAAGCAGAAAGAAGTGACTAATGGCTAAAGTGCTAAGCAGAAATATTTAGCAGTCTGTTGGTACTGGGCATTAAAAAAGTAAAAATTGGATCTTGTTCAGACTTAGGCACCCCAGTTCAGAACCAAGCTTTCAGCAGAGACTCCGGAAATATTATGTCATTTTAGTGACAGTCAACCAGAAACGTGTACACTGAGACTCAAAGTGATCTTTCCCTACCCTAAATTAGAGGAAACTCTGAGGAAAACAGTGTCATTCATTCAGTACAGCTACAGTTTTTCTTGAAGTACATCTATCAAATTCATGCATGGTATATAATAAATAAAATCTAATCAACAAAACCAAGAGAAGAAATATTCAATAACAATAGACATGCAGCTAATCCAGATACTGGATTTCTCAGACACAGACTAAAATAAGCATGATTAGTGTGAGTAGTGCAGTTTATTTGTCTGGTTGGAAATTGTATTTGGAATAAGCAGGGATGTGCTAATTCACATCTATTGATTAAGTCCAAGTGGTGAAATTCTTCAGTGATTTTTCTTGTGCTATTAAAGTTTCCTTCACATTGACCTCCTAAGGGTCATTATTATCCTTTGTTCTCATTTCTTTTAAAATGGAAGTCAGGGTCAGATTATATAAAATCGTGTATGTTTAAAAATATAAAATATATTCAACTCAACCTAAAACAAGGACAATAAATATTTTAAGGAGATATTTGAAGTAAGACATTGGCGGGGTACCCAAGGCATCTATATTGTGAAAGAATAGATGAAGCTAACAAATGACAAGGAAATGAATCCAATGAAGCAGAATCAATGGAATAAAACATATCTTTTGACCATTTACATATGAGACTGTAACGGGTTAGTTTAATCCTATATGTGGGAGAATTAAAGTCTGTGTAAAAGAGAGTCCCCTCATTTCTTACTGTGTTTATCCCCACCTTCTCTGCTGCCCTCAGGCTAAAGAGAATCAGATGTTCTGATCTGTCTTTATCAGCCCAGCAGGCACAGTTCAGGGAGTAGCCCCCACAGCTGACCATCACCCATGAGGATGCTGACTACTCCCCGTCTCTGAATCCTGGGTTGGACCACATATTGGTTTTTCTGCCCAGCCTCTTCTCTATTTTGGGTATAATTAATATTTCACACATACACTGGGACTCCACTTCCTTGGCTGATTTTTTCAGAAGAGGGGCATGGCCTTAGAAGGACCATCTATGATTTTATGAATGGAAGAAAAATCCATTTCTTTGTCAACAAAGTGCAAGTTATGTTAACTTTGGAGATGTGGGCAACTATTTTCTGCCATATGGCTTAAGGGGAAAAAACTGAACACTTCTAAATAGTAAATGAATAAGATGCTTTCATTGGCCATACTCTAGCCAGGCTCCTCTGAGCTCTCTTCCCAACTAGACATTGGCCTACAAAGAACTAAGCAAACTCTGTCGTAGTTTCTAACAGTTCGAGGCCACGTCCCTAGGATGATCCTAACTCCTCTAAAGTGGGCTGCCTGAGAAAACTCAGGACTGCCAGAAGAATGTACTATTTGTTTCAGCAGACCCTTGAAGACAGGACTCCTGTATCCCAGCTCCAGGGCAGTGGGTAGGAGCTCGTTGACAAGCCCTAGGTAGCAAACCTAGGTGATCTTCACATGGAACAAACTTCTCCCCTTCCTCTTTTTGCAAATTTTCATCTTTTTGATTCTCCACTTCACTCTGCCTTTAAAGAACCCAGTCACTTCTGTACAAATTGCAGTTAAATTCAGTTCACACTGGACTCTTTTTCTATCGCAACAGTATATTAATGATCAAAATCTTTCTTTAGACTTTAGTCTCTATCTTTGTTTTTTTTTTAGAGTGCATTTGCGTATTTATCTATTTTTATTTTTGGTTGCACGGGGTCTTCGCTGCTCCCCTTGGGCTTCCTCTAGTTATGGCGAGTGGGAGCAACTCTTTGTTGTGGCGCACGGGCGTCTCACTGCAGCAACTTCTCTCGTTGCAGAGCGCAGGCTCCAGGTGTGAGGCTTCAGTAACTATGGGCTGTGGTCATGGGCTCTGGAGCCTGGGCTCAGTAGTGGTGGTGCACGGGCTTGGCTGTTCCACAGCATGTGGAATCTTCCCAGACCAGGGATCAAACCCATGTCCCTTGCTTTAGCAGAGGCGTTTCTATCCACTGTGCCACCAGCTTCTGAGAGAAAGTTATATCAGGCCTAATGGATATAGGAAAAAAAAAAAAAAAAAAGGTTTCCAGGTAATAAAAATTTCTTTCTTGAAATCAAAAAGATTGTAACTGGAAACAGGATCAAGTAATGTGGGAAGAACACGCACGGTTTCTTCATCCTGCCTCCAAAAATAATTCATAAATTTCTTTCCCATGAACTATTTGGCTGTTCCACAGCATGTGGAATCTTCCCAGACCAGGGATCAAACCCATGTCCCTTGCTTTAGCAGAGGCATTTCTATCCACTGTGCCACCAGCTTCTGAGAGAAAGTTATATCATGCCTAATGGATATAGAAAAACAAAAAAAAGATTTCCAGGTAATTAAAATTTCCCTCTTGAAATCAAAAGGATTGTAACTGGAAACAGGACCAAGTAATGTGTGAAGAACACGCACGGTTTCTTCATCCTGCCTCCAAAAATAATTCATAAATTTCTTTCCCATGAACTATTTTTGTTGTTCAGTTTCTAAGTTGTGTCCTACTCTTTGAGACCCCGTGGACTGCTGCACACCAGGCTTCCCTGTCCTTCACTATCTCCCAAAGTTTGCCCACGCTTATGTCAACTGAGTCAGTGATGCCATCCAACCATCTCATTCTCTGTTGCCCCCTTATCCTCCTGCCCTCGATCTTTCCCAGCATGAGGGTCTTCTCCTGAAGCTCTTTGCATCAGGTGGACAAAGTGTTATAGCTTCAGCTTCAGCACCAGTCCTTCCAATGAATATTCAGGTTTGATTTCCTTTAGGATTGGCTGGTTTGATAGTCTTGTAGTCCAGGGGACTCTCAAGAGTCTTCTTCAGCACCACAATTTGAAGGCATCAGTTCTTCAGTTCTCAGCCTTTATTCGGGGAAGGCAACGGCACCCCACCCCAGTACTCTTGCCTGGAAAATCCAATGGACAGAGTAGCCTGGTGGGCTGCAGTCCATGGGATCGCTAACAGTCAGACAGACTGAGCGATTTCACTTTCACTTTTCTCTTTCATGCATTGGAGAAGGAAATGACAACCCACTCCGGTATTCTTGCCTGGAGAATCCCAGGGATGGGGGAGCCTGGTGGGCTGCCGTCTATGGGGTCACACAGAGTCGGACACGACTGAAGTGACTTAGCAGCAGCAGCAGCAGCCTTTATTATGGTCCACCTCTCACATCTACACATGACTACTGGAAAGAAAAAAAACATAGCTTTGACTCAGTCAGTTGTATCTGACTCTTTGTAACCCCATGGACTGTAGCCTGCCAGTCTCCTCTGTCCATGGAATTCTCCAGGCCAGAATTCTCCAGTGAGTAGCCATCCCTTCTCCAGGCGATCTTCTCAACCCAGAGATTAAACTCAGGTTTCTTGCATTGCAGGTGGATTCTTTACCAGTTGAGCCACCAGGGAAGCCCATAGCTTTGACTATACAGACTTTTGTTGGCAAAGTGATGTCTCTGTTTTTTATATACTGTCTAGGTTTGTCATAGCTTTCCTTCCAAGGAGCAAGTGTCTTTTAATTTCATGGCTGCAGTCACTGTCTACAATGATTTTGAAGCCCAAGAAAAGAAAATCCAACACTGTTTCCATTTTTTCCACATCTATTTGTCATTAAGTGATGGAACCAGATGCCACAATCTTAGTTTTCTGAAATTTGAGTTTTAAGCCAACTTTTTGCTTGCTGTTTAGTTCCTCTTTCCTTTCAGCCATCAGAGTGGTTCAGTTCAGTTCAGTCACTCAGTCGTGTCCGACTCTCTGCGACCCCATGAATCGCAGCATGCCAGGCCTCCCTGTTCATCACCATCTCTCGGAGCTCACTCACTCACGTACATTGAGTCCGTGATGCCATCAGCCATCTCATCCTCTGTCGTTCCCTTCTCCTTCTGCTCCCAATCCCTTCCAGCATCAGAGTCTTTTCCAATGAGTCAACTCTTCGCATGAGGTGGCCAAAGTACTGGAGTTTTAGCTTTAGCATCATTCCTTCCAAAGAAATCCCAGGGCTGATCTCCTTCAGAATGGACTGGTTGGATCTCCTTGCAGTCCAAGGGACTCTCAAGAGTCTTCTCCAACACCACAGTTCAAAAGCATCAATTCTTCGGTGCTCAGCTTTCTTCACAGTCCAACTCTCACATCCATACATGACCACGGGAAAAACCATAGCTTTGCCTAGACGGACCTTAGTCGGCAAAGTAATGTCTCTGCTTTTGAATATACTATCTAGGTTGGTCATAACTTTTCTTCCAAGGAGTAAGCTTCTTCTAACTTCATGGCTGCACTACATATCCGAGGCTGTTGATATTTCTCCCACCATCTTGACTCCAGCTTGTGATTCATCCAGCACAGCATTTTGCATGGTGTACTCTGCATATAAGTTAAATAAGCACGGTGACAGTATGCAGCCTTGACGTACTCCCTTCCCTATTTGGAACCAGTCCATCGCTCCATGTCTGGTTCTAACTGTTGCTTCCTGATCTGCATACAGTTTTCTCAGGAGGCAAGTAAGGTGGTCTGCTATTACCATCTCTTTAATATTTTTCCACAGTTCATTGTGATTCATAAAGTCAAAGGCTTTAGCATAGTCAATGAAGCAGAAATAGATGTTTTTTTTCTGGAATTCCTTTGCTTTCTTTTATGAATACTATGCTCCAGATGGAAGTTCTCACCAAGATTTGCTTTACTTTCATACAAGAACATGCAGTTTCATATCTGCCCGTTAGAGTATTGTGAAAGTGAACTATGGTCGTGGTGTTTAAAAAAAGTTGAGAATTACTTTTATATGCTACTTAAGGAATGTGAGAATCAATGGTCTTGATAGCAATAATGCATTTGACTCACTGGCAGTATCAATATAGGTGAATAATTCTTGAATAAATTTATTTACTGTTCATAAGGGGGAAAGTGTAATTGGAATGTTTAGTCCAGGTAATCTGATGAATTCCCAGGATAAGGAGTGATTTAAGCTAGTGCCTATAAAAGTTGAAAACTAAAGTCATCTTTCTGTATTCTTTTACCATCTGCTATGAAATTGCATCAGTCTCTTTCAGGAATAGAGCCAGGACAGATAAATCTAAGTTCACTGGGAAAAGAGTTTGTGTTTACGACAGTGCCCAGTGAGCTTCTATTGCTTAATAAATGTCAAATCTGATGGATAATATTCATTTATATGTCACATGGCTGCTTTTATATTTCCCATTGCAAAGCTTTGACTTATAGACAGAGATGTTAAATGTCCTTATTCTAATCTAATTTCACAATACCTAATTATGGTAGCTCACCCTTTTCGGCTAAAGTGTTTTAGGACTAAGGAACCAGTTGCTCTTGTTTTTTTTTTTTTTCATATATACTTATATTCTGCAAACATTTATTAGGAACTCTTAGGATCCAGACATTAAAATGCGTTCGGATACAACTCCTATCTTCAATAATTTTGAAATCTAGTAGAAGACACAGACACAAAAGTAATTAAATATTAATCAATATATTAAATATTATTTGGGGACAAACACTTTGTACATTTATCTACGTTCCATCTGCCTTTAAAAATGATTTTCTCCTTCCTATTAATGTTAGGAATTTTTTCACACTGTATTTTTATCCTGTAATACCTACATGTACCCCCAGTTTACCTATCTGTAAAACAGGAGCAATTACAGTACCTAAATCAGAAGCATATAAAGAGAAGCTTACACAGGACAAGTATTTAGGACTATACCTAACTCTGAGTAAATGCTCCCCAATGCTATATAGTTTGACCTTTAGACTGTTAGATACAAGAGTTAGATACCATCAGATATTGCGGTTCTGTCATTTATTAATCAATCCTCAACACATAGCACTGTGCACTTAATAAGTAATTCTGGTCTATCTCAAGGGATTCCTGAGGGAATAAAATAAAGTTTTCTTTTTTTAAAATGTCCATATTATTTAAGAAATTTATTTCATTAGTATTTTGGTCCAATTAAGACATATGGATTACTTGGTTGAAGTTCAGTTGACAGCCTCTGTAATATCCCATAAATAGCTTCAACATCTAAGTTTTTTGGGGAAAAAGAAGCAAAGATAAATACTAAAAACATTCTTACTGTTTTAATTATAATAAATTGTTTTTCTTGGATGTCATATTGCCATTACTTCCACTTTAGATCATCATGAATTTCTTATGTATAGGTGAAATAAAACTTAAAATACTTGTGAAAGAAGTTCTTCACAAAGAATAGAATGAATCTTTATGGTATAAAACTACTAGAAAAGTGTTAGAGGAAATAGAATCAATATTTTTACATATTTGTAGTTTCAACCAGGAATTTACTCTTTATAAAGAATTTCAGATGCTTAGAGAAAATTAAAAATATAACTGAAAGTTTATGTTCAAGAAAGAAGAGCTGAAATACAACTAGATATGGCAATAAGAGAACTTTCTAAGTGTAATGAGATTTTCCATTTAAATAGGACTAGAATATGGCTATAACTATAATTATAGGAATACAGTGTGAATATTTTAGGAGAAGAGGTTTGCTTGTGTAATAGAAAAAAAAAAAAAAAAAAGCATTACACTTATGTCCTATAGAGTTAAAATTAACATTATGGCATATAAAAGAGTTTGGAGATATCCCAGGGCATCTAAAATTTCATATCTTTTTAAAATGATAGAATAAAAGAATGTTGCTTTAAACAAAAGTCTGGTTTAGTAAATAGTTTAAGGATAAGAATTATCAAATGATGGAAATGTTGCCTTTTATCTCAAGGATAGACCATTAATGGCAATTGGCAAATAGTTTCTTGTACTCACATGATATACATGAAGTGTTCTAGGACCTCATGAGCCATAAAACTCCTCTGCTGTTTCAGACTTCTGGCTGTCTGTTTGTATGTATAACATCAGCATATGCTTAGTTCATAATCATAAGGCAGTTTTCTTTGGATTGGTGGATATGCTTAATTCCTTCCCCTGCCCCCAAGAAAATATTGGCTATATCGACTTTATCTCTATTTTTCAAGCTATTTTGTAATTAATTTAGAGTCTAAGTTGCTTTTATTTATTTGTCATAATTGTATGCTTTAAAACAAACAGATGCTAATAAGCAAGCATGAAATGCTTGAGTGAAAATTGTGAAGTTAGAGGAAAAGAGACAATCAGATGATCAAATATAGCACTTAGTCTTGATGTCAGAGGCGAAACAAAGTACAGATATAATAAATGCAGGTTGTTTTTATTCTTTTGATTGTGTATTTAGAAGCGTTGAAGTCAGATGGTATTTTTCAAAATGCTTGGTAGCTCAGCTAGTAAAGAATCCGCTTACAACACAGGAGATGTGGGTTCGATTCTTTGGTCAGAAAGATCCCCTGGAGAAGGGAATGGTGACCCACTCCAGTATTCTTGCCTGAAGAATCCCATGGACAGAGAAGCCTGGTGGGCTACAGTCCATGGCGTCACAAAGAGTCAGACATGGCTGAGCGACTAACACTTTCCCTTCACAGAGAGTTAGGGTAATTTTAAATAAGATGAATATCCTTCTTAAATTAAAAATAAAAATAAAAAACCTGATCTCAAGCCTTTATGAACTAAAATAGGAAGATATAGAAAGTGAATATGTAGTAGAAAGTTGCACTTAACCTATATTTTGCCTGAATATTAAAATGCATAGAAAGGAGAGAGAGGAAAAAATAAGAAATATAAAGTGACCTATGTTGAACATAATCTTAATATTAGGTAATTGTGTATGTGCTATCTCATTCAGTGCAGAGGATGACTAGGTTGAATGTATTTACAGTACCTAAATGCCACACATACTCCTTAATCCTTCTTGAACATCTGTTGATAAACTTATGACTTATCCGTGTGCTTTTAAGTTGTCACCAATCTTTTCTATGTTGTGATATGTTTGAATTCCTTCCCTAGATTTATTTCCTTAGTATCCCATTTCTCTATAACAATATTAAGCTAATCAGATCAAATAACCCCCAGAAAAGAATTTGAAGAGTACTATACTACCCTTCTAACAGAGCAAAATGTCGTGTGTGTTTTTTTTTTTAATGGACTGCAATTTTACAAAAATTTCTAAGGTATAGATAATGTGAAACTAATATACACTTGAATAACATTTGTTGAAGTCTTGGAAATTCAAAGATGAAGAGATATGCTTTTAGTATTTATGGAGAATAACTTTTCTTCAGATTTTTAATGATAGATAAAATATCCACAGGAAGATCATTCAAGACAAAAGAAACATTGTCAGCGGAAATCTGAGACAAGAAAATATGGGATGGCTAGGAGAAGCATGATCAATTTGATACTAACAGAACATAGTTCATCTGGTGAGAATTGTGTTAAATGATGAGGAAGAGGATTCTTTACAGGATGGTTGAAACTGCAACTGATGTCAATTTAACCACTGTTTATTGAACTCTGAGGAATTCAAAGATGAAGAGACATAGTTTAAGTGTTCAAGGAGGAAATGATTCAGTTCAGTTCAGTTGGTCGGTCCTGTCTGACTCTTTTGGAGGAAATGGTAGGTGGCAGTAAATGCTAGATAATCATCAAACCGACTTTGTTTCTGGACATAGATGTAGACTACATTAGCCACATGCAATGAAGGCGATTGGCCAGGTTCCAGTCAACGGTATGTAGGTTGAAGGTAAGTTCAGTGTTAGCAAGACGTAGACTTAAAGCAGCTCTCCACACAGGGCACTTTATTGGTCCTTTGCTTTCCTTGGTGACTTGGAAGTCATAGAATACAATTGGGAGAGACAAAAATAACCTTGGTCCCCAATCAGTATTCTGGCCTGGAGAATGCCGTGGACTGTAAGGTCCACAGGGTTGCAAAGAGTCAGATAAGACTGAGAAACTTGCACTTTTACTTTCTGATAACTTTTTGAAATAAATATTACTTATGAATGAAAAAAATATATTGTTTTAAGCCACTGAGATTTCGAGGCTCTGTGGCATCTGTTACCATTAATTTAAAGAATATAATGTAGTAATGCATGAAATATATGGCCATTTGAAAGATGAGGTGTATCATTCAAGGTGAGAATGTAAACAGATATAGCTGTAGATTAAAGCTGGATTTAGGACAAGTAAAAAGAACAAAAAACAAAAAGAATCAAATGCAGAAATATAAGTATCTTAACAAACAGATTTCCTAAACCCTTGTATCAAGGAAAATGTATATAGACTTCTAGTTGTATCTTACTATATTTTTTATCAAATATATCTGTAATCAGCAATCTTTTGCCACTTGGTTTTCATAGAGTGATCAAATATTTGTTTAGAGACATATTGAATCCATCAATTGCTCTCAAGCTATAAATATTATTTAATGTACAGATTTGACTTAGAAACAAAGCCTATATTTCATTATCTTAAAAGATATTGTGGTCAATACACAATGGCAGAGTATTTAAAGTGAAAACTTTTATGAATGATATACTCACCCTTTCCACTTGTAAAGACTTCAGAATTCTCAAAGCATTTTCATATAACATTTCATTTGATCATTTCTAAAAATATAGTGAGTATTTCAATGATCTATTATGTAACTACCTTCTCAGAAAGTTAGTGGCTTAAAAAAAGCAATCACTTATTGAATTCACAAATCTAGAATTTGAACCAGGCTCAATGGAAATAGGACTGGACATGGAAAAATTTACTGGTACAAAATCAAGAAAGGAGTATGAAGAGGCTGTATACTGTCACCCTGCTTATTTACCTTATTGGAGAGTACATCATGCAAAAATGCCTGGATGGATGGATCTTAGACTGGAATCAAGATTGCCAGGAGAAATAGCAACCACCTCAGATATGCAGATGATACTACTCTAAGAGTAACTTAAGAACCTCTTGATGCAAGTGAAAGAGAGTGAAAAAGCTGGCTTAAAACTCAGCATTCAAAAACTAAGGTCAAAGCATTCAGTCACATCACTTCATGGAAAATAGATGGGGAAAAAGTGGAAACAGTGATGGATTTTCTTTTCTTGGATTCCAAAATCAGATGGTGACTGAACTCATGAAATTAAAAGATGCTTGCTCCTTGGAAGGAAAGCTGTGATATACTCCATTTTGTTCTGTTTTTCTTCCTTTATTTGCTAAGTAGCCTCTGACTATTTGGACTGAGGTCCACCCCAAGGACTATAGGCTCCTCTGTTCTTGGGATTTCTGAGGCAAGAATACTGGAGTAGGTTGCCATTTCCTTCTCCAGGGGATCTTCCTGACACATGGGTCAAACCCGCCTTGCCCCTGCATTGACAGGCAGATTCTTTATCACTGTGCAACCTGGGAAGCCGTGGCAAACCTAGAGAGCACATTAAAAGGCAGACATCACTTTGCTGACAAAGATCCGTATAGTCAAAGCTTGTGGTTTTTCTAGTAGTCATGTACAGATGTGAGAGTAACACCATAAAGAAGATTGAGGACAAGCCAAGGAATTGATGCTTTTGAATTGTAGTGCTGGAGAAGGGCCTTGAAACTTGAGAAGTCTCAAGAAGAGACTCTTGTCCCTTGGACTGCAAGGAGATCAAACCAGTCAATCCTAAATGAAATCAACCCCAAATATTCATTGTAAGGATTGTTGCTAAAGCTGAAACTCCAATACATTGGCTACCTGATGTGAAGAGCTGACTCATTGAAAAAGACCTTGATGCTGGGAAAGATTGAAGGCCAAAGGGTAGAGGGTGGCAAAGGATGAGATGGTTAGATAACATCATCAGCTCAATGGATATGAACTTGAGCAAACTCTGGGAGATAGTGGAGGACAAAGGAGCCTGGAGTGATGCAGTCCATGGGGGTCACAAAAAGTTGGACAGAATTTAGTGACAAGACAGGAACAGATCTCAAAAACTTATTGAGGCTCATAAAGAGGAGATAGTTCACCTCTTGAGACAATGATGAGGCTATGGAAGAACATGTAGGATGAAAAATGTTTTTACAGCCATTTTTAGAAAATGACATCTGTCACTTCAAAATAGGTATTGCCATTTCCATTTTTAAATAAGAAAATTGAGGTTAAGATTGTGTAAGTGATTAACCCAATGCCAAATAGAAACAGGAAAGCTGAAGCAGAAAGAAAGTCTATTTTCTCCAAGGAAAGCACTTTTTTCCTTCTATTACTAGTTTCTAACCACAATGGTAGTCACATCTATAGAAACATCTGGCATTAAGCACATTCCTGGTGTATTAGCCACATTAGCTCAAAAGTGGTACTAAATGAAAATGCAAAGTGAAATTAAAATAGTGAGAAGTTAAATAATTTTACTGGTAGTAAAAATCAGCATAATTATTTTATAGTGATATATGATGCATTATTTTATGGAAATTATATGCTATAGTCAACTATACAATTGAGTTTGCATTAGAGTAAAATATTATTATTGCAATTACTATGAATATTTAAATTTTAGACTTCCAGATTTGAAATTTTTCCAGGTCAGTGAAGCATAGATACTCACACTTAACACAATTCCCAATGAAACAATTTATATAACTTAGCTCCCATCATTGCAATTTCTCTGGAATGTTCTTCATGTGTATGCACATGTGAACTGAGTCGTGTCTGACTCCTTGCAACCCATGGACTGTAGCCCACCAAGTTTCTCTGTCCATGGAATTTTCCAGGAAAGAATATTGGCATGGGGTGCCATTTCCTACTCTAGAGGATCTTCCCAGCCGAGGGATGGAACTAGCATCTGTTGTGTCTCCTGTGTTCCTTTACCAGTGGTGTCACCTGGTTTTCACATTATTTCACTATCCATTTGGTTCTCCACTACAGACTGCTCATAGTAATTTAACTTCTCTCCTGACCACTTTTATTCCTTCACATACATTTATATAGTTAGGCAAAAATTTGGCTTATTTAACCTTCTAAATAGTGCCTAAATTTTCTAATATGTCTCTATTCTTCCTGAAATTATCAAAATTAAGTATAGCTTCATCCTATACTTGGGATATTCCATTTTCTTTTTGTCTCCTGTCATAGTTTTCTTTTCATTACAATCTCCAAACTACTGTCGATGTCATAGTGATCTTAAAACAGAAACATTACCCTTCCATAGTTGAAAGAATCACAAAGATGAAGGTCAAAGTACATGGAACTGTAAACTAATAACAGTTACACCACCAATACGACAATGACGACAACGCCATGAGTCTTCACCTCGTGCAAAGCATTGAAGGGACAAACTACCTGTCTCATAATCCTCATTCTGATTTAGGCTATTAGTACTCCAGCTTTACACAAACTGATCTCTTTTGGTGTCACTAACTTGCCAAAGGAAATGCAGATGCAAGGAAAACTGAATGTCTAGATTCACATTTTGCCGTTTCCACCAAAGCACTGTATCTTTAAGTCACAGTGAGTCCCTTTATAGCCTTAAACATCATGCCTTTCACGTATTCTTTCTCTATCTGGAATGTCGTATAGCATTCAGTGGAAAATTCTTATTCTTTTAAAATAGATAGAATATTACCCTCTTATGGGAGCTGTTCCCAAGATATGAGTAACTATTTTTTTTTTTTTAAATACAAAAATATGGAACGCTTCATGAATTTGCGTGTCATCCTTGCGCAGGGGCCATGCTAATCTTCTCTGTATCGTTCCAATTTTAGTATATGTGCTGCCGAAGCGAGCACATGAGTAACTATTAAAAACTATTCCTAATAAGAGCTATCCTTTTTGATGACTAACCATATGTCCATAACTCATAAACTTTAAATATATTCATTTATCCCTCTTTGCATAAATGTGATTAGCATGCTTATGTGTGGCACACGTGAACGCTGAGAGGCGGAGTATGACTTGCCCTGATTCATAGAGCGAGATCACGGAGCATTGCCAGTGATCCCAACATGTTTTTGGAACTTGTATGATTTTTGTGAGAGCTCAGGCTTCAGCAATACGTAAACCGTGAACTTCCAGATGTTCAAGCTGGTTTTAGAAAAGGTAGAAGAACCAGAGATCAAATTGCCAACATCTGCTGGATCATCAAAAAAGCAAGAGAGTTCCAGGAAAAAAACTATTCTCGCTTTATTGACTATGCCAAAGCCTTTGACTGTGTGGATCACAATAAACTGTGGAAAATTCTGAAAGAGATGGGAATACCAGACCACCTGACCTGCCTCTTGAGAAACCTATATGCAGATCAGGAAACAACAGTTAGAACTGGACATGAAACAACAAACTGATTCCAAATAGGAAAAGGAGTACGTCAAGGCTGTATATTGTCACGTTGCTTATTTAACTAATATGCAGAGTACATCATGAGAAACGCTGGGCTGGAAGAAGCACAAGCTGGAATCAAGACTGCCGGGAGAAATATCAATCACCTCAGATATGCAGATGACACCACCCTTATGGTAGAAAGTGAAGAGGAACTAAAAAGCCTCTTGATAAAAGTGAAAGTGGAGAGTGAAAAAGTTGGCTTAAAGCTCAACATTCAGAAAATGAAGATCATGGCATCTGGTCCCATCACTTCATGGGAAATCGATGGGTAAACAGTGGAAACAGTGTCAGACTTTATTTTTGGGGGCTCCAAAATCACTGCAGATGTTGACTGCAGCCATGAAATTAAAAGACACTCATTCCTTGGAAAAAAATTTATGACCAACCTAGATAGAGTATTGAAAAGCAGAGACATTACTTTGCCAACAAAGGTCCGTCTAATCAAAGCTGTGGTTTTTCCAGTGGTCATGTATGGATGTGAGAGTTGGACTGTGAAGAAGGCTGAGTGCCGAAGAATTGATGCTTTTGAACTGTGGTGTTGGCAAAGACTCTTGAGAGTCCCTTGGACTGCAAGGAGATCCAACCAGTCCATTCTGAAGGAGATCAGCCCTCGGTGTTCTTTGGAAGGAATGATGCTATAGCTGAAACTCCAGTACTTTGGCCACCTCATGCAAAGAGTTGATTCATTGGAAAAGACTCTGATGCTGGGAGGGATTGTGGGCAGGAGGAGAAGGGGATGACAGAGGATGAGATGGCTGGATGGCATCACCGACTCAATGGATGTGAGTCTGAGTGAATTCCAGGAGTTGGTGATGGACAGGGAGGCCTGGCATGCTGCGATTCATGAGGTCGCAAAGAGTCGGACACAACTGAGCAACTGAACTGAACTGAACTGATGACTAAATCTATGTGAAAGAATATATCAGATGGACAAATTACAGACATTCCATAAACTTTTTTTTCTAATAAGCCATATTATATGGATAGATGATATAGATAAATGGTGATAAGCGACAGATAGATGTATTCCCATTAAATTATGTCTTATACCATCTACAGAGATTTTTAATTTTTATTTCTATATCAATATCTATATATATCATTTTGTACAGAGTTGGAATGTAGAATTTTTATTCTAAAAATGTCTGTTGAAATCATGTTTCTTTTTCCTTTAAAGCAGTTTCAGCTTTCTCCAAAAATTTGAAAGGAACATATGATTTTGTACATTTTATTCCAAGTTATGAGTATATGTTGGAGTTTTCTGAAGATAATTTCATTAATCAGGCCCTGATTACTAAACACATTTGAATAAGCAGATCAAAATAAATAAATGTTTAAAACTTTATAATGCATAGCATGATGCTATGTTTCTTGTTACTACAAAAAGCCAATTTCATTGAGCAAATGAATGTGTCAATGAAATAAAAGAAACTTTTCACAATAGATTCTGAGTGCCAGGTAATTCATTGGTTGGATGATTGAAATTCTCAGGGTCAGCAAGCAATTTTTTTTGTTTGTTTGTTTAGATTTAGGACAAGGGAGTAGGAAGGGATTGTGTATTCAGGCAGCATATGATGGATAGGAGCAGGTATCAGGACATCCTTAAGAGAGAGATTTATATTGCAAAACCTCCGAAAATGTGAAGAACTACTCTGAGACTGCCTTTCTTTTCTTCCCACTCTCACTACCAAGCGGGGGGCGGGGAGAAACACCATTCTACCTCAGGCTCCCAAATAACTAACTTTATTTTTTAATATAATTTTATTTATTTGGAGATTAATTACTTTACAATATTGTATTGGTTTTGGCATACATCAACACGAATCCACCACAGGTATATATGTGAATCCCCTCCCTCCTCCCTCCCCGTACCATCCCTCTGGGTCGTCCCAGTGCACCAGGCCCAAGCATCCAGTATCATGCATCAAACCTGGACTGCCAGCGACTTAGCAGCAGCAGCATACTGTATTGGTTTTTCTTTCTGGCTTACCTCATTCTGTATAATAGGCTCCAGCTTCATCCACCTCATTAGAACTGATTCAAATGCATTCTTTTTAAAAATGGCTGAGTAATACTCCATTGTGTATATGTACCACAGCTTTCTTATCCATTTGTCTGCTGATGGACATCTAGGTTGCTTCCATGTCCTGGCTATTATAAACAGTGCTGCAATGAACATTGGGGTACATGTGTCTCTTTCTATTCTGGTTTCCTCGGTGTGTATGCCCAGCAGTGGGATTGCTGGGTCATAAGGCAGTTCTATTTGCAATTTCTTAAGGAATCTCCACACCTGTCTCTTATACACATCTAGATGTGTATAAGAGACAGCCCATACACTAGCCCCAAGCATCCTGCATCCTGCATTGAACATAGACTGGCAATTCATTTCTTACATGATAGTATACATATTTCAATGCTATTCTCCCAAATCATCCCTCCCTCTCCCTCTCCCTCTCCTTCTCCCTCAGAGTCCATAAGTCCGCTCTACACATCTGTATCTCTTTTGCTGTCTTGCATACAGGGTCCTCATTACCATCTTTCTAAATTCCATATATATGTGTTAGTATACTGTATTGGTGTTTTTCTTTCTGGCTTACTTCACTCTGTATAATTGGTTCCAGTTTCATCCATCTTATTAGAACTGATTCAAATGTATTCTTTTTAATGGCTGAGTAATACTCCATTGTGTATATATACCACAGCTTTCTTATCCATTCATCCGCTGATGGACATCTAGGTTGTTTCCATGTCCTGGCTATTATAAACAGTGCTGCAATGAACATTGGGGTACATGTGTCTCTTTCTATTCTGGTTTCCTCGGTGTGTATGCCCAGCAGTGGGATTGCTGGGTCATAAGGCAGTTCTATTTGCAATTTCTTAAGGAATCTCCACATTGTTCTCCATAGTGGCTGTACTAGTTTGCATTCCCACCAACAGTGTAAGAGGGTTCCCTCTTCCATAATATTGGAAATAAAAGCAAAAATAAACAAATGGGACCTAATTAAACTTAAAAGCTTCTGCACAACAAAGGAAATTATAAGCAAGGTGAAAAGAGCCTTCAGATTGGGAGAAAATAATAGCAAATGAAGCAACTGACAAACAACTAATCTCAAAAATATCCAAATAACTAACTTTAGAAGTAGTTTTCTATTTTAAATTTTCAAGACACCTTTTACCTTCCTTTCCATTTTGCCCACAGAGGAACACAGTAACCTTTTTTTTTGCCATGTTTCCTTTAATATGATTTCAAAGCTTTAGGTCTTGCGGAAAAGATGCTGAATCTGCCTGCATAAATTTAAGCTCCCACCCTCACCTCCCCCTTATTCCAGTGCAGTACTTATTGCTGGCAATACCTACAGCCTTTAAGATGCAGAGACTTAATTTATGGGGCAGGTGTTCCTGCATTAAAATTACACCTGAACAGCTGTGCTCCTTGACTTTAGTGATGAGTGTAGTTACCAACCAAAGATCAAGGCAGAGAGACTTCCCATAGGATTCCATAGAACCCTCTTCTTAATTTATACTATGCATGTCACACTTTGGAAACACGTTGAATAACATGTTTTGACTTTTGTTTTCCTTAGTAGACTGTAACAGCCATAAGAGGAACTATTTTGAGTCAACTTTTGGTGGATTACTCAGGCTTCTGCTTTGAAAATACTTGGTAAATAAAATGTTCTTAAAAGAAAATATTGAAAATTTGATATTAATGAAATAATAGTGAATGGAAAAATACATAAATATAATAGATTCATTTAATGAATGATTTGATGTATTGATTTTTCTAATTTTTTCCATGTGGATAGTCTATGCTTCCAGTTATGAAATATTTGCAGGAAGTGTTTATTTCTAGAAGCAGCCTATTGTAGTGTCTGAGGTCATGGAATCTGCACCCACATTACCTGGAGTCATAGTTTACATCTACTTTAGACAACTTACTAATTTGTACTTCAGTTTTCTCATCTATATAATAGGAGATTTGTAAATAAAAAGTGAGTAAAAAATATCTGAAGCACATAGATCAGTGTCTTGTAAGCAGAATGTGATGGACAAATGTTTTCTGATGCTTTAGGAGTGTTTCATGGCATCATTAAAGGAGATAGGTTAGCTAAGTCTCATTGATTCTCTCAGGTAGGAATAATTCAGATTTTCTCAGGAAGAAAGAAAAATGTAAACTTTATCACAGAGGCAATGATAGTCTGGAAAATGGCAAAATTCACTAGATTTGTAGCAAGTAGATGCTCAGTACATACAGAGGAAATTGGTATGCTCGTATCCTAATTTGAATTTTACATATAAAATAAAGACAAAATAATTTATTTTTAAAAGCAAAAGAGACACAGATGTGTAGAGCAGACTTTTGGACTCTGAGGGAGAGGGAGAGGGTGGGATGATTTCTGACTGGTGTGAAGTGGTATCTCATTGTGGTCTTGATTTGCATTTCTCTGATAATGAGTGACGTTGAGCATCTTTTCATGTGTTTGTTAGCCATCCGTATGTCTTCTTTGGAGAAATGTCTATTTAGTTCTTTGGCCCATTTTTTGATTGGGTCGTTTATTTTTCTGGAATTGAGCTGTATAAGTTGCTTGTATATTTTTGAGATTAGTTGTTTGTCAGTTGCTTCATTTGCTATTATTTTCTCCCATTCAGAGGGTTGTCTTTTCACCTTGCTTATAGTTTCCTTTGTTGTGCAGAAGCTTTTAATTTTAATTAGATCCCATTTGTTTATATTTGCTTTTATTTCCAGTATTCTGGGAGGCGGATCATTGAGGATCCTGCTGTGATTTATGTCGGAGAGTGTTTTGCCTATGTTCTCCTCTAGGAGTTTTATAGTTTCTGGTCTTACGTTTAGATCTTTAATCCATTTTGAGTTTATTTTTGTGTGTGGTGTTAGAAAGTGATCTAGTTTCATTCTTTTACAAGTGGTTGACCAGTTTTCCCAGCACCACTTGTTAAAGAGATTGTCTTTACTCCATTGTATATTCTTGCCTCCTTTGTCAAAGATAAGGTATCCATATGTGTGTGGATTTATCTCTGGGCTTTCTATTTTGTTCCATTGATCTATATTTCTGTCTTTGTGCCAGTACCATACTGTCTTGATGACTGGGGCTTTCTTTAAACTTTTAAAACATATGCAGTGTTGAGATAATGTTTTCTTGTATAGAATTTAATTTGGCACATTAGAATTTAATTTTTTAGCACTTTAAAACACATCATTCTATTGTTTTCTAACTTACATAGTTTTTGTTGAGAAGTCAGCAATTTTACTTGAGGTTTATCTTTTTCTTTGGCTACTTTTGCATTTTAATTTTTGTCTTGGTGTTATACAAGTTGACCGTGACGCCCAGATATGACTTTGTTTTTATCTAGTTTGAAATTCACTGAGCTCAATTCTGAGATTTGATATCGTAGGCTTTAGAAAATCCTCAGCTATTACCTTTTTAAATACTGCTTCTGGACTATTCTTTCTCTTTTCTCTTGAAACTCCACTTACACGTATTAGTACATTTCCTTTTATGGTGTCTCACATGCCTTTTATGTGTCTTTCACAATCTAATTTGTTTTTGTACTTCATTTTATGTGTTTTGTTTTAAACTGACTTCCAATTTATTTAATCTGTCTTCTGCACTCATTCTGATGTTAAGCACACCCAATTAGTAATTTTTTATGTATTTTGATTCCAAAATATCTAGTTCATTCTTTTTTATGATTTCAAAAATTTTTGTAAATTTTCTGTTTTTCGTCAATATTGTCTATGTTTTAAAAATAATTTCTTTAAGTCATTATTCTAACATAGCTACCTGGATGATACCTGGATCATCTTTTGTTCATGTTTTCCTATTGATTATTGGTCAGATTTTTTTCCTCTTTACATGTCCAGGAAAATTTTTTTCCCTCTCTTTTAAGAATACTGGGGTGGGTTGTCATTAACCACTTCAGGGGATCTTTATTTTTGTTAGATAGTGTGATAAAATATTTTGAAAATATGTTGTCTAAAAGTAGTTTGGAAATTATGGAAACTTCCCTCTGATGTGGATATATTATTTCTGGGACTATTATTTCATCTGGTGCAATTAGGGATTGAGCTGGGTTATGGCTAAATTATGGTTTTAGTAATACTTAGCCCACTTCTTTTTCTTGCTTGTTACTTAGGCATAAATCTTCCATGCTTTTTAACTGAGGACTTGATGGATTTCTTTCAGGATTTAAATACTGTGGGAAATTTAGTCTGCCTTTTAGATTTAATCTTGTTCATTGGCATCTTAAACCATGTATCATATAAATATAACAAACACTGAAAAAAAAAAAACAACTATGACTTTAAGGTAGGTCTCAAATAGGACTTTGTCTTGTAATATCCAGGACTGGAAAATTTTAGTCTGTCTTAAAATTTCTGTCTAGCATCCCATGACCATTGGTCATAGCAAACACTCTCTTTCAGCAACACAAGAGGTGATTTTACACATGGACATCACCAGAAGGTCAGTACCGAAATCAGATTGATTTTATTTTGCAGCCGAAGATGAAGAAGCTCTTTACAGTCAGCAAAAACAAGACCTGGAACTGACTGTGGCTCAGATCATCAGCTCCTTATTGCAAAATTCAGGCTCAAATTGAAGAAAGTAGGGAAAACCACTATTCTATTCAGCTATAACCTAAATCAAACCCCTAGTGATTATACAGTGGAAGTAACAAATGGATTCAAGGGACTAGATCTGATAGAGTTCCTGGAAAACTATCGACAGAGGTTCATAACATTGTACAGAAAGTGGTGACCAAAACTATCTCCAAGGAGAAGAAATGCAAGAAGTCAGAGTGGTTGTCTTGGGAGATCTTACAAATAGCTGAGAAAAGAGACGTGAAAGGCAAAGGAGAAAGGGAAAGATATTCCCAACTGAATGCAGAGTTACAGAGAATAGCAAGGAGAGATAAGAAAGCTTTCTTAAGTGAATAATACAAAGAAATAGAGGAAAACAATAGAATGGGAAAGACTAGCGATCTCAAGAAAATTGGAGATACCAAGGGAACATTTCATGGAAAGATGGGCACAAAAAAAGGACAGAAACAGCAAGGATCTGCCTAACAAAAGCAGACGAGATTAAGAAGAGGTGGCAAGAATACACAGAACTATACAAAAAAATCTTAAATGACCCAGATAACAACGATGGTATGATCACTCATCTAAGCCAGACATCCTGTGATATGTAGTCAATTGGGCCTTAGGAAGCATTACTACGAACAAAACTAGTGGAGATGATGGAATTCCAGCTGAGCTATTTCAAATCCTAAAAGATGATAATGTGAAAGTGCTACACTCAATATGCCAGCAAATTTGGAAAACTCAGCAGGTGGCCACAGGACTGGAAAAGGTCAGTTTTCATTCCAGTCCCAAAGAAAGACAATGCCAAAGAATGTTCTATAACATTGTACAGAAAGTGGTGACCAAAACTATCTCCAAGGAGAAGAAATGCAAGAAGTCAGAGTGGTTGTCTTGGGAGATCTTACAAATAGCTGAGAAAAGAGACGTGAAAGGCAAAGGAGAAAGGGAAAGATATTCCCAACTGAATGCAGAGTTACAGAGAATAGCAAGGAGAGATAAGAAAGCTTTCTTAAGTGAATAATACAAAGAAATAGAGGAAAACAATAGAATGGGAAAGACTAGCGATCTCAAGAAAATTGGAGATACCAAGGGAACATTTCATGGAAAGATGGGCACAAAAAAAGGACAGAAACAGCAAGGATCTGCCTAACAAAAGCAGACGAGATTAAGAAGAGGTGGCAAGAATACACAGAACTATACAAAAAAATCTTAAATGACCCAGATAACAACGATGGTATGATCACTCATCTAAGCCAGACATCCTGTGATATGTAGTCAATTGGGCCTTAGGAAGCATTACTACGAACAAAACTAGTGGAGATGATGGAATTCCAGCTGAGCTATTTCAAATCCTAAAAGATGATAATGTGAAAGTGCTACACTCAATATGCCAGCAAATTTGGAAAACTCAGCAGGTGGCCACAGGACTGGAAAAGGTCAGTTTTCATTCCAGTCCCAAAGAAAGACAATGCCAAAGAATGTTCAAAGTACCATACAGTTACATCCATTTCACATGCCAGCAAGATTATCCTCAAAATCCTTCAAGTTAGGTTTCAGTGGTACGTGAACTGAGAACTTCCAGATGTATAAGCTGAGTTTAGAAAAGGCAGAAGAACCAGAGATCAAATTGCCAACATCCACTGAAGGGAATTCCAAAAGAAAATCTACTTCTGCTTCATTGACTATGCTAAAGCCTTTGATTGTGTGGATCACAATGAACTGTGGAATATTCTTAATGAGATGGCATTACCAGACCACCTTACCTGCCTCCTGAGAATCCTATATGCAGGACAAGAAGCAATAGTTAGAACTGGACATGAAACAACAGCTGGTTCAAAATTGGGAAAGGAGTACATCAAGACTGTATATTGTCATCCTGCTTATTTAACATATATGAAGAGTACATCATGAGAAATGCTGGGCTGGATGAATCACAAGCTGGAATCAAGATTGCCAGGAGAAATTGATACTACTTTAATGGCAGAAAGTGAAGAGGAACTAAAGAGCCTCTTGATAAAGGTGAAAGAGGAGAGTGAAAAAGCTGACCTAAAACTCAGCATTCACAAAACTAAGATCATGGCATCCGGTTCTATCACTTCATGGCAAATGGGGAAAATGTGGAAACAGTGTCAGATTTCATTTTCTTGGACTCCAAAATCAATGTGGACAGTGACTGCAGCCTTGCTTCTTGGAAGAATACCTATGACAACCTGCTACTGCTAAGTCACTTCAGTCATGTCCGACTCTGTGCGACCCCATAAATGGCAGCCCACCAGGCTCTCCTGTCCCTGGGATTCTCCAGGCAAGAACACTGGAGTAGGTTGCCATTTCCTTCTAGACAGTGTATTAAAAAGCAGAGACGTTACTTTGCTGACAAAGGTCCATATAATCTAAGGCTATGATTTTTCCAGTAGTCATGCGTACGCGAGAGCTGGACTGTAAAGGAGACTGAGCACTAAAAAACTGATGCTTTTGAACTATGGTGTTGGAGAAGACTCTTGAGAGTCCCCTGGACTGCAAGGAGATCCAACCAGTCAATCCTAAATGAAATCAACCTGGAACATTCATTGGAACAATGTGCTGAAGCTGAAACTCCAGTACTTTAGCTACCTGATTCAAAGAGCTGACTCATTTGAAAAGACACTGATGCTGGGAAAGATTGAGAGCAAGAGAAGAAGAGGGCAACAGGTGGTGAGATGGTTGGATGGCATCTCTGATTCAATGAACATGAGTCTGAGTAACCTCGGGAGGTAGTGATTACAGGGAAGCCTGGTGTGCTGCAGTTTGTGGGGTCGCAAAGAGTCAGACAAAACTTAGTCACTGAACAACAACAAGCATCCCTTCAAATTAAGCTACTGTACCGTGGACAAAACTGGCTATAAATTTGTTGTTCCTATAGTTCCAAAATCTTTTGTAGAATCCAAACCTGTACCTCGTGTCATAGCTAGAATCAGTAAGTGCTCCCTAGGTAAAAACATGGGCTAGTTATACAATGCTGTTCTCTGGACTGTTAGTTAATTTAATCCTGCATTTAAAAATACCTCTCTAATGGCTTTAAATGGGTTATATTTTCAAGTTACTTGTTTTCAAATTATTTTTATTGTTATTATTAAAACAGGGTTTCCCTGGTTGCTCAGACAGTAAAGAATCTGCCTGCAGTGCAGACCTGGGTTTGATCCTTGGGTTGGGAAGATCTCCTGGAAAAGGGAATGGCTGCACACTCCAGTATTCTTGCCTGGAGAATTCCATGGATGGAGTCATCTGTCAAGCTGACAGTCCATGAGTAGAGTAGGGTTTGACATTAACTATTATATTCTACCTGAAACAAAAACTACCTAGATTGAAAATTGTTGGAATTCATTTATCTTAATACAGCTGCTATAAAGAGATTTCCATTAGTTCCTATATTTAGGTTCCTAGAGCTGTTCTGTTTCTTGCCCATTTTAAGGTCTGATTTTTCAGGTTTTCCTTTGATTTATTTTTAATTTTTTCTTCCATTGAACCTCTTATTGTGTGGTAAAGGAAAGCAGGAGTTTGGGCAGGTTGGAAGTTTTTTTTTTTTTTTTTTACTAATATCAGTGATCTCTGCTTCATTGACCAATATAGTGTATCTCTTAGGAGTGTATCTCTGGTGGCTCAGAGGTTAAAGCATCTGCCTCCAGTGCGGGAGACCTGGGTTCAATCCCTGGGTCAGGAAGATCCCCTGGAGAAGGAAATGGCAATCCACTCCAGTATTCTTGCCTGGAGAATCCCATGGACGGAGAAGCCTAGTAGGTTACAGTCCACGGGATCGCAAAGAGTCGGACACGACTGAGCGACTTCACCTTCACCTTAGGAGAAAGAGATCAAGGTGAAATCTAGATAGATTGAGCTTGATGTGGTTTCTAAACCTATCCAGTTTAGAAAGTTAATCTAGAAGTCAGGGAAAAAGTCAGGATGAGAGAGAAAGATACCTTTGGGAATCATCTGTATAGAAGTGATTGCCAGAAAATGTGTTGCACAAGGTAAAATTTGTGTGTTTATTTCAGGTAACCCACAGTCATCATAGGTTTGGAGAGAAGTAAGTATGGGAATAGTTTTAGAGGAGATTTTAAAGCATATCTGGAAGAACTCCTTTATATTAGTAGTTTGTCAATAAATAGTTCTTTAGGTAATGATAGTTGATAATTAAAAAAATAATAATTTAAATACTTTCCTAGAACTCAGAATATTTGTTTCTCTTTAATAGACAGGAAAAAAATTCATATTAAATATTTAGCATAACACATTAGATTTCATAAAATGTACATGTTCCTCAGAGTGACTGTTTACCCTGAGAAAATCAGTTGACTTCTTTTGGCCTAGAATACAAAAGTAGAGAAAGCTGATTGGGATAGATGATCATATTCAATAAATTTGTAAGTCTTTACAGAGACAAATAATTGCATAATATACTAGGTCATGAAGAAGTATAGAATAGGTTTTGTTCCTTAGGATTTGGCTTTCATAACTGAATTATATGAATTTTTTAAAGATGATTTTTGCTTTTATATGTGGGAATTATATTTGCCCACCATAAGCTTTATTTAAAATACATAAATTTTAATTATTCATTATAACTACTCAGAAAGGCCTTTAGGGATGACTGCACCATTCTTTGAGAAAGGTGTCATATGAATAAAGATATTAAAATCCTAACTATTCATTGGAAGGACTGATGCTGAAGCTGAAACTCCAGTACTTTGGCCATGTGATGCGAAGAACTAATGCATTTGAAAAGACCCTGATGCTGGGAAAGATTGAAGGCAGGGGGAGAAGGGGACGACAGAGGATGAGATGGTTGGATGGCATCACTGAATTGATGGACATGAGTTTGAGCAAGCTCTGGAAGTTGGTGATGGACAAGGAAGCCTGGCATGCTATAGTCCATGGGGTTGCAGAGTTGGACACAACTGAGCAATTGAACTGAACTGAACTGACCGTGAGCTTTATTTAAAATATAGAAATTTTAATTATTCATTATAACTACTCAGGCATTTAGGGAAGATTGGGCTATTCTTTGAGAAAGGTGTCACATGAATAAAGATATTAAAATCTTAAATAGCCAAGATGAAGTTATTTAAACTTTGTGATTTAGTTTTGTCATATAGACAAAGTGCTGCTGCTGCTAAGTCGCTTCAGTCATGTCCGACTCTGTGCGACCCCATAGACGGGAGCCCACCAGGCTCCCCCGTTCCTGGGATTCTCCAGGCAAGAACACTGGAGTGGGTTGCCATTTCCNCTCGATAACAAAAATAAAAAAAATCTGGTCAAAAAATGGGCAGAAGATGTGTATAAGAGACAGACTCTGTGCGACCCCATAGACGCGAGCCCACCAGGCTCCCCCGTTCCTGGGATTCTCCAGGCAAGAACACTGGAGTGGGTTGCCATTTCCTTCTTCAATGCATGAAGGTGAAAAGAGAAAGTGAAGTCACTCAGTCGTGTCTGACTGTTAGTGACCCCATGGACTGCAGCCTACCAGGCTCCTCCATCCATGGGATTTTCCAGGCAAAAGTACTGGAGTGGGATGCCATTGCCTTCTCCGGTAGACAAAGTGAGTATGCATTAAATATTTTATGATGTTTGGATATTTGAATTTAGGGGCCTTGATTAAATGTTTTTTTTAATCTTTTATTCTTTATTCTTTTATGTTAGTATTAATGAACTGATAATGGTTTCAAACACATATTACTGATAATTAAAGGTAAATAATAATAGGAAATATGGCCATAGTGATTCATCTGTTTCAGTGTTACTTCATTTATAGATGATGCATAATCTGCTATAAACAGTGTACAAGGAAAAAAACTTTCCTGAGCTATTTCTCTCATTTCTTTTAGGTGTACTTTTATTTCACTGGGAAGTTTTTGTTTTTGTTTTTTTTTTAATGTTTTTGAGATGTCATATTGCCATTTTATAATTAATTTAGGTAAAATCATGAAACAAAGTGGTTGTTTAGCGTGATCAGAATTCTAGACAAAGCTGTCTGAAAGAGAATGAATGTAAAAAAGTCTTCAGTGTATTTTAACTTATGAATTACGGTAGCTAGAAGGTGGTATAGTGTAAAATGGCACACTATGCTTATCTTGTTGCTGGTTCAAATAGCATAAATTTGATCTTAATACAGTCTTTTTGTTCTTTTAAAATGTATGCAAATGCGATTGCTTGGTGGAGATAATTGTACATCAGAAATGCATAAGAGAGTATAATGTTTGGAGAGAAGCCGGGGTGCACTTAATAAATATAGAATACTGTATCTTCAATGAAGACAAAAAGAACACTCAAAAGTATAGTTTAATGTTAATTTTCATTTATATTCAATAACACTTCAAAAATATTATCTGTTACCAAATGATATGTACAGAAGGTAAAATGACTTAGTCATTTTTCTGTAAGTCAGTGTCAGAAGTAAAAGCAGAATCTACTGAGGATTTAGAAGTTTGTATCTAATTTTCAGTACACTCCCTACTGGTCATTTTTTAATACCTTCTCATGTTCCTCTTCTGTTAAATATTATCTCCAGGACAATATGTTTTAGTAGCCTACAGATAATGAAAACTATCCTATTTATTATTACCATTACTTTTGATAATTGTTAAATGTGATCAAAGATGTCCATATACCAGGATTAGAGAACTGTCACATCTTTTAGTTATATAAATGCAACTGTGTAAGCTATAGTGATGGTGTTTCATGTTTATTGAACTTAACTCTAGTAATAGTTTATAATCTGTAAAGAAATACAGATGGCACATTTGACACGGTTTGCTGTGATCACAGTACTGCAGTGTTTAATGAGGGTCATAGAATCTGTGGGAAGAAACCACACACTGTAAGTTTAAGTTATAAATTTATTTGGCCAATGGTACATAAATTTTTTAGAAGTGGTATGACCATATGGAGTGGAAATAGATGTAATGCATCTACATGCAGCTTCCCTTAGCCCTTTAGAGTTCCTGGTAGAGTCATAAACGGCTAGTGCAGTTGTCCACACTAGGTAATATCTTGCCGTATCTGGGTTCATTTCTTGTTATGCTATAATAATCCTTACATTTGGGCCCAGTGTCACCTTTTTTGGAAGACTGTACACAAACTATTTTCCATTTAAGGAGATGTGTATAAACTGAGATTTATTAGTTTTTGAGCCAAACCTAGCATCAGTCCTTATTCTGATCCTTGAGAAGAATACAAAAGTTATTTCACTGTATCTCAATCATCAATGTACTTCCTAGCATTATTAATAGTACATTTCTCCACATACTGATAGTGGTACTGTGCCTGTGCGTGCACACACACACACACACACACACACACACACACACACACGTGCATGCATAGAAGTTTGTTGTAAACCAGCCAAGTGATTATTATTTGATTTTTTTTTTCTTTAGCACTACTGGTAGCTTTCAAAAAGCAGAGGTCAGTGAGGAAGATAAAACTCTCCCCCATAATTTTACCCTCTTTAATATGTTACAGTGTTGGCAAGACTCAGATCGAATCCTGCCACACACAAATGTTTGTAAGCAGGTACAAAAACAGTCACAATCTGTTCTGTAATTTTGTCACAGGGCATGCTCTTAGTCTTCCTTAGTTGTTTTTATAGTGTCTTTTATGAAGGGCTCTCTTGAGGCAGTTGTGATAGTCATTCTGATAACATGTTTTGGTGTACTTTCTGTTCAGATGTTAGAGAATGTCCGAATGAGGCCCTGGACAACATATGGTTTTGAAACCTAGGCCTAACATGTAATTCCAAAGGTTGTGATCTACTGGAGTTACTATTTTTGTACATATTGTTCACAAAATTGTTTGCAAAATTCTTCTACAACATTTCTAGGTTCCCATTTTCATATATATTGAATTAATTTTACCAATAAAATAATATTTGTAGTATCTACCTAGCTAATAACAAACTACCTTTGATTGTAAATGCATGACTGACATGGATGTATGCTCAGTCATGTCCAACTCTGCAACCCCGTGGACTGTATAGCCTGCCAGACTACTCTGTCCATGGGATTTTCCAGGCAAGAATATGGAGTGGGTTGCCATTTCCTTCTCCACAGGATCTTCCCAACCCAGGAATCAGACCTGCGTCTCCTGCGTTGACAGGCAGATTCGTTACCACTGCACCACCCGGGAAGCCCTTGATTAGAAGTAGAGCTGGCTAAGGAACTTAATATCAATCACTGCCCTGGTAGTATGAACTTTTCCCCAGCTTTACTGACCTACAGTTGACACATATCATTGTGTAGATTTAAGATGTGCAGCGAGATGAGTTTTGGGGAAATGGGAAAGGCTGCGTTGGGTCTTAGTTGTTGAACATGGGATCTTTGTTGTGGCACACAGGCTTTTCCCTAGTTGTGGTGTGTGGGCTCAGTGGCTGTGTGCAGGCTTAATTGTCCCACGGCATGTGGGATCTTAGTTTCCTGACCAGGGATTGAACCCACCTCCTCTGCATTGGAAGGTGAATTCTTAACCACTTGACCATCAGGGAAGTCCTCAACGTGATGATTTGGTATATGTATATATTGTGAAGTTTTTTACCATAATTAGGTTAGTTACACATTCATCACCTCCCAACATAGTTATCTTTTGTGTCTGTGTGTGAACTGTAAGATTTTAAAAGTCTACTTTGTTAGCTTTCAGGTATATATATAATACAGGATTCTTAATCACAGCCATCATATTGTACATTAGATCCCCAAAACTTATTCATCTTATAACCTGAAGTTTATTCTTTTTGATCACCTTCATCCACTCCCTCACCCTCACTCCCCTATCCCTGATCCTGGAAACCACCGATATACTCTTTGTAATATGAATTCAACTTTTTTAGAATCTATACATAAGTGAGATCATACAATATTTGTCTTTTTTTCTTTGATCTACTTGATCCTGGAGCCATGCTTTCAAGGCTCATCTGTGTTGTCACAAATGGTAGAATTTCCATATTTTATCATGGCTGAATAATATTTGATTGTATGTATATACATCACATTCTTTATTCATTCATCTGTTGACAGACACTTAGGTTGGTTCCATGTCTTGGATATTGTGAACAATGCTGCGGTGAACACGGGAATTCAGATATCTCTTGGAGATATTGATTTCATGTTTTTGAGATGATAATTAGTGATGTTGAACACTTTTTTCATGTACTTGTCAATTTTTATGTGTTTTGAAAAATGTCTGTTGAGTTTCTCTACCCATTTTTATTTATTTATTTTCAATCTTAATTTTTTTTTTAAATTTATTTTTTTAACACCAAAAGCATTTTGTATTGGGGTATAGCCGATGAACAAAGTGTGGTAGTTTCAGGTGAACAGGTATACATATACATGTATCCATTCTCTCCCAAATCCCCCTCCCATCCAGGCTGGCATGTAACATTGATTAGAGTTCTATGTGCCTCTGCCCATTTTTAAATCAGATTTTTTTTATTTTTGTTATCGAGTTCATGAGTTTGTTATCTAATTTTTTACTATTAACCCACTGCATATGGCTATCCAGTTTTCTAACACTATTTATTGAAGAAATTACCCTCTCCTTATTGAGTATTCTTGGCTCTCTTGTTAAATTGACTGCATATTCAAGGGCTTATTTCTGGGCTCTTGATTCTTCTCCATTGATCTATGTGTTTGTTTTTATGCAAATGCATGCTGTTGGATAACTGTAGCTTTGTAACATAGTTTGAAATCATGAAACGTGATGCCTCCCACTTTGTTTTTCTTTCTTAGGGTAGCTTTGGCTGTTCAGGATATCTTGTGGTTCCATACAACTTCTCAGGTCATTTTTGCTACTTCTGTGGAAAATATCACTGACATTTTGATGGGTCTTGCATCAAATCTTCAGATGTAATGTCGTTTCCATTTCTTCACTTTGAGCCTGTGTGTGTCTGTAAAACCGAAATGAGTCTCTTGCAGGCAGCATATATAGGTATACCTTAAGAATCTCAGGGTCAATTCTGGATCACCACTAGCAAATAATGCAGTAAAGCCACAGAAATTTTTTGGTTTCCCAGTTATAAAGTTTATACTATATGATGGTCCATTATACAATAGCATTATATCCAAAAAATATGTATATACCTTAAAGTACTTTATTTCTAAAAACTTCTAACCATCATCAGAGCCTTCAGCAAATTGTAATCTTTGTGCCAGTAGAAAGTCTTCCCTCAACATTGATGGTTGCTGACAGATCAAGGTGGGGGTCGCTGAAGGTTGAGGTGACTGTGATAGTTCCTTAAAATAAGTCAGAGATGAAGTTTGTAGCATCTTCACCAGAAGTAGATTCCACCTCAGGAAACCACTCTCTTTACTCATTCATAAGAAGCAACTCCTCGTCCGTTCAGGTTTTTCATGAGATTGCAGCAATTCAGTCCCATCTTCAGGCTCCCCTTCTGATTGTAGTTCTCTTGCTATTTCTGCCACATCTGCAGGGACTTATTCCACTGGAGTCTTGAACCCCTCAAAGTCATCCATGAAGATTTGAATCAGCTATTTCCAGGCTCCTCTTAATGTTGATATTTTGACCTCTTCCCATGGACAGAGGAACCTGGAGGGTTACAGTCCATGGGGTCGCACGAGCCAGACACGACTTAGCGACTAAACCACCACAACCACCATGAATCATGAATGTTCTTAATGGCATCTAGAATGGTGACTCCTTTTCAGAAGGTTTTCAGTTGACTTTGCCCAGATCCCTCAGAGGAATCACTGTCTGTGGCATCTATAACCCTACAAAATGTATTTCTTAAAGAGTAAAACTTTGTTGCTAAGTCACTTCAGTCGTGTCCAACTCTGTGTGACCCCATAGACGGCAGCCCACCAGGCTCCCCCATCCCTGGGATTCTCCAGGCAAGAACCTTGGAGTGGGTTGCCATTGTTAGCAGGCTTAAAAACAACTTGAATCTAGTCATTCTGTATCTTTTGATTGAAGAATTCAGTATATTTACAATTGATATGTAAGGATTTACTAATGCCATCTTAATATCTGTATGGGCCAAAATATTGGAGAAGAACAGATACTCCCAACACATTTTGTGAAGTCAGTATTACCCTGATATCAAAGCCAGATAAATGAAGCAAAGCAGAAAACTACTGACTGCTATCTCTGATGAATGTGTAAAAATTCTCAACAACAACAAAGCATATCTTTTAAGTATTTATTCCCTAATAAAGAGTGAGATATTTGCCTAATAGAGAGTGAAATCACTATTCCTAGAGTGTAAGTTAGAGCATACACCAGAATACACAAACACATATACAACATGTACTACGTGCTAAGGTATTTTACTGACCAAATGGCATAGTTGTATAGAGACTGACCATTATCAATAGTCCTGTGTAAATTATGGTTTTTACCTTGTTTCTGTTATGTTTCTAATAGCATTTGTATACATAGAACTTCTGTTTTAGATCAGATGTGTTTGCCTGATCTACTCATCTAAAAGAAATAAAAAGTTTTACAGAAATCATAAATTATATAAATGTTCTTTTTAATGACCAATTTAGTTCCACTAGAGTATAAAATTGTTACACCTGTAGTTGTTTGTAAAGTGATTATCTATAGTGAGGTAAGAAATCTTAAGTTACATGAATAATTCTTCAGTTCAGTTCAGTTGCTCAGTCGTGTCCGACTCTTTGCCCCCATGAACCGCAGCACTCCAGGCCTCCCTGTCCGTCACTCCTGGGGTCCACCCAAACCTATGTCCATCGAGTCGGTAATGCCATCCAACCATCTCATCCTCTGACGTCCCCTTCTCCTGCCCTCAATCTTTCCCAGCATCAGGGTCTTTTCCAGTGAGTTAGCTCTTCACATCAGGTGGCAAAGGACTGGAGTTTCAACTTCAACATCAGTCCTTCCAATGAACACCCAGGACTGATCTCCTTTAGGATGGACTTATGGCATCACGGACTCGATAGACCTGAATCTGAGTGAACTTCGGGAGTTGGTGATGGACAGGGAGGCCTGGCGTGCTGCGATTCTTGGGGTCACAAAGAGTCGGACACGACTGAGCGACTGAATTGAACTGAAGATTACCAGGAGATAGTAAAATAAACAAGAGCCAGTCCCTTAAAAAAAACTTAACAATAAGTAAATAGTTATTTAAGGAGAACAAAAGTTTTCCCAATGTAAGCAAAGTCTTTCCCATGTTAAAAATATTGTCAGAGAAATTAATGATTTAGTTAGTTCACTATTTGTAAAATCATTTAATTAAAATTATTCCCATTAATAAATGGGCTTATTGAAATTCAGTGTTTTAGCAAATTAGGCACTTTAAAGAGCTTTGTTGGGATTTTGACTTACATCAGTTTAGATATAAAGCTCATGCTCTCTCCAGTGAAAACAAATGCTCTGAGTAAAAAGAAGTAACATGCACTCCTCAAGAAAACCTATTGCATTAATGTGTTAGTGCTTACATACAAAACGCTACAGATTGGACAGCTTAAACAACAGAAAGATTTTCTCATAGTTCTTGAGGCTAAAAGTCCAATGTCAAGGTGTTAGGAGATTTGGTTTCTCCTGGGGCCTCTCTCCTTGGGTTGGAGATGTCCACCCTGTTTCTGCCTCTTCATAACATCATCTTTAGTATCTCCCTTTGACTCTTTCTCTCCTCTTATAAAGACACCAGTCATATCATGTTAGGGAATTTCTTAATAGCCTCTCTTTAACTTAATCACCTCTTAAAACCCTTTCTCCAAATACAATCACATAATAAAATGTGGGGTGTTAGTTCTTCAGTGAATGAATTTTGAGAGGATACAATTAGCCCACAATACCTGGGTAAAACTAAACTGTATACTACTGCTTTAAATATATTAGGAAACACCACTATAATTTTTATTTTAAAATAAAAATTTCTATTAATTATATGAGAACTATTGAACAAAGATTAGAAGACAAATTACTTGTAAATATTGGAGAATACATGAACCAATGGGAAGATATACCATATTCTTGGATTGGAATAATTAATATTGTTAAAATTACCATACTATTCAAGGCAATCTACAGATTCAATGCAGTCCTTATCAAAATGCCAATGATGTTTTTCACAGAACTAGAACAAATAATTTTAAAATTTATATGGAAACACAAATGAACCTAAACAGGAAAACAATTTTGAGAAAGAACAGAGCAGGTGGAATTATACTCCCTGGCTTCAGATCACAAGACAAAGATATAGCCATCAAAAATTTAGTACTGGCACAAAAAGAGACACACAGATCAATGAAACAAAATAAAGCTCAGAGGAAAAACTCATGGACTTATACCTATTAATATATGACAAAAGTGACAAGAAATACAATGGAGAAAAGATAGTCTCTTCAATAAGTGGTGCTGGGAAGTCATCCCACTGCTGGGTATACACATTGAGGAAACCAGAATTGAAAGAGACACATGGACCTTAATGTTCATCGCAGCACTGCTTATAATAGCCAGGACATGGAAGCAACCTATATGTTCGTCGGCGACAAATGGATAAAAAAGCTGTGGTACGTATACACAATGGAATATTACTCAGCCATTAAAAAGAATGCATTTTAATCAATTCTAATGAGGTGGATGAAACTGGAGCCTATTATACAGAGTGAAGTAAGTCAGAAAGAAAAACACCAGTACAGTATATTAACACATATATATGGAACTTAGAAAGATGGTAGCAATGACCCTATATGGGAGACAGCAAAAGAGACACCGATGTAAAGAAGAGACTTTTGGACTCTGTGGGAGAAGGCGAGGGTGGGATGATTTGAGAGAATAGCATTGAAACATGTACATTATCATATGTGAAATAGATCACCAGTCTAGGTTCGATGCATGAGACAGGATGCTCAGGGCTGGTGCACTGGGATGACTCTGAGGGATGGGATGGGAAACAAATGTACACCTATGGTTGATTCATGTCAGTATAATCAAAAACCACTACAATATTGTAAAGTAATTAGCCTTCAATTAAAATAAATAAATTAAAAAATAAAAATAAAAACAAAATAGAAAAAAACAATGAGTGGTGCTGGGAAAACTGGTCAGCTACATATAAGAGAATGAAATTAGAAAAATTTTAACAGCATATACAAAAATAAACTCAAAGTGGATTAAAGACAAAGTGTAAGGCTGGACACTATAAAACTCTCAGAGGAAAACATAGACAAAACACTTTGACACACATTTTAGCAATACTTTTTTAGATCCATCTCTCAAAAAGGAAGTAAAAGCAGAAATAAACCAATGGGACTTAATTAAACTTGAAAGCGTTTGCATAGCAGAGGATTCTTCAACAAAATGAAATGACAACAAATGGACTGGGAGAAAATATTTGTGAAGGATATAACCAAAGGAAGTTAATATCTAACATATATAAACAGGTCATACAACTCAATATCACAACAAAAAACTTAATTTAAAAAATTGGCAGAAGAACAGAAAAGATATTTTTCCAAAGAGGAATTGAACAAACCTTTCTCGAAAGAAACACATGAAAGGATGTGCAACATCTTCAGTTAGCAGAGAAATGTAAATCAAAACAATGAGAGATCAGCTCATACTGGCCAGAATGGCTATCATGAAAAATAACACAAACAATAGCTGTTGGTGAGGATGTGGAGAAAAGGGAACACATGTATACTGTTGGGGGAATGTAAATTGGTACAGCCACTATGAAAAATAGTAAGGAGATTTCTTAAAAATAATAATAATAAAAATAAAACTATCAGATGACTCAGTCATTCCATGCATAGGTACATATCCTGAGAAAACAAAACCACTAATTTGAAAACCTGCATGCTACCCAATGTTCATAGCACTGTTATTTATAATTGTCAAGATATGGAAGCAATCTAAGTGTCCATCAATTGGATAAAGAATAAGTGATTTTATATATACTACTGATTCATAAAAAAAGAATAAAATTTTGTCATTTGCAGCAGCAACATGAATGAATTGGAGGGCACTAGCTTTAGTGAAAGAAGTCAGAGAAAGATATTGTATACAACTTAAATGTGAAATCTACAAAATATAACAAATTAGAAATTTATAACAAAAAGAAGCAATCACACACATATTGAGAACAAACTAGTACTTATCAATAGACAAGGGAAAGAGAGGAAGGGCAATATAAAGGTAGGGGATTAAGAGGTACAAAGTATTAGGCTTAAAGTAAGCTACAAGGATATACTGTACAACATGGGAACATAGCAAATATTCTATAATAACTATAGAGTATAAACTTTAAAAATTGTGAATCTTTATATTGTACACCTGCAAATAATATAACATTACTGTATATTAACTATATTTCAGTAAAAATAAATAGGCAAATAATTTTTATGAATTAATAAGTCAGTTATGAACTTAACTATATTGATAATTAAATCACTCCATTAGAATAACTGGATGTTATTAATCTGATGATTTGTAGGATATTTAAAATACACTTTAAAAACATTTAAAAAAACCACTAAATTTCCCCTTACAAAGATATTTAGGTGACATATTTAATGAAAAAAATAAATGAAGAAGAAAACCTATCTAAATTGCTTAATTTGAATTATGTTTTACAGGATCTGAGAGTCCTTGAAGCCAATTTAATCTCAAATACTTGAAATACTTTCTGCAGTATTGTTTTATATTGCTAAATTGCTAAGTAAGAAGAGTGATTTTTGCTAGAAAACTGATCAACTCAGCTATTACCTGAATTATTATAGTTTTTGAAGTAATTCCTGCTGTATTAATGTAAATTCTCCTAGACCAGAAATAAGAGAATGAGTAAGGATGCAATAAACTGCAGGTTTATGAGAACAGGATCAAATATGATAATAGCGTTCAGTAAATAATAGTTACTAAATCGTACACTTATCTGTGTATCCTTACAAGTTCCTTTTCCCTTAAAGTTGCAGTATCTACCAAACTGCTTTCTCTTTGAACATTTTAACCTTCCTATTCTTCAAATTAAAGACTTCTTTCTGCCAAGGACTAATGCCTGGCATTCTACTCAAGGGCCTTTTATCTTCTAGCTTACTTTAGACTCATCTTCTAACTCTTGTCCATTTCCACATTGCGTTGCAGCAATCATGTAATAAGTTTCATCTTTCTTTCTTTGGAGAAGTGTTCTGGTCTAGATGACCTAGTCAGATTCTCTGTCTAGCAAAATTATAGTCTTCCTTAAATTCCCAACTCATCCATTACCTCCATAGTAGACTAATACCTAACAAGGACTCCTCTCCTCCTCCTTGTCATGAAGGAAGAATGGATCTCCTTCCACATTTCCATTGTTAAACTATTTGCACATTTATGTTATACCTAATTTTAATACATTTATCTGGCTGTACATCTATCTTTCCTATTAGACCATTAATATATGATATTAGGAAACATGGTTTACTCATTTAAGTTGCCAGAGTCAAGGACAAGGTTTAAATGTAATGGATGTTCGATGAATGTTCTGGAATCAATTCTTGTATGTAACCAGTAGAATACACATCAACAATCAAGTTTTTGTGTAGCACCTGTGACTTCTGAGCTTAATTTTTTCTCTTGTTAGTGGATGTGTTCTGAGTAGTTAAAACAAAAATCTATATTATCATTTCACATTATGTTTTCCTTCCTTTCCTTTTCCCCACCATTCAGTTCTCACAGCTGCAGATAATTAGATATATGCATGAAAACAAAGGTGTGTTCATGTGTACAATAATATGAGCATAACAGTGATTTTACAGAAATGTTAGTATTCTTACTTTTTATATGAAAAGACATTTTATGTATATGGAAAATTTTCCTAAAATAAATTATTATTATTTATTTGATATCAAATTGGCTTCATAAAAAATATTTTCAGGCTTGATCACTGACCTAAAGCCTTTTACTTTTCGTTAATCATCCTCTTTATGTTGCCTTTGTATTTATTTTTCTTGACCTAGACTGATGATTTTTATCTTTATTTAATAATAATCATCTTTTGGAGAAGGCAATTGTACCCCACCCCAGTACTCTTGCCTGGAAAATCCCATGGACAGAGGAGCCTGGAAAGCTGCAGTCCATGGGGTCGCTGAGGATCAGATACGACTGAACGACTTCACTATCACTTTTCACTTTTCACTTTCATGAACTGGAGAAGGAAATAACCCACTCCAGTGTTCTTGCCTGGAGAATCCCAGGGACGGGGGAGCCTGTTGGGCTGCCATCTATGAGGTCGCACAGAGTTAGACACGACTGAAGTGACTTAGCAGTAGCGATCATCTTTCAAAATATACCTGTGCTTCATTATGAAAATGTCTCCAATGTCCCTTTAAGGAAAGGAAACTAATTATGTGTCCAGTATCTGCTTGGGATGATTTGAGGTAGAATGATACAATGTTTGCAATCTAAAGCATGACAATGTAGTATTGTTCCATTTATTGGACATGTAAGGTGTTTAGTGGTTTTGATCATAAAACAGAAAAAAAGAGAATTGAATCTCTGACATTAAAAGTATTTCACTTCTTTTTTCTATATGTACAATGGCCGGTGTTTATGATTTGGTAAGAATCATTTTCTAATATTTTTAGCAGCACAAATACTATTCTGACCTCAAAATGCCATGCTGTAAGGGTAAAATGCCATTCCCAATATGTTTTAATAAAAGTGACTCACCTTGGAAAAGGCAAGCATCTGTCAAATGTCTGCTCATGTGCACCCTGATCAGAGGTTTCAGCAATATTTAAAAGAACAGCTGAGAGGTAGAAAAGGAACTTGATGAGAACACTATTTTCCTTGATAACTTCCTTACTCTAAATACAAGTAGAAATAAAGTAAATTCTGCACCAATTTCTTGGATGCATATATTATAACTACTTCACACTTTCCAAAGTTCTAGTGAGCAGTCCTGCCACCATCTAATTTCTCTGTGCCATACAAACAACTAGAGATGCTCAATAACTTTTATTAAAAATAGAATGAAGACAGCATAGTTTCACCTTCCATAAAAAGTTTAAAATAATTTCAGTGACTAATACTTTTGAGTACTTTAGTTTGTGGCAAATAATATGCTAAGCACTTACAAAGAATAGAAAATTTAAAGAAAATCCACACAAGTACATGCCTCTCTCATCTTTGGTGCTGGGACCTGTTGAGGAATCCTATTTTTATAGTACTTGTGGGACAATACAAAGATAAAGACCTAAAAATGTGAAAATCATTGTTTCTGATTACAAATTTTTATTTTTAAGGTTCTTGACTATTAGGAAAACTTTTGTATATCCACATTCATGGAATTAGGTTATCTCCCAGTACTTTTTCCTAGACTTTTATTTCAGATTGGTTGAAAACATTTACAATCATATTTCATTTATTCATTCCAGCAGACTTGTGCCTGACTAATGGAAGAGTAAGAAGATGTGTGAGAGCTAGACAAAAATTGGGGGGGAAAAGAATACAGGGGTCAGGACCTAAAGCTAATTTTCATCTGCTGGACTTGTACATCAAAATTTTTGTTTGTATCTTGAAGTTAAAAAAACAGGAGATTTCCAAAGATGTACTCAGAATGAAATGAGAATATCAACAGGCACCATACATTATTAAGCCAAAGCCGAGTCTCCAAAGGTTAGTTAGTAAGACTAAGGATGCACTTGTGAACTATTGAGGAACTCTGGCCACCTTATTTGCTAAACTAATTGTGGTAGAGGTATTTTGCTTTCATTATTTACTTTTATTTATTTTAAACTAACTTAAAACTTCGTTGAACAAGACATAAAATTGTTGCCTTTAGTAAAGAAAATATTAAAGACAGGTTTATTAATTTTCATTAATTTGGGGAACATCAAATTGGCTGAGAAGCACAATGGTATGTTAAGTCAGTATTTAAACAGAGTATTAAAGGTTAAAGCATTTAGGTAGTCAATACCTGTGCAAGAATAATAATTTGCCTATAAACAGATAGTCTGACAGATGGGGCAAAGAAAACTAATACACTAATAAATTTTAAGAGAAGACTTTTATTATATTATTATTATTTTTAACTTTATAATATTGTATTGGTTTTGCCATATGTCAAAATGAATCTGCCAAGGGTGTACATGTGTTCCCCATCCTGAACCCCACTCCCACCTCCCTCCCCATACCATCCCTGTGGGTCATCAAGTGCATAAGCCCTGAGCACCCTGTCTCATGCATCGAACATGGACTGGCAGTTCGTTTCACATAGGCTATTACACATGTTCAATGCCATTCTCCCAAATCATCCCACCCTCACATTCTCCCACCGAGTCCAAAAGGCTGTTCTATACATCTGTGTCTCTTTTGCTGTCTCACATACAGGGTTATTGTTATGATCTTTCTAAAGTCCATATATATGCATTAGTATACTGTATTGGTGTTTTTCTTTCTGACTTACTTCACTCTGTATAATAGGCTCCAGTTTCATCCACCTCATTAGAACTGATTCAAATGTATTCTTTTTAATGGCTGAGTAATACTCCATTGTGTATATGTACCACAGCTTTCTTATCCATTCATCTGCTGATGGACATCTAGGTTGTTTCCATGTCCTGGCTATTATAAACAGCGATGCAATGAATATTGGGGTACACATGTCTCTTTACATTCTGTTTTCCTCGGTGTGTATGCCCAGCAGTAGGATTGCTGGGTCATATGGCAGTACTATTTCCAGTTTTTAAAGGAATCTCCACACTGTTCTCCATAGTGGCTGTACTAGTTTGCATTCCCACCAACAGTGTAAGAGGGTTCCCCTTTCTCCACACCCACTCCAGCATTTATTGCTTGCGACTTTTGGATAGAAGCCAATCTGACTGGCATGAAATGGTACCTCACTGTGGTTTTAATTTGCATTTCTCTAATAATGAGTGATGTTGAGCATCTCTTCATGTGTTTGTTAACCATCTGTATGTTTTCTTTGGAGATATGTCTATTTAGTTCTTTAGCTCATTTTTTGATTGGGTCATTTATTTTTCTGGAATTGAGCTGCAGGGTTTGCTTGTATATTTTTGAGATTAGTTGTTTGTCAGTTGCTTCATTTGCTATTATTTTCTCCCATTCTGAAGGCTGTCTCTCCACCTTGCTTATAGTTTCCTTTGTTGTGCAGAAGTTTTTAATTTTAATTAGGTCCCATTTATTTATTTTTGCTTTTATTTCCAGTATTCTGGGAGATGGGTCTTAGAAGATCCTGCTGTGATTTATGTCGGAGAGTGTTTTGCCTATGTTCTCTTCCAGGAGTTTTATAGTTTCTGGTCTTATGTTTAGATTTTTAATCTATTTTGAGTTTATTTTTGTGTATGGTGTGAGAAAGTGTTTTAGTTTCCTTCTTTTACAAGTGGTTGACCAGTTTTCCCAGCACCACTTGTTAAAGAGATAGTCTTTCCTCCATTGTATATTTTTGCCTCCTTTGTCAAAATAAGGTGTCCATTGGTGCATGGATTTGTCTCTGGGCTTTCTATTTTGTTGCATTGATCTATATTTCTGTCTTTGTGCCAGTGCCATACTCTCTTCATGAATGTGGCTTTGTAGTAGAGCCTGAAGTCAGGTAGGTTGATTCCTCCAATTCCATTCTTTTATCTCAAGATTAGTTTGGTTCGAGGTTTTTTGTATTTCCATTCAAACTGTGAAATTATTTGTTCCAGCTCTGTGAAAAATACCGTTGGTAGCTAGATAGGGATTGTATTGAATCTGTAGATTGCTTTGGGTAGTATACTAATTTTCACCATGTTTATTCTTCTCATCCATGAACATGGTATATTTCTCCATCTATTAGTGTCCTCTAGGATATCTTTCATCAGTGTTTTATAGTTTTCTATATATAGGTCTTTAGTTTCTTTAGGTAGAATTATTCCTAAATATTTTATTCTTTTCATTGCAATGGTGAATGGAATTGTTTCCTTAATTTCTCTTTCTATTTTCTCATTATTAGTGTATAGGAATGCAAGGGATTTTTGTGTGTTGATTTTACATACTGCAACTTTACTATACTCATTGATTAGCTCTAATAATTTTTTGGTGGAGTCTTTAGGGTTTTCTATGTAAAGGATCATGTCATCTGCAAACAGTGAGTTTTACTTCTTCTTTTCCAATTTGAATTCCTTTTATTTCTTTTTCTGCTCTGATTGCTGTGGCTAAAACTTCCAAAACTATGTTGAATAGTAGTGGTGAGAGTGGACACCTTTGTCTTGTTCCTGACTTTAGGGGAAATGTTTTCAATTTTTCATCATTGAGGATAATGTTTGCTGTGGGTTTGTGATATATAGTTTTTATTATGTTGAGGTATGTTCCTTCTATTCCTGCTTTCTGGAGGGTTTTTTTTTTT
>SJYX01010638.1:65812-83332 GCA_006410675.1 Oreotragus oreotragus
CGTGCGGTCACAAAGAGTCAGACACGACTCAGTGTAAACAGTGTCAGACTTTATTTTTGGGGGCTCCAAAATCACTGCAGATGGTTACTTCAGCCATGAAATTAAAAGACACTTAGTCCTTAGAAGAAATTTATGACCAACCTAGACTGCATATTCAAAAGCAGAGACATTACTTTGCCGACTAAGGTCCGTCTAGTCAAGGCTATGGTTTTTCCAGTGGTCATGTATGGATGTGAGAGTTGGACTGTGAAGAAGGCTGATTGCTGAAGAACTGTGGTGTTGGAGAAGACTCTTGAGAGTCCCTTGGACTGCAAGGAGATCCAACCAGTCCATTCTGAAGGAGATTAACCCTGGGGTTTCTTTGGAAGGAATAATACTAAAGCTGAAACTCCAGTAGTTTGGCCACCTCATGCGAAGAGTTGACTCATTGGAAAAGATTCTGATGCTGGGAGGGATTGGGGGCAAGATGAGAAGGGGACGAAGGAGGATGAGATGGCTGTGTGGCATCAATGACACGATGGACGCAAGTCTGAGTGAACTCTAGAAGTTGGTGTTGTACAGGGAGGCCTGGCGTGCTGCAATTCATACAGTCACAAAGAATCAGACACGACTCAGCAACTGAACTGAACCGAACTGAAAAAACGTACAAGGAACTAGTGTGTTCTGGGTTTTGGGTTAAAGGCTTCAAAGTCAAAGTTGATGAAGACAAAAGTAGTCTTTATCTTATAATAGCTAGCAATTTAGTTCTCACAAACTCATGGCCCCAGGAGGCAAGAGAAATGATACTAGGACTAGGATGCCATGTTGGACCCTGGGCAGCACAGGACCCTCCCAGCACAGCACTGGGAACAGCCTTTCCTACACTTCAATCATGCTGGAAAGCAGGCAAGTTGACCATGATTTCAAGAGAAGTCAGAAGTTGGATATTTATGTACAATGTACTGATTTTAATACTAGCAACTAATTTTAAAAAATCAGTGGGAATTAAATCTCCATAGCAATGTGGTGGAATCAGCCTTCAGTCTCTGCACATTTTTATTTCTCAGCTAGAGTTGGGGGTGCAGTGGGGACAGAGATTAATTTAATTCATGTTGGTTGATTTACAAAGAGTCTGTAGTCATACTGAACATGTGTGTTTCCTTTCTATTTATAAAGAAATATCACTGGGGACATACTAACAATGAATTTAACTGCTAAAAATAAATGGATATATTTCTGATAAAATTTCCTCATAGGGTCTATGCTGTGAAAAATTTTGTCTGCCAAACCAAACATACAAAAAAAAATTTTTTTTGAAATGTCTTCCCAATCAAAGAAGACAAAACAACTGTGGCAGTCAAAGTAAAGACAATCATATTTAAAGACTCATCCAGGATTCCCAGGGCCTATTCCTGCATGAGGTCTATTAATGACGGTCCCTTGAATACAACAGGAGCCTCTCCTAGGCACCAGATGTGTGTAGATGGGGCACTGTGTCTTAACACTCATTTTTGTGCATCATTTAAATTCAGTTTTGGTGGTTAAATCCCAACAGGGGGAATATAATGTCACTGACAAATGACACACATATATGCACTTTGAACTATGGTGTTGGAGAAGACTCTTGAGAGTTCCTTGGACTGGAAGAAGATCAAACCAGTCCATCCTAAATAAAATCAGTCCTGAATATTCACTGGAAAAACTAATGCTGAAGTTGAAGCTCCAATTATTTGCCCACCTGATTGGAAGAACTGACTAATTGAAAAAGACCCTGATATTAGGAAAGAAAGAAGGCAGGAAGAGAAGAGGAAGACAGGATGAGATGTTTGGATGGCATCACCAAGTCGATGGACATGAGAATGAGTAAGCTCCAGGACTTGGTGATAGATAGGGAAGCCTGGCATGCTGCAGTCAATGGTGTTGCAAAGAGACTGACACGACTGAAAGACTGAATTGAACTGAACAAATTGAGAGCAAAGACTGTTAAATCTAATTGCATCAAGTTGGTGACTAGCTGCCTATAACAACACATTATTGAAGTGGCTTTAAAATTTAGAATTATGACTACATTCAGAGTGGAATATCTTCTAACAACAACAAAAAAAAAATACTGCCCATCCAAAACAAAACCAAAGAAATCAAAAGAAAAACAGGAAAGAAATCTGAAATTATATTCAACAACCTATTGTTCCTCATATTGCTTCTGTTATTGTGACATAATCATATGCATGTTAACAGGAAAAAGCAAGACAATAATTAATACTAATGTTCTGAAGTAATCTTTTCAGTGGCCAGAAGAAGATGTTCACACATAACATAAAGAAGTTTAATTCAAACCTTTCTGTCTTAAATCTTGAACTGAAAGCATAAGTTTGTACCAACTAATTATATTTATTTTTGTTTAATATTTTAAGGAAAATGTGTACTTCCTACTCTGACCAATGTAAAGCCTACAAACAATGACAGCGTGGTAACAGTGATTATTCTGAGGTCTAACATCTAGCTTCTAAATTCCTTTTCCCATCAGACAATGCATAGATTCTTAAAGAGATGGCTGATTTCAGGACTGGGTAAAGAAATGCAGAAAATAATCTTGGGAATCGTGAAGGACCAGAAAGCTAAGGCACTTTGAAGCCCAGTGGGACTGGACAGAAAGTCTAGGAACCCAAATGAAAAGGCTGAACATCTACCAGTTTGTTGGGCAGAATGATGTTTCTGCTTCCCAACGCACTATTTATGTTTCTCATAGCTTTCCTGCCAAAGAGGAGGATGAAGCAAACATTCTCTGATTTCATGGCTGCAGGCACCATCCATAGTGGTTTTAGAGGCTCAGATGAAGAAATCTGTGACTGCTTCCACCTTTTCTCCTTCTATTTGCCATGAAGGATGGGACTGGATCCCATGATCTTAGTTTTTTAATATTCAATTTTAACTGTGATAGATTGCTAGGGCACAAACTCATCATTCTGAGCACTGAGAAAGGAACATAGTCATCAATATTTATGCTATATTTGTTTCTGTTAAGCATGGGTTATGTAACTACAAAAATTTTCAGAAAAACAAGCTAGACTGTCCCTTCTGGGGGTGATGAGAGAGTGATGTAGAGCAGCTATAATACAGATGAAGCCTCACTCACTGGCTTGTGGCTCACCTAGTGCTGTTGAGGTCTGGTTCCTATTAGACCAAAGACTGGTACTGGTCCTGACCCAATGTGCTGGTATTGTGGACTCCTTTCTAAACCCAATAGTGGGACATTGTGTAAGACAAACCACCCTGCTTCTGCCCAGTTTCTGAACAAATAAATGGCATTAAAATTAAGAGAGGAACAGCTATTTAGTCTTAAAGGAGAACAGCCAAGTGCAACATATGACTGCATTCTTTAAATAAACTATGAAAACTGCTTTTTGACAATCAGGAAAATTTGTACATGGACTGGATATTAGATGTTAATTTTATTGGGAACAAATGAACATTTTTTTCACATCCTATCATTTTATCCCAAATCCTCATTATGTATATTTTGTGAAATGTTCACCTTGTCCCAAACACTCCAGGAAAAAATGAATAAAGAGTAAAAGAGAAAATGAAATGACTGTCTGTCTTGATTTAAAAACAGAACTGCATAGCTGCTATGGATTGAACTGTTTCCACCCTTGACTCCCAATGTGATGGTATTACGAAGTAGGGCCATTGAGAGGTACACAAGTTGACATGGGGTTTTGATGGTGGTCCCTCATGGTGGGAATATCTGCTCACTCGTTTTTTCTCTTATTCTCCCTCTTCCTCCTCCCCTTCCCCCACCACAAGTGAGAACATAGCAAGAAGAGAAAGACATGATGCAAGTCAAGAATATCTTCACCAGGAACTCAATTGCCCACCACTTTGATATTGCACAGTCTGAAAACCTGTGGGATCAAGAGGTTAGTTTTGTAGTTATTGATTCTGAATGATGAAATATAGGATTCATGACCCTGTTCATGACCCTCTTCTTTCTTATATTTGTTATGTTTGAAATCGTTTTGTAGTAAGAAGTTTATAGATTGACGTTTCTGTCTTACTGATACCCTGAGGGGCCCAAGATAGCAGGTTCAGTCAAGTCCCTAATGAGTGACTGTTTTGAAAACCACATGCTCCTTACTCCAACTCTTTTCTTGTCATCTGAAAACCATCCTCCCCAAACACACACCTGACAACCTTACCTCCAACCCTATCTGGATCTCTACTCCCCTGCTAAGCTACTGAGTCATCTAGTCTGAGATCTTGATGATTCAGGACAGGGTCGGGAAGGAGAAGGAATGCAGGCATTTTTAGAAAGAATGATCTGGGCAGACCCCTCTTTGGTTTTTCCTTCTTTATTGCCATCTGCACGTGAAGGATAGGGCCTGAGTAGAGAGGAAGCCATAAGTGAGACTGCATGGATATTTGCAAGAGAAGGGAGGAGGAATTTACAACCCAATAACCAGGAGGTGGGCAGCATGCACAGGACCCAGGACGGAAGGAAGAAGCACTGGGGAAACAATAATGCCTACCTGAGGGCCAGACCTACCTGAATCTTCCTGTAAAACTTGGAGGTTGTGTCCTTCCTGCTTTAATTTCTGCTCCAGATGTAGAGGGGCTAGAGCTCTACTCACTGCTAATGAGTCACAGGGAGAGGGACAGCCTCCCCCAGGAGACCTTGGATTCCACTCTAACTGTGGGTATCATCCACAAAGAGGAGGATGAAGCAAACATTCTCTGATTTCATGGCTGCAGGCACCATCCATAGTGGTTTTAGAGGCTCAGATGAAGAAATCTGTGACTGCTTCCACCTTTTCTCCTTCTATTTGCCATGAAGGATGGGACTGGATCCCATGATCTTAGTTTTTTAATATTCAATTTTAACTGTGATAGATTGCTAGGGCACAAACTTATCATTCTGAGCACTGAGAAAGGAACATAGTCATCAATATTTATGCTATATTTGTTTCTGTTAAGCATGGGTTATGTAACTACAAAAATTTTCAGAAAAACAAGCTAGACTGTCCCTTCTGGGGGTGATGAGAGAGTGATGTAGAGCAGCTATAATACAGATGAAGCCTCACTCACTGGCTTGTGGCTCACCTAGTGCTGTTGAGGTCTGGTTCCTATTAGACCAAAGACTGGTACTGGTCCTGACCCAATGTGCTGGTATTGTGGACTCCTTTCTAAACCCAATAGTGGGACATTGTGTAAGACAAACCACCCTGCTTCTGCCCAGTTTCTGAACAAATAAATGGCATTAAAATTAAGAGAGGAACAGCTATTTAGTCTTAAAGGAGAACAGCCAAGTGCAACATATGACTGCATTCTTTAAATAAACTATGAAAACTGCTTTTTGACAATCAGGAAAATTTGTACATGGACTGGATATTAGATGTTAATTTTATTGGGAACAAATGAACATTTTTTTCACATCCTATCATTTTATCCCAAATCCTCATTATGTATATTTTGTGAAATGTTCACCTTGTCCCAAACACTCCAGGAAAAAATGAATAAAGAGTAAAAGAGAAAATGAAATGACTGTCTGTCTTGATTTAAAAACAGAACTGCATAGCTGCTATGGATTGAACTGTTTCCACCCTTGACTCCCAATGTGATGGTATTACGAAGTAGGGCCATTGAGAGGTACACAAGTTGACATGGGGTTTTGATGGTGGTCCCTCATGGTGGAAATATCTGCTCACTCGTTTTTTCTCTTATTCTCCCTCTTCCTCCTCCCCTTCCCCCACCACAAGTGAGAACATAGCAAGAAGAGAAAGACATGATGCAAGTCAAGAATATCTTCACCAGGAACTCAATTGCCCACCACTTTGATATTGCACAGTCTGAAAACCTGTGGGATCAAGAGGTTAGTTTTGTAGTTATTGATTCTGAATGATGAAATACAGGATTCATGACCCTGTTCATGACCCTCTTCTTTCTTATATTTGTTATGTTTGAAATCGTTTTGTAGTAAGAAGTTTATAGATTGACGTTTCTGTCTTACTGATACCCTGAGGGGCCCAAGATAGCAGGTTCAGTCAAGTCCCTAATGAGTGACTGTTTTGAAAACCACATGCTCCTTACTCCAACTCTTTTCTTGTCATCTGAAAACCATCCTCCCCAAACACACACCTGACAACCTTACCTCCAACCCTATCTGGATCTCTACTCCCCTGCTAAGCTACTGAGTCATCTAGTCTGAGATCTTGATGATTCAGGACAGGGTCGGGAAGGAGAAGGAATGCAGGCATTTTTAGAAAGAATGATCTGGGCAGACCCCTCTTTGGTTTTTCCTTCTTTATTGCCATCTGCACGTGAAGGATAGGGCCTGAGTAGAGAGGAAGCCATAAGTGAGACTGCATGGATATTTGCAAGAGAAGGGAGGAGGAATTTACAACCCAATAACCAGGAGGTGGGCAGCATGCACAGGACCCAGGACGGAAGGAAGAAGCACTGGGGAAACAATAATGCCTACCTGAGGGCCAGACCTACCTGAATCTTCCTGTAAAACTTGGAGGTTGTGTCCTTCCTGCTTTAATTTCTGCTCCAGATGTAGAGGGGCTAGAGCTCTACTCACTGCTAATGAGTCACAGGGAGAGGGACAGCCTCCCCCAGGAGACCTTGGATTCCACTCTAACTGTGGGTATCATCCGAAGCCAGAGAGCAAATGTCAGGTCATCCAAAAGATGACCTACTTTAAATAGTATTTAAAATACTACAAAATTTGTCTAAGAGTCCTGGCATATCTTGTTCCCAGTGTTTTATAGGAGAGATGATTTGTTATCCTAATTTGGGTTCAGCTGAGGATTCTACAAGCTTCCCCATTGGTAACTTCTGACTTATAACTACCTGACCTCATCCCACAGAACCCAAATGATGGTAAGTTCCAGTGGGCAAGGCTACTAATGTCCTCGGTGTCACAGCCGCTGTGTGCCAAGTGGTCTATCACTCCCAGTCCTGAGCCAAGAACTCACGAACATCACCAGACAGTTACAGGTGCCTGCCCACAATAGGCAGCCTCAGCATTCTCACCAATGCCCACCTCTGAGCCACTTGTCCACTGACTGGCTCTGAACTTCAGTCTGGAACAAGTATTCTGGAGCGAGTCCAGTCTCCTTCATCCAAGAGATGGGAAACTGAACCCTGGGGTGTATGATTCACCTTAAGGCTGCAGGTAACTTAGTGAAGACTTGGGACCCAGAAACTCTGGCTCCTAGGCTAGGAGACTTCCATGAAGGGAAAGGAGAGAAAACTCAATTGCATCCACTGCTGGGTAGCTCTCAGATTTCTGCAAGCTCCAGAGTGGAAGTTCCATTCCCTTTGCCCCTGAAGTCTGGTTCTGATTTTATCAGCAGACCTGCCTCCATGTAGCAACAGGAAAGCAATATTCAGGGAAGTTTCTTTTGTATTCCAGGCACAGTTGGACAACCCCAGCTGTAGTGTCCCCAGGAGGCTGTCCTCCAAGTTGTGAATGTCTCACGCCCAACTCAGAATCCAAAGAGCTCCCGCTCCTCATTCATGCAACACAGAAGTTGGGTGACTGGATAACATGCACCTGCATTCAAGTGAGAAACATTCCTTTCTCAGCCTTCAGGTAACATAGATAAGTGTCTTATGTTTCCTTAGGGGACACCTGGCTGAGCGAGTCTGGTGTCTGAGACTAGCCTGGATGAAATGGATGTATTCCCACTTTGATGCTCAAAATAGACCTTGGAGATTCAAAGTCCTTGAAAGGGTTACAATCACACTTATGTTTTTTCAGGACTTTGCTTTATGAATCTGGTTGGAGAAAAAGGACAGAAACACAGGACAAGGCTGGACATCTATGGGTCCCACCTGATTGTAAGTTGAGTTCCATCCACCAGGCTTCAAGTTCAGGTGCTGATGTTATTCACAAGCCATCTTTGAAGAAGGACTGGAGTAAAAAGTTTTTGGGCAGAGAGCAGTGTGTTGGGGCAAGATGAAACAAGAGTCATTAGTTGTTTCTTTGCTCTATCATTTCCTTGGTGTTTCTACTCCTGAGAACAAGTACATGGAAATAGAAGCATTGGTGGTGCTCTGGCACCTGATGCTCCTGGTGATAAACAGTTTGTGGACACTTCCCTGAGTCCAGAGCATATTCAGCCTCATGATAGCCCCAGGTTCTCCCTTCATGGGAAGGCTGACATGCCTCATTGCGGCTAACTCACAAATGAAGCATGGGATGACTTCATGGTGGCTGAATTGTAGGCCAAGTTCCAAGCATGGAAGAAAGGTTGGCAGTGGAAGGGGAGCCATTTATTAAGCTTGGTTATCTTGGTCCTTATCAGGGGCTACTTCCCACATCTACAATGATTTTCTCCCAGGATTAGCATGGCCAAGTCCTTCTCAACATTTACCATCATCTCAAATGTTCTCTTACTCAGGCTTGATTTCCCTGGCCACTGCACTCTCACAAGCACAGATCCTGATCCAAAAAGTGCCTATAGACACTTCCCTCCATCAAAACAATAATTATAGTTACCAAAGTGGAAAGTTGGGAGAGGGATAAATTGAGAGTTTGAGATTAATATATGTATACTAATTTATTTAATAGATAATCAAAAAAGACCTACTGCACAACACAGGAATTATGCTCAATAGTCTGTAATAACCTGTATGGGAAAAGAATCTAAGAAAGAATGGATACATGTGTATGTATAAGGGAATTTATTTCCCATACAACTAATATTAATACAATACTGTAAATTAACTATACTCCTATATAAATTAAAAGTTGAATTGTAAAAAATGCTTATGTCTAGAAACTCAAGGAGTTCTTTAAACTCACAGGATTCCAGATATGATGCTGGAGATGGCAGAGTGGGTGCAGAAATGGAGACATTTTCTGAGGTTGCATTTTCCTGAGCTTTGGTGTCTTTTTGCTCCTAGTGTCACCTTTGATTTGTCTTTGGAGGATCTTATACAAAGGCTCCGAGACACCAGTTCATTGTTAGTTGAAGGGTGAGAGGGAGGTGCTAGTGGGAGAGTGAAATCCGAGCTCCCTAGTCTTGGGTTGGGGCACATTTGAGGCACAACTTATGTCCCAAGTTCCCTATGAAAACAGGCTGTAGCTTCCCTCTTCATGACTTGCATGATATCAGACTCAGACTGGCTCATCCTTTTTCATGTCCTGCTTCCCCTGAGTCCTCACTAATTTCTCTATGAGAATATTTTAAAATACAAATTTATTTACTTTAATTGTAGGCTAGTTACTTTTCAATATGTTAGTTCTTTTGCTATGAGTTCAGTTCAGTTCAGTCGCTTAGTCATGTCTGATTCTTCAGACCGAATAAATTGCAGCAAGCCAGACCTCCCTGTCAATCACCAACTCCCAGAGTTCACTCAGACTCACGTCCATCGAGTCAAGGCTAGTTACTTTTCAATATGTTAGTTCTTTTGCTATGAGTTCAGTTCAGTTCAGTCGCTTAGTCATGTCTGATTCTTCAGACCGAATAAATTGCAGCAAGCCAGACCTCCCTGTCAATCACCAACTCCCAGAGTTCACTCAGACTCACGTCCATCGAGTCCGTGATGCCATCCAGCCATCTCATCCTCGGTCGTCCCCTTCTCCTCCTGCCCCCAATCCCTCCCAGCATCAAAGTCTTTTCCAATGAGTCAACTCTTCGCATGAGGTGGCCAAAGTACTGGAGTTTCAGCTTTAGCATCATTCCCTCCAAGGAAATCCCAGGGTTGATCTCCTTCAGAATGGACTTGTTGGATCTCCTTGCAGTCCAAGGGACTGTCAAGAGTCTTCTCCAACACCACAGTTCAAAAGCATCAGTTCTTCAGCACTCAGCCTTCTTTACAGTCCAACTCTCACATCCATACATGACCACTGGAAAAACCATAGCCTTGACTAGACGGACCTTTGCTGGCAAAGAAATACATTGAAAAGAATCTGCCACAGTGTACATGTGTTCTCCATCCTTAACCCCCCTCCCCATCACCTCCCTTTGGGTCATCCCAGTACACCATTCCCAAGCACCCTGTCTCATTCATCAAACCTGGACTGGAGATCCATTTCACATATGATAATATACATGTTTCAATGTCATTCTGAGAAATCGTTCCACCATCGCTTTCTGCCACAGAGTCCAAAAGACTGTTCTATACATCTGTGTCTCTTTTGATGTCTTGCATATAGGGTTATCGTTCAGTTCAGTCCAGTTCAGTTGCTCAGTCGTGTCTGACTCTTTGCGACCCCATGAATTGCAGCATGCCAGGCCTCCCTAAATGGGGGGAAGTCTGCACAATGTACAGGTGTATCAAATAACGGTGTACACTTTTAAATATCTTACAACTTTATTTGTCAATTACACCTTAATAAAGCTAGGGAGAAAAAACTCCCCCAGAGCTATTTCTCTACAGTTTTGTTATAAAATGCTGGGGTATTCTGGAAAGGTTCTGAAAGCACTATTTATCACTTTCATTACAAAGCACAAAAACAATGGAAGTGATATCTATAAATTCAAACCAACCATGATGCTGTATCTCTTTTTAAGCCTTGTGTGAAACAAAAGCTTTGGATTTCAAATGCACTCACCTGACACAATGTTTATAAACAAATACTGAAAGGAATCAAAGTCAAAATATGAATGCTACACAACTAGATAAGCTTTATTGTTTTAATCACTACCTAGCAACTTCCCTAAACACATATGCAGAGAGGGAGGGAGCTTGAATTAATAAGGTGTTTAAAGTCCTCAAAGAGAGGAAGACAACTCTCAATACTGTGAAAAGGAAAAGGTAAGTAAGAAGAAGTGGTCCTCTTGGGCATGAACTCAGCTGAGTTTTGATGAGTTGGCAAGTCTGGCATTTTAGCACAGCCCCACCCAGAACCCTGAGGAAGCCTCCCAGGCACCACTCCTGGTTCAGAATGATAAATAGGTCAACTCTTGGGCGAAGTCTTCAGGTGACTGGCATTGGGTGCCTTTAGCTGAACTGAAGTATTAATAGTTGTATCAATCTGTCAAGCCCTACAACTATCTACCCAAGCAAAAGATGTTCGGTGTTCATTTACTGCTGATTTAGCTGCCGCAAATCAAAGAAAAGAAGAACTGATTCAAATGTATTCTTTTTAATGACTGAGTAATATTCCATTGTGTATATGTACCATGGCTTTCGTATCCATTCATCTGCTGATGGACATCTAGGTTGCTTGCATGAACTGACTATTATAAACAGTGCTGCGATGAACATTGGGGTACACTTATCTTTTTCAATTCTGGTTTCTTCAGTGTGTATGCCCAGCAGTGGGATTGCTGGGTCATATGGCAGTTCAAGTTACAGGTTTTTTAGGAATTTCCACACTGTTCTCCAGAGTGGCTGAACTAGTATGCATTCCCACCAACAATGTAAGAAAGTTCCCTTTTCTCCACACCCTCTCCAGCATTTACTGCTTGTAGACATTTGGATAGCAGCCATTCTGACTGGTGTGAAATGGTATCTCATTTTGGTTCTGATTTGCATTTCTCTGATTGTGAGCAATGTTGAGGAACTTTTCATGTGTTTGTTAGCCATCTGTATATCTTCTTTGGAGAAATGTCTGTTTAGTTCTTAGGGCTATTTTTTGATTTGGTCATTTATTTTTCTGGAATTGAGCTGCTTGTGTTGCTTGCATATTTTTGAGATTAATTATTTGTCCATTGCTTCATTTGCTATTATTTTCTCACAATCTGATGGCTGTCTTTTCACCTTGCTTATAGTTTCCTTTATTGTGTAAAAGTTTTTAAGTTTAATTAGGTCCCATTTGTTTCTTTTTGCTTTTATTTCCCATACTATGGGAGTTGGGTCATAGAGGATCCTGCTGTGATATATGTCGGAGTTTTCCCTATGTTTTCCTCTATGTTCTCTGGTCTTATGTTTAGATATTTAATTAATTTTGAGTTTATTTTTGTGTATGATGTTAGAAAGCATTCTAGTCTCATTCTTTTACAAATGGTTGACCACTTTTCCCAGCAACACTTGTTAAAGAAATTGTCTTTTCTTCATTGTGTATTTTCCCGTCCTTTTTCAAAGATAAGGTGTCCATAGGTGTGTGGATTTATCTCTGAGCTTTCTATTTTGTTTCACTGATCTTTGTGCCAGTACCATACTTTTTTGATGACTATAGCTTTGCTTTCCTGGTGGCTCAGAGGTTAAAGCGTCTGCCTCCAATGTGGGGGACCCGGGTTCGATCCCTGGGTCGGGAAGATCCCCTGGAGAAGGAAATCGTAACCCACTCCAGTACTCTTGCCTGGAGAATCCCATGGATGGAGAAGCCTGGTAGGCTACAGTCCATGGGGTCGCAAAGAGTCGGACACGACTGAGCGACTTCACCCACCATAGCTTTGTAGTAGGGCCTGAAGTCAGGCAGGTTGATTCCTCCAATTCCATTTTTCTTTCTCAAGATTGCTTTGGCTATTCAAGGTTTTTTGTATTTCCATACCAATTGTGAAATTATTTTTTCTACTTCTGTGAAAAATACCATTGGTAGTTTGCTAGGAACTGCATTGAATCTATAGACTTCTTTGGGTAGTATACTCATGTTCACTATATTGTTTCTTCTGATCCATGAACATGGTAAATTTCTCCATCTATTAGTATCCTCTTTGATTTTTTTTCACCAGTGTTTTATAGTTTTCTGTATATAAGTCTTTTTTTTAAGGTAGATATATTCCTATGTATTTTTTTTTCATTGCAATGGTGAATGGAATTGTTTCCTTAATTTCTTTTTTATTTTCTTATTATTAGTGTATAGGAATGAAAGGGATTTCTTTGAGTTGATTTATATACTGCAAGTTTACTATATGCATTGATTAGCTCTAGTAATTTTTTGGTGGAGTCTGTAGGGTTTTCTATGTAGAAGATCATGTCATCTGGAAACACTGAGAGTTTTACTTCTTCTGTTCGAGTCTGGATTCCTTTTATTTCTTTTTCTGCTCTGATTGCTGTGGCCAAACCTTCCAAAACTATGTTGAATAGTAATGGTGAGAGTGGACACCCTTGTCTTATTCCTGACTTTAGGGGAAATGCTTTCAATTTTTCACCNTCTGGATTCCTTTTATTTCTTTTTCTGCTCTGATTGCTGTGGCCAAACCTTCCAAAACTATGTTGAATAGTAATGGTGAGAGTGGACACCCTTGTCTTATTCCTGACTTTAGGGGAAATGCTTTCAATTTTTCACCATTGAGAATAGTGTTTGCTGTGCGTTTTATTATATTGAGGTATGTTCCTTCTATTCCTGCTTTCTGGAGGGATTTATCATAAATGGATGTTGAAATTTTAAAAGGCTTTACCTGCATCTGTTGAGATAATCATATGGTTCTTATATTTCAATTTTTTAATGTAGTGTATTATGTTGATTGATTTATGGATATTGAAGAATCCTTGCATCCCTCAGATAAAGCCCACTTGGTCATGATGTATGATCTTTTTAATATGTTGTTGGATTCTGTTTGCTAGATTTTTGTTAAGGGCTTTTGCATCTATGTTCAACAGTGATATTGGCCTGTATGTGGCATCTTTGTCTGGTTTTGGTATTAGGGTGATGGTGGCCACATAGAATGAGTTTGGCAGTTTGTCTTCATCTGCAATATTCTGGAAGAGTTACAGTAGGACAAGTTTCAGCTCTTCTCTAAATTTTTGGTAGAATTCAACTGTGAAGCTGTCTGGTCTTGGGCTTTTGTTTGTTAGAAGATTTCTGAATACAGTTTCAATTTTTGTGCTTGTGATAATCTGTTAAGATTTTCTATTTCTTCCTGGTTCAGTTTTGGAAAGTTTATTTTTCTAATAATTTGTCCATTTCTTCCCAGTTGTCCATTTTTTTGGCATATAGTTACTGAAAGTAGTCTCTTATGATCCTGTATATTTCTGTGTTGTCTTTTGTGAACTTTCCACTTTCATTTCTAATTTTGTTGATTTGATTCTTCTCCCTTTGTTTCTTGATAAGTCTGGATAATGGATTGTTAATTTTATTTATCCTTTCGAAGAACCAGCTTTTGACTCTGTTGATTTTTGTTATTGTCTCTTTTGTTTCTTTTGCATTTATTTCTGCCCAAATGTTGAATATTTCTTTCCTTCTACTAACCATGGTGTTCTTAATTTCTTCCTTTTCTAGTTGGTTTAGTTGAAGTGTTAGGTTATTTATTTGAGTTTTTTCTTGTTTCTTGAGGTAAGCCTGTATTGCTATGAACCTTCCCCTTAACACTGCTTTTATAGCATCCCATAGTTTTGGGGTTGTTGTATTTTCATTTTTATTCATTTCTATGAATATTTTGATTTCTTTTTTTATTTCTTCTGTGGATTGTTAGTTATTCAGTAGTGTTTTGATCAGCCTCCATATGTTGGAATTTTTCATAGGTTTTTTTTTTTTTTCCTGTAATTGACATCTAATCTTACTTCATAGTGGCCAGAAAAGATGCTTGGAATTATTTCAGTTATTTTGAATTTACCAAGGCCAGATTTATGCCCCAGGATGTGATCTATCCTGGAGAAGTTTCCACGTGCACCTGCAAAAAAGCTGAAATTCATTGTTTTGGGGTGAAATGTCCTATAGATATCAATTAGGTCTAACTGGTCTACTGTATCATTTAAAGTTTGTGTTTCCTTGTTATTTTCCTGTTTAGTTGATCTATCCATAGGTGTGAGTGGGATACTAAAGTCTCCCACAATTAATGTGTTATTGTTAATTTCCCTATATATATATATATTTAAATTTTTGCCTGCACTAGGTCTTCATTGCTGCTCAGGACTTCTCTATTTGCAATGAGCTGGGAATACTCTGTAATTGCAGTACACTGGCTTTTCAATCCTGTGTTTCTCCTGATGCAGATCACAGGCTCTAGGGCACTCAGTCTCAGTAGTTCGGGCCCGCTGGTTTTGTTACCCTAGGACATTTGAAATCTTCCCAAGTCAGATCTCAAACACATATCTTAAGCACTGGATCAAAAGGGAAAACACTCTGGAAGGAATTTGAAATACATCACTTTTACATGAAACTGGCAATGGCCTATTTTTAAGCAGACCAATAGAGGATGATATGCTACTTCAAGTAACCTCCTGAGACCAGGAGTGATTTAGGTTCCCTTTCCAAGTGTTCCTACAGCATCTTGAAGCTGTCCCCACCATGTCGCTTTGTTCTTGCTTGAATTTCTGAAACCCACACTAGAACACAGCTTCCAGAGGGCAGGACTGTCACTTGGCTCACTTGTAAGTATACACCAGTAGATCTTGTCTCATTATACCAGACTCTAATGTCAAGACAAGGCTAACATAAAGATCACTTATTCCGTTATGAGTGTTAGGTTAAAGATTCAACTACTGTAATCGAACCTTGAATAACATTGTCTTAAGTACAATACAATTTCAATTATCTTTCATATACTATTAGTGCAGGTCTCTCCACAGAAATGGGGACCCACTTCTTTCTTGTCACATCTTCCACCTGTGTTACTTACCTCTGGTCTAACATGGCTGTTCCAGCCCCTGTCATTAATATCTGCATTCCAGCTAGTGGGACAGAAAATAAATACTTGCATTTGGAAGTGACATATCACCTCTACTCAAATTCCACTGGCCGAATATTCTTCCATGGTCATGCAAACCTAGGGGTGGTGGGTCCATAGAAGGGCAGGGGAATGTGATCTGACTGAAGAACATTCATGATGAGTAACAAGGGACACCACCCTTCATTCATGTCCCTGTAATTCATTCTTCTTTGGTTCTCCCCACACAGCTTTCAGCCTGTTTTGGTCTGCAGATATAGATATGGATGTTGTTATAAGAGAAGAAATGACCAAGACTGTACAAATATGGAGAAAACAAGAAAGAAGATAAGAAAGTATAAAAATGCAAAATCTAAAGGAAAATATGCTTATAATCATAATTTTGCAGTTATAAAATTTAGACATACCTAAGACTGATGAATCAATTTATTAAATAAAAATAAGAGGAATATAAAATATAAATATATTCATTAAACCCAACAAATTAATAAGGTTGTATCATATTAAACAAATAGTATTATCAGGATTAGTTTGGATGCACATTGCAAGAAACTAAAACAACCATAACTTTAGCAAGATAAACTTGATTTTTCTCTCCCACTGAAACAAAGCTGGAGGTGGGCCAGTGAAAGCTTGGGTGGCATCCTTCTCCAAGGTTACATGATTGTCCAATACAACTTCAGGAGTTCCAGCCATCACAANACAACCATAACTTTAGCAAGATAAACTTGATTTTTCTCTCCCACTGAAACAAAGCTGGAGGTGGGCCAGTGAAAGCTTGGGTGGCATCCTTCTCCAAGGTTACATGATTGTCCAATACAACTTCAGGAGTTCCAGCCATCACAACTAAAATCCAGGGAGCAGTTAGGAAGAAGATAGGGAATGGAAGAGACTCATCTCTCAGCTAAATCAGCTGCTTGAAAGCAGTCTTCCAAGAAATCCCTCTTAACAGATCTGCTTGCATCTCAGTACCAGCCATGACCAAGAGCACAGGTGGGTAGGACATACAGTCCTGTAGCTACTGGGATCATGGCCATACAACAAACTATTTTCAGTTTTGAAAGAGCAGAGAATAGATTATTTTGCTGTCAACCAGCAGTGTCTGCCTTAAAGAACAAAATTTTTCTGAATATATTAGGCTGAACAGCTGGGCACAGTGTGGGAGCCAGAGGAAGAAGCACCAATGAGAGACAGCTGGATGGATCCGAACTGTGCCCCAGGGGGAAAAAAAAAAAAAAAGACACACAGGTCAGTAGATATCTTCTAAGGACAAAAATGAGGATTACACATACCACATGACCCAATTTGCTTTGAAAACTGCTTTTCCAACTTAGGTCCCAAATCTCTCTCAATTCTTCAGCTTTTAAATACCTTGTCTTTGTTACCTCACATTTTGGCTTTCCTGCTCACCTTCCTTACTTCTGTTCACATCACTCCCCCATCTAGTCCACCAGCATTGCAAGATCTAATACTGAGGAGTTAGCAACATTTTCTAGAAGTGTGTAGAAACACAATGAGTTCAGTTCAGTTCAGTCGCTCAGTCATGTCCGACTCTTTGAGACCCCATGAATCGCAGCACGCCAGGCCTCCCTGTCCATCACCATCTCCCGGAGTTCACTCAGACTCACGTCCATCGAGTCTGTGATGCCATCCAGCCATCTCATCCTCGGTCGTCCCCTTCTCCTCCTGCCCCCAATCCCTCCCAGCATCAGAGTCTTTTCCAATGAGTCAACTCTTCGCATGAGGTGGCCAAACTACTGGAGTTTCAGCTTTAGCATCAGTCCTTCCAAAGAAATCCCAGGGTTGATCTCCTTCAGAATGGATTGGTTGGATCTCCTTGCAGTCCAAGGGACTCTCAAGAGTCTTCTCCAACACCACAGTTCAAAAGCATCAGTTCTTCAGCGCTCAGCTTTCTTCACAGTCCAACTTTCACATCCATACATGACCACAGGAAAAACCATAGCCTTGACTAGGCGGACCTTAGTTGGCAAAGTAATGTCTTTGCTTTTGAATATACTATCCAGGTTGGTCA
>SJYX01010638.1:83800-104843 GCA_006410675.1 Oreotragus oreotragus
TCACCATTATTTTATTATATATTCCAACTCCATAAGCATTGTAAGCTCATTTGTTTAAAATAAAATAGCTCATGAATTTATCTTAATATATTGTCAAATGTCCCTTCAGTCCTTTCCTTTCCTTCCATCTCATTCTTGCATCATTAGAATTTTCATTAAACATATTTCTTTGCACTAATTGAGTTATTTATTGTAAGAACATTCATTGACTTGTGCTACCATGCCTCAAAATTGAAAGAAAGAAGCTAGCATATTATGCTGGGACTTATTATCTATGGCTCTGAGTATTATTATAAACAATTGGTAGAAAAGAAGAGTATTTGAATAATAATTTTAAATAGCTCTCCTCTCAATCCCAAGTCTTGTAGTAATATATGCTCAGTAGGAACAGCGGTTCCAGAGCACTCACTAGGGGACAGATGTTTATTTCAAACGGTCTCCCTTAACTTCCATCAGAAGAAATATGTTCTGATGTCAAAGCTATTGCCTTGCCTTATAAGTAAAAAGACCAGATAAAGCAAAGTAAAATCAATGGGAAATTTTGATAGGAAAGAGTTTCTTTTATAAGAAACTCCCCTCCTTTTTTTTTTTTTTTTTTTCCCCATCATAGGCCCTGCATTTTTTTTTTTTTCCATGTTGTTAGGAGAAATGTGTAAGATTGAACTTGTTTATCTCATCAACAAAACTTTTACACCCAAATTAGATTCACAACTGAGAAGCCTGATTAGGGTTGTTGTTGATTTTTTTAACAAGTCTTTTTTCCCCAAAACTACTTGAATATTGCCACTAAATGACAACATGGCTTCCTTGAAATGTGGGTTTGTTGTAGGTCATTTTCTTCATCTCTCAGGGCTCACTATGGAATAATAAAATTTTGCACACACCAAAGAATAACAACGTTGGTGAATGTATCATTTCAAATTAATGTTTTCATTTTCTTCAAATATATACAGCATAGATCGACCTGGAGGGTACTGCGCATAGTGAAATGTCAGACAGAGAAAGAAAAGTACTCTGTTATCACTTATATGTGGAATACAAAAAATAAACGAATATAACAAAACAGAAGCAGACTCACAGAGGTAGGGGATTATGAGGTATAGCAAGAATGCATGCTCACTCACACCCTATTTTTTGTGACCTTATGACTGGAGGCTGCCGGGCTCCTCTGTCCATGGGATTGTCCAGGCAAGAATATTGGAGCAGGTTGCCATTTCCTCTTCCAGGGAGTCTTCCTGACCCAGGGATCGAAACCATGTCTCCTGGGTCTTCTTGCATTGGTAGGTGGGTTCTCACACCACTGAGTCACCTGGGAAGCCAAGAGGTACAGACCTCTAAGTATCAGATAATAAGCTGCAAGGATATATTGTATAGCACAGGGAAACACAGCCAATGTACTGTGCTGTGCTTACTCTCTTAGTCATGTCCAACTCTATGAGACCCTATAGACTCTAGCCCGCCAGGCTTCTCTGTCCATGGGGATTAATGGAATGGGTTGCCATGTCCTACTCCAAGGGGTCTTCCCAACCCAGGGACTGAACCCAGGTCTCCTGCATTACCAGCAGATTCTTTACCGCCTGAGCCACCAGGGGAAGCCCAGCCACCGGAGAAGCCCAATATTCTATAATAACTTCAAATGGAGTATAATCTATAAAAATATTGAATCACTGTGTTGTACTTCTGAAACGAACACAATATTTTAAAGTCAACTAAACCTCAGTTAAGGAAAAAAAATAGCTGGGCAAAGGAGGATGATGGCATGCAATCACTTTTTTTCATAAATGTTATAAAATAGATAACTTTATAACTATCAAGGCTATAATTTTCACTCATAACACTTTACATATATTTGTGTCACATTTTTTCATTTGAAGGTGGAATCATTACCAAATTTAATGGAAAAATGAGAAGGTCTTAGTAAGATGAGACAATTGCTCAGGTCCTTTCAACCATGAAACATTAAATTAGGTTTTAGTGAAGATTTAATGCAAGGAAAATATAAGATAATTATATATTCCCTATACTCAAAGGACTTACAAATAGTGGATGAAGCAAAACATGAATTAGATAATATAAAACAATATATAATTAGATTTCAAATGGATTGCATATTCAAAATGTAAAACAATTCAGTAGTGCAAAACAAAATAATAAAATGAAAAATGCACAGTGTAAGAAATAATTCTTAGAACAGGATAAGAAATGGAATTACATACAAGTCCAGAGGTATAAGGAAGAACTTCATGTTGGTTTTTCAGTTGAACTCTGAAAATACCTAAGCCTTTAATTATTTCCTCAATCTTTTTTTTCTTGTACTTTTATAACGCTTTGTGTTAATGGTTTTTCCCAATGAATATTGTCTAAATTCTCTTTCTTGTACTTTCTGATATATCTTATATGCCAATTTTTTTTAATTGAAGAATAATTGCTTTACAATATTATTGGCCTCTGCCATACATCAATATGAATTAGCCACAGGTCTCACACACTAGTAAAGTAATGCTCAAAATTCTCCAAGCCAGGCTTCAGCAATATGTGAACCGTGAACTTCCAGATGTTCAAGCTGGATTTAGAAAAGGCAGAGGAACCAGAGATCAAATGGCCAACGTCTGTTGGATCATCGAAAAAACAAGAGAGTTCCAGAAAAACATCTATTTCTGCTTCATTGACTATGCCAAAGCCTTTGACTGTGTAGATACAATAAACTGTGGAAAATTCTGAAAGAGATGGGAATACCACACCACCTAAACTGCCTCTTGAGAAACCTAAATGCAGGTCAGGAAACAACAGTTAGAATTGGACGTGGACGTTGAGCATCTTTTCATGTGTTTGTTAGCCATCCCTATGTCTTCTTCGGAGAGATGTCTATTTAGTTCTTTGGCCCATTTTTTGATTGGGTCGTTCATTTTTCTGGAATTGAGCTGCATAAGTTGCTTGTATATTTTGGAGATTAGATGTTTGTCAGTTGTTTCATTTGCTATTATTTTCTTCCATTCAGAAGGCTGTCTTTTCACCTTGCTTATAGTTTCCTTTGTTGTGCAGAAGCTTTTAATTTTAATTAGATCCCATTTGTTTATTTTTGCTTTTATTTACAGTATTCTGGGAGGTGGATCATAGAGGATCCTGCTGTGATTTATGTCAGAGAGTGTTTTGCCTATGTTCTCCTCTAGGAGTTTTATAGTTTCTGGTCTTACGTTTAGATCTCTAATCCATTTTGAGTTTATTTTTGTGTGTGGTGTTAGAAAGTGATCTAGTTTCATTCTTTTACAAGTGGTTGACCAGTTTTCCCAGCACCACTTGTTAAAGAGATTGTCTTTTCTCCATTGTATATTCTTGCCTCCTTTATCAAAGATAAGGTTATCCATATGTGTGTGGATTTATCTCTGGGCTTTCTATTTTGTTCCATTGATCTATATTTCTGTCTTTGTGCCAGTACCATACTGTCTTGATGACTGTGGCTTTGTAGTAGAGCCTGAAGTCAGGTAAGTTGATTCCTCCAGTTCCATTCTTCTTTCTCAAAGTTTTCTAGTTTCTGGTCTTACGTTTAGATCTTTAATCCATTTTGAGTTTATTTTTGTGTGTAGTGTTAGGAAGTGATCTAGTTTCATTCTTTTACAAGTGGTTGACCAGTTTTCCCAGCACCACTTGTTAAAGAGATTGTCTTTACTCCATTGTATATTCTTGCCTCCTTTGTCAAAGATAAGGTGTCTATATGTGTGTGGATTTATCTCTGGGTTTTCTGTTTTGTTCCATTGATCTATATTTCTGTCTTTGTGCCAGTACCATACTGTCTTGATGACTGTGGCTTTGTAGTAGAGCCTGAAGTCAGGTAAGTTTATTCCTCCAGTTCCATTCTTCTTTCTCAAAATTGCTTTGGCTATTCGAGGTTTTTTGTGTTTCCATACAAATCTTGAAATTATTTGTTCTAGTTCAGTGAAAAATACCGCTGGTAGCTAAACACTGGGCTGGAAGAAGCACAAGCTGGGATCAAGATTGCCGAGAAAAATATTAATAACCTCAGATATGCAGATGACACCACCCTTATGGCAGAAAGGTCCTCTTGATGAAAAGCCTCTTGATAAAGAGCCTCTTCATGAAAGTGAAAGAGGAGAGTAAAAAGTTGACTTAAAGCTTAACATTCAGCAAATGAAGATCATGGCATCTGGTCACATCACTTCATGGCAGATAGATGGGGAAACAGTGGAAACAGTGTCAGATTTATTTTCGGGGGTTCCAAAATCACTGTAGATAGTGATTGCAGCCATGAAATTAAAAGAAGCTTACTCCTTGGAAGAAAAGTTATGACCAACCTAGATATCATATTGAAAAGCGGAGACAATTGCTTTGCCGACTAAGATCTGTCTAGTCAAGGCTATGTTTTTTTTTTCCTGTGCTCATGTATAGATGTGAGAGATGGACTGTGAAGAAGGCTGAGTGCCGAAGAATTGATGCTTTTGAACCGTGGTGTTGGAGAGGACTCTTGAGAGTCCCTTGGACTGCAAGGAGATCCAGCCAGTCCATTCTGAAAGAGATTAGCCCTGGGATTTCTTTGGAAGGACTGATGCTGAAACTGAAATTCCAATATTTTGGCCACCTTATGCGAAGAGTTAACTCATTGGAAAAGACTCTGATGCTGAGAAAGATTGGAGCCAAGAGGAGAACGGGATGAGAGAGGGTGAGATGGCTGGATGGCATCACCGACTTGATGGACTTGAGTCTGAGTCAACGCTGGGAGATGGTGATGGACAGGGAGGCCTGCTGTGCTATGATTTATGTGGTCACAAAGAGTCAAGCACAACTGAGCAACTGAACTGAACAGAACTGATTTGCTCTGTTGGAAGTAGACAGGAGGAGTATAAGTTAATAGTCACTGAAGTCAGGAATTTCTTTCATTAATCAAAGAAAGGAAAGAGATAACAGGTTTGTGCTTCAGGATGGTAATGGTGAAGTTGGTGAGAAATATTCAAACTCTGGAAATGTTTTGATGGTTAAACTGAAAGTGTCTGCAGATGAACAGGATGTGGAGTGTGAGGGATCAGGTGAACAGTCAAACACTATTATGCTTGAGTGCTGAAGGACTGAGGTGCCATTAAAATGGATTAAAAAGACCATGAAGAGAGTTCATTGAGGAATGATACAATAACTTTAGCTTGTATACCACATTTTAAAAGTTTATTAAAAGGCAGCCAAATGCATGACTAAAAGGATTTGAGTGAGAACAGGAAGAAAGAAGTTTACATAGAAGTAATGGAGGTTTTAGATTTTTTCCCAAACCTCCTCACATAAAATACACATGTGGCTATGCACACACATACACACACAGAGAGATATCACCTTAACAAACTGGATGCACTGACATGAATCACAATAATTTTCTGAGGTCAAATCATGAATACTGGTAGGGCTAATTTAATGTGGCAGCTGTGTGTGAGAAAACAAAAGGAACAAAACGGGAATGTTTTTGATAGTCTTAATAACTTAAAACCTAGGAAATGCAATTTAATATTAAGTTTACTAAAAGGAAGGTTACCTTTTAAGTTTAGAAGAAGAAGCAGATACAGAAATGCAACAGCCAAAACTAGGAGGAGTCTTCCTACAGTTCCTCTTACTGATGAATGCCAGAGGACCAAAGAAATACTAGGACTTACTGCAGTAGACTGGTTCTTAGAGATCTTAGAAATATTCAATGGAAGATAACCTTTAAGACAAACAAAAACAAAACACTCTTTGGGGTGGAATAGAACTTCAACAAAGATGGAATACTGAGGTATATTTAAGAGAAGTTTGGGCACCAATACAAAATACAAGTTGACAAAACAAACAAAACTCAGAACGATTTGGGTAAATCCATAAAGTTGTTGTTCAGTTGCCAAGTCATGTTTGACTCTTTGCAACCCCATTGACTGTAGCACACTAGGCTTCCCTTTCCTCACCATCTCTTGGAGTTTGCTCAAACTCATGTTCATTGAGTCAATGATGCCATCCATCCTCTGTCATCTCTTTCTCCTCCTGCCCTCAATCTTTCCCAGCATCAGGGTCTTATCTAAAATTTTATAAAGGGAATATGTTAAGAACAGTCACAAGGGTTGCTGAGAATTTCATTATTTGGTTAACATAATACATGAGTACACAAAAATAATTTATCTGTCAACCTTTAACACTTTTAAAAAATTCACTAAATATGCCACATGTTTTAGACACTTAAATCCTAGTGTGAAAATTAAGCATTCATAACTCTGTGTATTTAGCATTAAATTATTATATATTAGTTATTAAGTACAATTTTGTTTCTCTCTAGAGGCATTGATGTTAAAAATTAGTTTGAAACTAGGCATGATGAAGTCACAGACTCTTCTGTATCTACGGTGACCATATTCTTACGATTCTAAACATAAAGACAGAAAAATGTTTCCTGACATCATTAGAAGATTATGGATAGACTCAAATATAGAATTTTATGACTTTAAGGCCTTAACTTGATTCTTTTGTAGTAAAGATACAATCTTCTATAATATGGAAAGCTGGAAGTGGTTGCTTCTATTTCCAGCACTGCAATGTATGAACTTGCAAACAAATGAGAAAATTTCAACAGTGATTCTACCATTGATTACTATCAAGAGAGCATTCTGCAATTCATAAATCTTAGTGAAGCTTATTTTGCAACTTGTCATCTTTTGTAAATCACCATTTCCTTTGTAAAAAATATAGTATGCTGGGAATACAAAACAGCAAAGCATGTTTTAACCTATCTCAATGTGTGATGAATTATACTTTTCTATTTGAAGTAGATAAAATGAACATTTATCAGAAATATAACTTAGCTGTAGCTACAAGACATCAAAGAATATGTTCTAAGAAGATTATGGATAGACTCAAATATAGAATTTTATGACTTTAAGGCCTTAACTTGATTCTTTTGTAGTAAAGATACAATCTTCTATAATATGGAAAGCTGGAAGTGGTTGCTTCTATTTCCAGCACTGCAATGTATGAACTTGCAAACAAATGAGAAATTTTCAACAGTGATTCTACCATTGATTACTATCAAGAGAGCATTCTGCAATTCATAAATCTTAGTGAAGCTTATTTTGCAACTTGTCATCTTTTGTAAATCACCATTTCCTTTGTAAAAAATATAGTATGCTGGGAATACAAAACAGCAAAGCATGTTTTAACCTATCTCAATGTGTGATGAATTATACTTTTCTATTTGAAGTAGATAAAATGAACATTTATCAGAAATATAACTTAGCTGTAGCTGCAAGACATCAAAGAATATGTTCTAAATAAGACTACCATTGATTTGGACAGATCAAATGAATATAAATCATGACTAAATATAATCATCTAGTTTGGCATGATTAAATACTTTGGGACAATGATTTATTTAGCTTACATACTAGATATTTTAAACATATGTTGTGATCTCAATCTCACTGGAATAATTTACTATCTCCCTCTCTCTGCCAAGCAAAAATGAAGGAAAATTAATTTGATTTCTTAACACATTGGTTGCTCTGCTATTGAAAGTGGTCAGAAAACTGTGATGTATATTATTTAAAATGTAGTAGGCTCCAAGTTTTAATAACAGATAAACTGACTACAATTTTACTCAGTAATACAATTCTTGAATTGCTGAAGAAAACAGAGATGTCTAGCCCATTTCTTGGTGTTGTACTGGCCCGCAAAATGAATGTCTTTGCTTGAAAGATGTATGAGTGTTGGAAAAAATTAATATTAAACAGTCATGCTTTCATTTGTCAATTTTATGTTAACTAGAAGGGAAATATGACTATATTCAGGCTTGACCATGGTTATTGAGTGGACTTTGGTAAGCAACAGTGATCCTAATACTACATTCCAGGGTTACTATAGAGAATGATAGACAGTATAACCATGCGACAGAAAATATAGACAGATCCAAAAATCAAAATATTGTCTTATGACCAAGGGTGAGGATTCAATTAAAGAAAACAAAAGATGATTTTTTAAGGAGAGAAAGACTACTTAGAAAATAAAAATAAAATGAGGAGTATCTGCAAGAGAGCATTATGACTACTTTCATGGGTCTTTNTGCGACAGAAAATATAGACAGATCCAAAAATCAAAATATTGTCTTATGACCAAGGGTGAGGATTCAATTAAAGAAAACAAAAGATGATTTTTTAAGGAGAGAAAGACTACTTAGAAAATAAAAAATAAAATGAGGAGTATCTGCAAGAGAGCATTATGACTACTTTCATGGGTCCTTCCTCTGAGAACCCTGAGAAACCCTAATTTTAGTAACAGATTTCATATGGTAATATTAACATTTAGAGTATAGGGGTAAAGACTGTATGTGAATTAATACTCTATATATCTTTGCAATTTTTTTGGTAAGTCTGAAATTATTTCAAAATGAAGTTAACAATTAAATTAATATATAAANAAAAATAAAATGAGGAGTATCTGCAAGAGAGCATTATGACTACTTTCATGGGTCCTTCCTCTGAGAACCCTGAGAAACCCTAATTTTAGTAACAGATTTCATATGGTAATATTAACATTTAGAGTATAGGGGTAAAGACTGTATGTGAATTAATACTCTATATATCTTTGCAACTTTTTTGGTAAGTCTGAAATTATTTCAAAATGAAGTTAACAATTAAATTAATATATAAAACAAAAAAGGCCAAATTACCATTTGATATGATATTTGCCTTAGAAACTGTTTCATACTTTAGCTATATATACTATATATATATATAAATATATACACATTACCATATATATATACACATATACCATCATTTCAGTTCAGTTCAGTCATTCAGTCATGTCCAACTCTTTGCAACCCCATGAATCACAGTACGCCAGGCCTCCCTGTCCATCACCATCTCCCGGAGTTCACTCAGACTGAAGTCCATCGAGTCAGTGATGCCATCCAGCCATCTCATCCTCGGTCGTCCCCTTTTCCTCCTGCCCCCAAAAAGTTAACAATTAAATTAATATATAAAACAAAAAAGGCCAAATTACCATTTGATATGATATTTGCCTTAGAAACTGTTCCATACTTTAGCTATATATACTATATATATAAATATATACACATTACCATATATATATACACATATACCATCAGTTCAGTTCAGTTCAGTCATTCAGTCGTGTCCAACTCTTCGCAACCCCATGAATCACAGTACGCCAGGCCTCCCTGTCCATCACCAACTCCCGGAGTTCACTCAGACTCGCATCCATTGAGTCAGTGATGCCATCCAGCCATCTCATCCTTGGTCGTCCCCTTTTCCTCCTGCCCCCAATCCCTCCCAGCATCAGAGTTTTTTCCAATGAGTCAACTCTTCACATGAGGTGGCCAAAGTATTGGAGTTTCAGCTTTATCATCATTCCTTCCAAAGAAATCCCAGGGCTGATCTCTTTCAGAACGGACTGGTTGGATCTCCCTGCAGTCCAAGGGACCCTCAAGAGTCTTCTCCAACACCACAGTTCAAAAGCATCAATTCTTCAACACTCAGCCTTCTTCACAGTCCAACTCTCACATCCATACATGACCACAGGAAAAACCATAGCCTTGACTAGACGGACTTTAGTTGGCAAAGTAATGTCTCTGCTTTTGAATATGCTATTTAGGTTGGTCATAACTTTTCTTCCAAGGAGTAAGCATCTTTTAATTTCATGATTGCAATCAGAATCTGCAGTGATTTTGGGAGCCCAAAAAAATAAAATCTGACACTGTTTCCCCATCTATTTGCCATGAAATGATGGGACCGGATGCCATGATTTTCGTTTTCTGAATGTTGAGCTTTAAATCAACTTTTTCACTCTCCACTTTCACTTTCATATACATGGTGCAAATATGTTTATGAAAGTTATATTCTCTTCTGTATTGATTCTCTTGTCATTTCATAATGTTCATTTGTTTCTTTGATTAAAGACATTGTTTTAAAGTCTACTTTGTTTCATCTGAATATCACTACCCCAGCTCCAGCCTTCCTTTTGTTTCCAATTTGAGTGGAATATCTTTTCCACGCCCTCACTTTCTGTCTATGTGTGTTTTTAGAACTAAAGTGAGTCTCTTGTAGACACATATAGATGAGTTTTTTTTTTTTAATCCAATTAGCCACAGTATGTATTTTGATTGGAGCATTTGGTCCATTATCATTAAAATGTTATGTTTATGTATGTATTTATTGCCATTTTGCTACTTGATTTCTGGTTGCTTTTGTAGTTGTTTTCTTTCTTCTTCTTTTAGTCACTTCCCTTATCATTTGATGATTTTCTTTAGTGTTATGTCTGCTTTTTTCTCTCTTATATTTGTATATCTGTTGTAAGATTTTGATTTTCAGTTACCATGGAGTTTCTGTATGTTAACTACATCTACTTGTCATTTAAGTTCAAGCACATTCTGAAAGTTCTATATTTTTTATTCCTTCCCCTTGCTTTTTGTGATTTTGATATCACATTTTACATCATTATGTTTGTCCCCTGTTTACTGTAGTTAAAATTGATTTTACAACTTTTGTCTTTCAGCTTTCATACTAGCTTATTACATGGTTGATCCACAGCCTTTCCTATGTACTTGTCTTTACCAGTGGGATTTTTCCGTTCCTATAATTTCATGTTTTTTGTAGCATTCTTTTTCATTTAAAGAAGATCCTTTAACACTTCTTGTGAGATCAGTTTAGCATTGGTGAATTCTTTTAATTTTTGCTTGGCTGAGTTCTTTCTCTTTCAGTTATTAATGATAACCTTGCCAGGTACAGTATCCTAGTTCGTAGGTTTTCTTCTTTTGGCACTTTAAATATTTCATGTTGCTCCCTTCTGGCCTGCAAGGTTTCTGCTGAAAAATCAGCTGATACTCACCTTATGGGAGTTCTTTTGTATGAGCCTTTTTGTTTTTCTCTTGACATCTTTAAAATATTTTTAAAATTTTGCACTTTAATTTTGATATGTCTTGGTGAGGATCTCTGGTACACTTTGTTTGGAACTCTGTGTTTTTGGTAGAAGGAAATATGTTTCCTTTTTCAACTTCAGGAAATTTTCAGCCATAATTTTATCAAACACTTATTCTATTTCCCCTTCTCTTTCTCTTCTCCTTCTGAGACCCCTCTAATGCAAATGTTACCACTTTTGATGTTGTCTCACAGGTCACCTAACTGTTCTCACTTTTTAAAAATTTCCTCTTTGCTGTTCTGATTGAATGATTTCTATTATTCTACCTTTCAAATTGCTTCTGTGTTCTTCTGTATCACCCAACCTGCTATTAATTCCCTCTAATGTATATTTTATTTCAGTTATTAAGGGTGGGGCATAGCCCAAGGGGCTGGAAGAGGAACTCAAACAGGCTTCTCTTGGGTATGCAGGAAGTTTCTGCCTTGCTTTGGGATGTGTCCAGGGCCCAAGAGCTGGAGACTGCACTCTGTGCTGGCTTCACTTCTTCCCAGATACATATGCCTTGATTAGAGGCTGGGTTGGAGCAGGAGGCATTGGTACAACAACACTGAGCTGTCTCTCCCCGACCTTGTCCAAGTATGCACAATGATTGATGTGTGCTGCAGCAGTGGCAGTTTGCTGTGGAGATAGCCTAGCTCCCTTCCAAGTGTGTGGGCACGGACAGGCATTCTGGAATGAATCTGGATCCTTCCTGAGTGTGTGCATCAAATCATCTGCTGGCAACAGGTATGTCCATCTTGGTCAGAGACAAGGTCAGGTCCAAGAGAACTCCATCCCATCTGTGTGCACTCTTGTGCTAGATGTGCACATGAATGTTTTGCACACTCATCTATTTCCTCCATGTATGTACCTTTTGGTTGGCAATGGCAGCCTCCAACTTAGTGGGGAGCAGCACCCACCAGGGTAAGAGAGCTGGAGCAGGAGCCCAGTGCTGGCTGGGGACATGCACTGGGGTGGCTCTGGAAAGACAGTCATAGACCCAGGCAATTCATATGTATATTGTAAGTCTAGGTATGACATTCAGTCATTTCTCCCCTCCCCCAAGTCAATCATCCATCCATTAATTTATTAAAAAAAAAAAAAAACTTGGATGATCTGTTATGTACGAGGCACTGTGTTGAACCTTGGAGAACAAAATTTCCTGCAAGATGTTGGTCTAAAACTCAGAAACCTATACTCCCAAGGAGGAGAAAAACTGGTGAATCAAACATCATATTCCAGTAGGGAAAAAACTAATAGTTATTTTTATATCATCTTATGATTGAAAAAGAATGCCTATAGGTCGTGACTGCAGCCATGAAATTAAAAGATGTTTACTCCTTGGAAGAAAAGTTATGATCAACCTAGATAGTATATTCAAAAGCAGAGACATTACTTTGCCGACTAAGGCCAGTCTAGTCAAGGCTATGGTTTTTCCTGTGGTCATGTATGGATGTGAGAGTTGGACTGTGNATCCATGAACATGGTATATTTCTCCATCTATTAGTGTCCTCTTTGATTTCTTTCATCAGTGTTTTATAGTTTTCTATATATAAGTCTTTAGTTTCTTTAGGTAGATATATTCCTAAGTATTTTATTTTATTTTTTTCATTGCAATGGTGAATGGAATTGTTTCCTTAATTTCTCTTTCTATTTTCTCATTATTAGTGTATAGGAATGCAAGGGATTTCTGTGTGTTGATTTTATATCCTGCAACTTTACTATATTCATTGATTAGCTCTAGTAATTTTCTGGTGGAGTCTTTAGCATTTTCTATGTAGAGGATCATGTCATCTGCAAACAGTGAGAGTTTTACTTCTTCTTTTCCAATTTAGATTCCTTTTATTTCTTTTTCTGCTCTGATTGCTGTGGCCAAAACTTCCAGAACTATGTTGAATAGTAGTGGTGAAAGTGGGCACCCTTGTCTTGTTCTTGACTTTAGGGGAAATGCTTTCAATGTTTCACCATTGAGGCTAATGTTTGCTGTGGGTTTGTCATATATAGCTTTTATTATGTTGAGGTATGTTCCTTCTATTCCTGTGGAGAGTTTTTATCATAAATGGATGTTGAATTTTGTCAAAGGCGTTCTCTGCATCTATTGAGATAATCATATAGCTTTTATTTTTCAATTTGTTAATGCGGTGAATTACATTGATTGATTTATGGATATTGAAGAATCCTTGCATCCCTGGGATAAAGCCCACTTGGTCATGGTGTATAATCTTTTTAATGTGTTGTTGGATTCTGTTTGCTAGAATTTTGTTAAGGATTTTTGCATTTATGTTCATCAGTGATATTGGCCTGTAGTTTTCTTTTTTTGTGGCATGTTTGTCAGGTTTTGGTATTAGAGTGATGGTGGCCTCATAGAATGAGTTTGGAAGTTTACCTTCCTCTGCAATTTTCTGGAAGAGTTTGAGTAGAATAGGTGTTAGCCCTTCTCTAAATTTTTGATGGAATTCAGCTGTGAAGCCGTCTGGACCTGGGCTTTTGTTTGCTGGAAGATTTCTGATTACAGTTTCAATTTCCATGCTTGTGATGGGTCTGTTAAGATTTTCTAATACTTCCTGGTTCAGTTTTGTATTTATTAATTCTCTTTTGGAACCTGCCAAGTCACCATAAGAGCAAGTTTAGGATAGCCTGTCCATTTATGGGAGATAAAAGGTGCTATAATATCTGCTTTCCAAGATAAAACCGGACATCACCCAGTATAAATGAAGTTATCCTGGACCAACTAGCCTCCAGTTTATCCACCAGATGATCAAAGTTGCATATGTGAGACCAGTTAAAATCATCTGAGCATGACCTAAATCAGCAGACCTTTCCTTAAAACAATAAATTCATGACATAAACAGTTGTTATTTTAAGTCAGACATGTGGGAGAAGTTTACTACAAAATAATTTCTAATCAAATATAGTCACAATATTGTCTTTCAATTCACGAACATTGTATTTTACTTAATTCATTTTACTTTTTAAATTTCTCTTGACAGTTTTATAATGTTTGGTAAAAAGGTTCTTTGACTTTCTCTTTGCTTGGTAATTTTAGATACAATTGAAATTTATGTAATTTTTATTTTTATTTTTTTCCTCTCTCTCTCTCTGGCTGTCCCACAGTTTGGGTTGCTATCTCACCTTAGTTCCCTCAGATTGCCCTCAGGGCATTCGGCCTGGTCCTTACCCTAAGCAATGCAGCCCGTGCCTCCGTGTTCAGCCCGTACTTGCTGGTGGCAGCTGCAAGCACAGGAAGTTGCCATTAGGCATGTAATCTGTGGGTTTTATTTATCTATTTTTCTTCCCAGTTATGTTGTCCTCTGAGATTCTAAAACTCCCCACAGACCTGCTGGTGAGAGTGTTTCCTGGTGTTTGGAAACCTCCTCCTGGGACGGATCTTCATCCCCGCCTCTTTTGTCTCTCTTTTTTTCTTTTATATTTTGTCCTAACTCCTTTTGAAGTCAATGGGCTGCCTTTCTGGGAGCCTGATGTCCTCTGCCAGCATTCAGAAATTGTTTTGTGGAATTTGCTCAGCATTCAAAGGTTCTCTCGATGAATTGTGGGGGAGAACGTGTTCTCCTCATCTTATTCCTCCACCATCTTAGAACTGCCCCCTATTTCCAGTTTTCTATATCATTTTTAAAATTAATTGTCCAGTTGTTTCCAGCTTAAGTTATAAAAATGTTTTGCATATTGAATTTATACTCTATGACTATGCTACTTAGTTACTATGAAGTGTATGTCTCTTTGCAACCCCACGGGCTGTAGCCCACCAGGCTCCTCTGTCCATGGGATTTCCCAGGTAAGAACACTGGAGTGGGTTGCAATTTCCTTCTCCAGGGCATCTTGCCAACCCAAGGATAAATTCCATGTCTGCTGCTTGGATGGCAGATTCTTTACCACTGAGCCACCTGGGAAACCCCTATTCTGAATAAGCTAACATCGTTTTTAAAATTGTAATAATTTGTAAGTTCTTTGGATTTTTTTATTTTACAGTCCTGTTTTCTGAGAATGATGACAGTTTAGTTCCTACTTTTCAAAACCTTATTCCTTTTTCTTTTTTTACTTGCTTTCTTGAATCATCTGGAATATCCAGCACAATTTTGAAAAGAACTACTGAAACAAGCACTCTATGACACTCTTGATCTCAAAAATAAATCTTTTAGTATTTCACTATTAAATATGATATTTATAGAGAAAGACAAATATTATATAATATTTATATGTGAAATCTATAAATGGTATAATAAGTTCATTTATACCACTTGAATATTTACAAAAATAGAAATAGAGTCACAGATGTACGAAAAGAAAACTTATGGTTACCAGGGAGGAAAAGGATGGGGAAGGAATAATTTGTGAGACTGGAATTGACATACACACACTTCTATATATAACCTTCCCCTGTAGCTCAGTTGGTAAAGAATCTGCCTGCAATGCAGGAGACCCAGTTTCAGTTCCTGGGTTGGGAAGATCCCCTGGAGAAGGAAATGGCAACCCACTCCAGTATTCTTGCCTGGANCCTGTAGCTCAGTTGGTAAAGAATCTGCCTGCAATGCAGGAGACCCAGTTTCAGTTCCTGGGTTGGGAAGATCCCCTGGAGAAGGAAATGGCAACCCACTCCAGTATTCTTGCCTGGAGAATTCCATGGACAGAGAGGAGCCTGGAAGGCTACAGTCCAAGGGGTGGCAACAGTCGTATATGACTTAGCAACTAAACCACCACCATATGTAAAATAGGTAACTAATAAGGCCCTACTGTATAGAACGGGGAACCCTACTCAATACTCTGTAATGACCTATACTAAATTTGGTTCCTGTTACACCAGTTGGCCAAAAGTTTTTATTGATTTATCTTTTAAACAGATTTACAAGAAGCAGAAAAAAAAGTCTAAGCTTAGTCATATACTAATATTTTCTACTTTAGCTGGAGTGTTAGTCCTACTTTGTCTTTTTCCTCAAATATTGTCTATTGCAATACCACACTTTCTTTTTTTTTTAATTTATTTTTGGCTGCTCTGGGTCTTTGTTGCTGTGCACAGCCTTTCTCTAGTTGCAGTAAGCAGAGCTATACTTCATTGCAGTGTGCAGGCTTCACACTGCAGTGGCTTCTCTTTCATGGAGCACAGGATCTAGGCACACAGGCTTCAGCAGTTGTGGCACACAGACTCTAGATACAGGCTCAGTAGTTGTGGCACACAGGTTTAATTGCTCCAAGGCATGTTGGATCTTCCTGGACCAGGGATCGAACCTGTGTCCCTTCCATTGGCAGGCAGATTCTTATCCACTGTGCCAGCAGGGGAGTCCCACACTGTCTTGATTGCTGCAGTACATTTTAAGTTGTATTCATTTTATAGTACATTTTAAAGTTGTGTGATGTCAATCTTCCAACTTTGTCTTTCTTTTTTAATATTCTGTGGTCTGTTCTGGGTCCTTTACCTCTCTATAGAAACTTTAGAATCAGTTGGTCAGTATCCACAAAACAACTTTCTGGGATCGTCATTGGGACTGTGGTAAATGTACAGAAGAAGTTAAGAAGAGATAAATTTTGACGACATTGATTCTTCCTCTCCATGACCATGAAATAGCTCTCTGTTTCCTTAGTTCTTTTATTTATTTCATCAATTTTGTAGTTTTCCTCCAATAGATCTTATACATATTGTGTTACATTTATACCTAAGTATATGATTTTGGAGTGTCAATGATACTGTGTTTTAAATCTCAGATTCTATTGGCTCATTGCTAGTATATAGAAGATGGAAGCTAGAAGTCATTATTTTTTTTTCCAGAATGCCACAGTAGTCTAATATTCATGTACCATGCATGTGGCAATATAGGAGAAATGAAGCATGAGCTGACTATAGCCAGAAGAAAATCAAAGGCTCCTTTGTGGCATAAAAATGGGTTTCAATGAGTACAAAAGACACGTCTTTTAAGTTCCTGATTTTCAGTAATGCCACCTTCATCACCTTTCTTCCTCCAGCACTTCTAACAAACTTTCATCCTAACAATCTATATTATAAATAAATACTTCTCTTAATGAAATATTAACAGCGGTTTTGTTTACTAGCAGAATTTTGCCTGCCATGGTATTCCATTAATGTGTGATAAATTCTTAAGTAAATAGGTGAGTTAATGAGAAATAAAAGAAAGGAGACGAGATTAGAAGGAGAGGAAGCATTGCAAGGAAGGTTGGGAAAAGAAATATAAGAATTTGTCTCATACCGCTGATTTTCAAGGTATTTTGAAGGAACTTTTTCTGATAATACCTAGTTTTATATGGGCTGTCAAAATACAATTTTGCTGATTCCTTAATAGTCTGAATTTCTCTCTTCTGTTTTAAGTATAGTAGTGTGAGAAAAAGATTGTTTTTGATTTGATAATTCACTAGCACTCTACAATCAAATTGATCATGAAAATCACAAATGAAAGCAGAAATGCTGTCTCAAAAAAGTCAATATAAGTTAGAATCTCCATAATAACAGTATATATTTTTGTTTAGCATCTCTGACTGACTCCACAGTTTGCAAAGTTTTCTCCAGAAGCTAACACACCAGACATCACACATACCAGAAATACTTCTATGTGCCATTTAAACCTGACTTCTTCGCATAGAGAGGGTGCCTAGAAACACTCATAAATGTTAGGTACAGCAGGGCTTGTACATTCTCTCCTGCTGCCTCTTGTTTGATGTCCTGTGTTCACTCCATTGGCCTTTACAAGCCACAGTGTTTCATGTGATTTCAAAGGGTTTTGATTTTTACACTGAACCTATCATTATCAAATGAGTTAACAGTCAAACATGCAGACTTATCAGTTAGGTTCAGTTCAGTCGCTCAGTGGTGTCCGACTCTTTGTGACCCCATGAATCGCAGCACGCCAGGCCTCCCTGTCCATCATCAACTCCCAGAGTTCACTAAAACTCATGTCCATTGAGTCAGTGATGCCATCCAGCCATCTCATCCTCTGTCATCCCCTTCTCCTCCTGCCTCCCAGTCTTTCCCAGCATCAGGATCTTTTCAAATGAGTCAACTCTTTGCATGATGTGGCCAAAGTATTGGAGTTTCAGCTTTAGCATCATTCCTTCCAAAGAAATCCCAGGGTTGATCTCCTTCAGAATGGACTGGTTGGATCTCCTTGCAGTCCAAGGGACTCTCAAGAGTCTTCTCCAACACCACAGTTCAAAAGCATCAATTCTTCGGTGCTCAGCTTTCTTCACAGTCCAACTCTCACATCCATACACGACCACTGGAAAAACCATAGCCTTGACTAGACGGACCTTTGTTGGCAAAGTAATGTCTCTGCTTTTGAATATGCTATCTAGGTTGGTCATAACTTTCCTTCTGAGGAGTAAGCGTCTTTTAATTTCATGGCTGATGCAACTAAATACAAAATGTAAGGTTTCAGCAATTGCTACTGCTACTTTACCTATCAACCCTGGCCAGGTTTATTTGCACAAGGCATTTTAAATTTGTACTGACTTTTATCATTTGAGCTAAATCAAAATCTTGTTCTCCTCCTCCCTGTCCTTGTTCTCTTCCTCTCCCCCAACTCCTTCACTTCCTTTGCAGTACAAATGTAAAATAAATGAAGAGTATGCACATTGCAAAAATTTAAACCTTACCTTTAAGGCAGAGATATGATTGATAGATAGACACATAAAAAGATAGGTAGATGATAGACAAAGAGAAAATTAAAAACTCTCTTTACTCTTCTGTGTGTCTCTCCCTCTAATAGAGATGATGGTGGGCCAACAAAACCCATTTATTAGATCTGAGGCATGATATTTCCTGACTCACTGGTAGTGCTGAGTGTTGAGGTCTCCAGCTGAGTCCCTCCCAGGGAACTGCCCTTGGACAAGGAGAACATTCAGGACAAATGTTAACCCCTCCTCAAGGGTGGGCCACTGTAATGACTGTTCAGTGTGGATGGGAGGGTATGAAGGCCTAGATGGTTTAGCTCAGTTCAGTGTCTCTGAATGGCCATCCCATCTACAGAGTTGGCAGGGAGATAGTCTGAAGTCTCTGCTGCAACTGTATTACAGTTCAGCTTTGCCCTTTGCCTAAGCCTGCATCACTCACTGCCAGTGTTTTTCCTGAGAACACACTGCCAACAAGTCACCAGCCTGCAAGTTTTCATTTTATAACTTGTTCCCTAGTAAAGCAACTACAAGGGTCAGTACCTGCAATGATCCACAGAGGTAGACTCTGGAACCAGGGCACCCATAGGATGGTAAAGAGAATATCATCTTTGCTGGAAAGTGGCATCCTGATAGCACCTGGATCCCTGAAACAACTGAGATGTACTGTATGGATCATCTGAGCCAGTGGTGAATTGAGTTTGGGCACCAGGATGGAAGTGTGTCTGGGGGGCATTTGAGATGCTGGGGGTGGGAGGGGGCCAAGCAGGGAGTAATAATCATAATAACTACAGAATTAGAAGCTTCTTTCAGGGAACTATTGAAACATTGGATTAATCACCAATTAAGGAAAAGTGTGAAAGCCAGGTCTCCTAGGCAACATTTAAGACTCTCATATCCTGTAGCCAGACAGCAGAGAAATCTGGGGCTCAGAAGAATTACTTAATTATGAGAATGAAAGAGAAGATTTCTGCAAGCCTTCTCTAAGACAGGAGTCCTGATTGGGACCCAAGTAGACGCTCTGAAGACCAACTCATAGTTTCACTATATCCATGATATCATGTTAATTAGACCAGCTAAGTAAAAAGAGGCAGAAAGTTAAACCATCGAAGATTAAACCATCTAAGGTGCTCAACATATCTGGTAAGATTTTAGGCGCACAGTGTCCTGGAACATGGTGCAACTTCCTCTCTAACATAAAGGACAAATTATTGCATCTTGTCAACAAATGATTGCAAATTGTCAACGTCCACTGGATTATAGAAATAAACGAAGGAATTTCAGAAAAACATCCACTTCTGCTTCAGCGACTATGCTAAAGCCTTTGACTGTGTGGATCACAACAAACTGTGGAAAATTCTTAAAGAGATAGGGATACCAGACCACCTTACCTACCTCCTAAGACACCTGTATGCAGGTCAAGAAGCAACAGTTAGAACCAGACATAGAACAACGGATTGGTTCAAAATTAGTAAAGAAGTATGTCAAGGCTGTATCTCTTGTTACGCTGCTTATTTAACTTCTATGCAGAGTACATAATGAGAAATCCTAGGCTGGATGAATCACAAGCTGGAATCAGGACTTCCAGGAGAAATATCAACAACCTCTGATATGCAGATGATACCAATCTAATGACAGAAATTGAAGAGGAACTAAAGAGCCTCTTGATGAGAGTTGCTGCTGCTAAGTCACTTCAGTCATGTCTGACTCTGTGCGACCCCATAGAAGGCAGCCCACCAGGCTCCCTCTTCCCTGGGATTCTCCAGGCAAGAAGTGGGTTGCCATTTCCTTCTTCAATGCATGAAAGTGAAAAGTAAAGTCGTTCAGTCTTGTCTGACTCTTTGCGACCTCATGGACTGTAGCCTACCAGGCTCCTCTGTCCATGGGATTTTCCAGGCAAGAGTATTGGAGTGGGTTGTCATTGCCTTCTCTATTGATGAGAGTGAAAGAGGCTTAAAAAACAACATTCAAAAAATTAAGATCATGGCATTCAGTCCCATCACTTCATGGCAAATAGATGAAGAAAAATTGGAAACAGTGATAGATTACATTTTCTTGGGCTCCAAAATCACCGCAGAGGGTGACTGCAGCCATAAAAATGAAAGATGCTTGCTCCTTGGAAGAAAGGCTATGGCAAACCTAGACAGTGTATTAGAAAGCAGAGACATGACTTTACTGACAAAGGTCCACATAGTTAAAGCTATGGTTTTTCCAGTAGTCATGTACAGATTATGAGGATTGGACCATAAAACAGGCTGAATGCTGAAGAATTGCTGCTTTTGAATTGTGGTACCAGAGAAGGGACTCTTGAGAGTCCCTTGGACAGTAAGGAGCTCAAACCCATCAATTCTAAAGGAAATTAATCTTGAAAATTCATTGGAAGGACTGATGCTGAAGTTGAAGCTCCAATACTTTGGCCACTTGATTCAAAGAGCCAACTCATTGGGAAAGACCCTGATGCTGGGAAAGATTGAGGGCAGGAGGG
>SJYX01010638.1:110419-137302 GCA_006410675.1 Oreotragus oreotragus
GTTTCTCATGATGTACTCTGCATATAAGTTAAATAAGCAGGGAGACAATATACAGCCTTGACGTACTCCTTTTCCTATTTGGAACCAGTCTATCGTTCTATGACCAGTTCTAACTCTTGCTTCCTGACCAGCATATAGGTTTCTCAAGAGGCAGGTCAGGTGGTCTGGTATTCCCATCTCTTTCAGAATTTTCCACAGTTTGTTGTGATCCACACAGTCAAAGGCTTTGGCATAGTCAATAAAGCAGAAATAGATGTTTTTCTGGAACTCTCTTGCTTTTTCGATGATCCAGCAGATGTTGGCCATTTGATCTCTGGTTCCTCTGCCTTTCCTAAAACCACCTTGAACATCTGGAAGTTCATGGTTCACATAGTGCTGGAGCCTGGCTTGCAGAATTTTGAGCATTGAATATAATTGTGCGGTCGTTTGAACATTCTTTGGCATTGCCTTTCTTTGGGATTGGAATGAAAACGGACCTTTTCCAGCACTGTGGCCACTGCTGAGTTTTCCAAATTTGTTGGCATATTGAGTGTAGCACTTTCACAGCATCATCTTTCAGGATTTGAAATAGCTACACTGGAATTCCATCACCTCCACTAGCTTTGTTCATAGTGATGCTTTCTAAGGCCCACTTGACTTCACATTCCAGGATGTCTGGCTCTAGGTGAGTCATCACACCATCGTGATTATCTTGGTCGTGAAGATCTTTTTTGTACAGTTCTTCTGAGACTCTTGCCACCTCTTCTTAATATCTTCTGCTTCTGTTAGGTCCATACAGTTTCTGTCCTTTATCCATCTTTGCATGAAATGTTCCCTTGGTATCTCTAATTTTCTTGAAGAGCTCTCTAGTCTTTCCCATTCTGTTGTTTTCCTCTATTTCTTTGCCAAGGTTAAAGAGCTCAAATTGCTGATTCCAAATAAACCCATCTTTGCTGGAGAAATATCTGGAAGTCCACTTGTTTCAGGTCAACAGTTTGGTGGCCTGTACAGGGATCAGAGAAGACCTTCAACAGCTCCAGGGCTGATGAGCAAACAGGTGCAGCATCCACAATCAAGTCCACTGTGATCACTGATTTTTCTCACAGATCCTAGAGTTTGAAGGTACATGTTTCTCTAGGATGTGAGCCCATACCCTCTTTGCATTTGAAGCTCTCTCGGCTTTGTCTGGAATCTATTTTGAGTTTTAATCCTCCAGGTTAAGGCCTTATTCTGCATGAGGGTACTCATTTGGCACTTTGGTCTGACCTTGAGATCAGACTGTTTCAACTGAAGCTGGCTAAGAAGTCTTTAGCTTGGCTTCTCCAGAACCAAGTTATTTCTTTAGAATCAGCTGTTATTAGGCCTGCAAGTTGTTTGAGTTGTAAGCTGTTTGAAATGAGCTTTTAAGTTGTAAACTGTTTAAGCTGCTTGAAAATTATTCTTTTATTATAGAAGAAAACCTCTGAGAAGATTCTAGTTACCTAAATATTTCGAGGTTACCTCACCCCCCACAATAGTTACTTCAACTGATTCTATGGTTAAAAACTAGTCCTTCTTTTTGTGCATTTCCAACTAAATGGATCAACCTGACCAAAGGCAATTTAGAGTATCAATGGCCATTGTGGGAAACTTTTGAAATCCCCAAATTTCATTCTCTTAAAGCCAAGATGGATTACAGTAGCTCAAAAGTTTCCAGGACTGAATGGACTGACGATTTTGATTGATATTTTGAAGCTTCCCAATGTTATCAGAGGTTTAAAATTGCCTCTCTGCAAAATAAGATTTTAAGATTAACTGAGGCAAATGATTAAAGAAAAATAGAATGTTTTCTGAAGCTTCCGGCTCTTCTTCCTTAACTTCTTTGTCTCAGATTCCACAGCTGGTGCCATCTTGCCTCTCCCTTAGCTCCTCCGCCTCTGGCACAATCTTCCTCTTCCCTTCGACACTGTCGACACCTCCTCTCTACCCTCAATGGCCCCACACTCATTTTCCTGCCAAACTCCCCGTTTTCTCTGAAACTCTCCCTACTCTCTTCTTCTGAAACTGCCAGAACCTATCCCTTTAAACTTAAGCCTTCTGAGAATACAGATGTTAAACTCTTCGTTCCTCATATTCCTTAGACTAAAGCTGAACTGTGAACCATAGTCAAAGACTTTCCCAAAATAACAGAAGATCCTCATTGATTTGCAGAAGAATTTAATATAGTTATTCAAACTTATCAACCTGGTTTCTGACTTATATCATCTAAGTTTATACTTGTCAGTGAAGACTGGGCCCAGTACTAGATAAAAACATCTAGTTGGGAAAATCTTGAAAGGTCTCTAGAATTACAGCTCAGTGACCAATCACTAACTTATTATATGATCATGTGTGCACGCCCAGTCTTTTCCAACTCTTTGCGACTTCATGGACTATAGCTGGCCAGGCTCCTCCATCCACGGGATTATTCCAGCAGGAATACTGGAGTGGGTTGCCATTTCCTACTCCAGGGGATCTTCCAGGCCCAGGGATCGAACCTGCGTTTCCTGTGGCTCCTGCATTGGCAGGTGGATTCTTTACTCCTGAGCCACCTGGGAAACCCATTATATGACCACACTTCGGCAATCATGAGGCAATTTCATCAGGTGATTTTTCTGTGGCTTTCCCAAAGCCTGTTGATTGGAACAGAATTCAGGCCTCCACACAAAAATCTGATGCATGACTATTACAATCAACTTCAGATTGTTTTAAAGGAAAATTCTACTCTTTGAGGTGTTGATTCCACCTGGGTATCTATTAACCCCATGTTTATTAATGGGCTGAACTGGGTCCTTTCTTTTCTAGTAAAAAGGACCACGATAGAATGGGAAACTATGTCCACTTCATATTTAGCTCATCTGGCAAGCCAGCTCACTCAAACTCTAGATGGATCACCCAAAAGGAAGACTACTATCTTCAAACCACCAACTAAAGACTCCAAACAAAACCAAAACCTTTCTGCTATTGCTGCAAAGAGCCAGGACATTCAAAAGAGACTGCTACAAATGTACTATTAAGTACTTCAGATGCCTTCAATCCTCTAATCAGCCTTTCCAACATCTGCCCAATTCTCAATGACAGGATTCTGAGGAACAACAGGGGCTCTTCCCAGTCTCCCCTCTCCATCAACCTGAAGAAACACTTCTCCAGATTGGGGACAAGTCTGTTCCAGTCCTAACGGACCCTGAAATCATACTCTCAGTGCTCAACCCCACTACTATAAAGCTGTCTGAACACAGCTCAACTAGTGGGATTTCTAACGAGCCTCAAGAGGTTCCTGTCTCTGAACCTATTTCCTTTCACTTAGGCCCTTTGAGAGATGCATACCCTTTCTCCTTAGTTCCTTGGCCTCCAACTCATTTATTAGGCTGAGACTTCTTAAAGAGGTGTCATGCTGGAATTTCTTTTTCCCAAAAAGGGGAAACAATTCCAGAATTTGACAACACTTATCAAAGTAACGAACCAGGTGAATGAAATGATCCTTTGACATCTTTTATTTGGTTTGCCTCTGATAGTACTAGAGCTAATACTGATTTGGAAATATTGATCACTTGTCTCTAGTGAATCAGTTACCATTCCCCTTATTGGTAAAATCTCCAGTTGATACTGGCAAAACTCACAGCACACATCCCAAGATTCAAATAGATCCCTCAAAAACCACTTGCTACTGCTACTGCTACTGCTAAGTCACTTCACTCGTGTCCGACTCTGTGTGACCCCATAGACGGCAGCCCACCAGGCTCCCCCATCCCTGGGATTCTCCAGGCAAGAATACTGGAGTGGGTTGCCATTTCCTTCTCCAATGCATGAAAGAGAAAAGTGAAAGTGAAGTCACTCAGTCTGTCCAACTGTTAGCGACCCCATGGACTGCAGCCCACCAGGCTCCTCCGTCCATTGGATTTTCCAAGCAAGAGTACTGGGGTGGGGTGCCATTGCCTTCCCCACCCCACTTAACCAGACTTAATTAATATTCTATAAGAAAAAGAAAGCCCTGAAAGGCATAAAGATCATAAAAGAACATTACAAGGCTCAAGGTCTCATTAACCCTTACACCAGCCAGGTGAACAAAACCTAGGGGCTGAGGGTGGAGGTTCCTCCAGGATCTCTGAGCAGTAAACAACATTGTTATCCCTTGACACTCTGTTGTTCCTAAAATCCATAATTACTAACATCCATTCTAGTTGATGAGGCTGACCAATATCTTTCTGCCCTCACTTAGGAAGAAAAGCAATTCATCTGGACAGTAATGACTCAGGGTTTTGCTGAGAATCCTTATTTCTTACAAATACTAAAGGCTGATCTGGATTATGTAAGGTTCCCTAGAGGTTCTACTTTGTTGTAATATGTGTTTCATTGGCTTCTTTGCTCTCCTTCTCAAGCTTCCTCACAAAAAGACAGTATCCACTTGCCAAAGTTTTTAGGAACATAAGGTCATCAAAGAAAAATTACAGTTTACTTGAACCCAGGTTTGATATAGGGCATCTGATATCAGCACAAAAGCTTTAAGGAGATCCAAATACACTTCATGATATCCTACGCTTCCCCAAATCCAAGACTACATGCTATATGCTAAGTCTTCTCAGGCCGGTTGGTTATTTCCAAAGCTGAATTTCAAATTTCTCTCTTATGGCCAAACCTATGTATGCTTTATTAAACAATAACAACCATGACCCAAACTTATGGAAAGAACAAAAAACGCAGCCTTTAAAGCCTGAAAGTTGTATCTCATGAATCCACCTGCCTTTGAGAATCCCAATTATCAGATTCTCTCCCCCCTCCTTTTTATATATGAAAGGAAGAAAATGCCCTTGGGGTACTCACCCAAAACCATGGATCCGCCATCAACCCACACTGCATTACAGCCAGGAACTGGACTCTGTGGTACAGGGATACCCTGCTTGCCTCAAAGCCATTGCAGCTACTGCTCTTTTGGTTAAGGCCACGAAGAAAATCACGAGATCCCCTTTAACCATTTTTGTACATCATGCAGTAGAAGCCCTCCTGAATTCTCATCACACTTAGTATTTCTCAGTCAGGTGCCTTACATCCTAAGGAGTTAAGTCCTTTCATTAACTTCTTCTCACATAACTTCTTTATGCTGTACCTGCTACTCTCCTCCCCTCTGTCACCAAAGAAGTCCCTAACTGACCACCAAAGAGGACACTGACTGACCACCTCCTGACTCAATGATTTACAGGAAAGACCTCCTGGTAACACTGACTTCTCAAGGTTCACTGACATTCTTATTTAAAAGGCAACAATGGTAAATATGCTAGGTATGCTTTGCAACTCCTTTTGATGTTGTTGAGGCAGCTTTGGCCAAACAGGCGGAATTATACACTCTCATATGGGCTTGTCGGGGAAGGCAATGGCACCCCACCCCAGTACTCTTGCCTGGAAAATCCAATGGACAGAGCCTGGTGGGCTGCAGTCCATGGGGTAGCTAAGAGTTGGGCACGACTGAGCGACTTCACTTTCACTTTTCTCTTTCATGCATTGGAGAAGGAAATGGCAACCCACTCCAGTATTCTTGCCTGGAGAATCCCAGGGATGGGGGAGCCTGGTGGGCTGCCATCTATGGGGTCACACAGAGTCGGACACGACTGAAGTGACTTAGCAGCAGCAGCAGCAGCATATGGGCTTGTACTTAAGCCAAGGGCAAAGCTGCCAATATTTATACTGATGGTATACACTTTTACAACATTAAACACAAATATAATATTTATACACTATACAGTAGCTTATGATTTTGGAATACTGTGAAGCAATGTGACTTCCTTACTTCCTGCTGAAATAAAATTTTAAGTGACCTTTCTGTTTACTGGTAATATTTTTATCTGCCACTTTAGGTATTACTAATATTCTGGGACATTCTACACTCTGGAAACTAAGGCAAATAACTTTGATGACATTTCTGCAGGGAATGTTGCCAATAGCAAGGGGCCAATAGCAATGGGGCCAATAGCAAGCTCTTGGTCCAAAGAGAAATTTTCCCAAATGATAACTTAAGAAAACAGACTAAAGAAGCCTAACAACTGGCTTCAGAAAAGGAAAAACAAGATTAGAAATTTAAAAATTGTTGGTTTGATAAAAGAGGAAGCTCCGGTTTAGACTAACAACCCAGTCCTCCTGGACACTCTAAAATCCCCATACTTCAGCATTGTACATGCATTAAACCACTGGTCTACTGACAAAATGATAGCATTCATCAATCAATATTGATGTGCAAACATTAACAAGGCCATCGAAAATATCTACCTCACTTGTCCCACTTGTCTGAAATACAACCCAAGAAAGCTTGTTTATAATGCTCCTAGACAATTTAAACAGCCCAATGAACCATTCAAGGTCTCACAACTTGCTCTGGCTCATGGATACAAATATGTTTTAGTAGTGGTCTGTATGTTTTCACATACAGACAGGCATCCCTTGCAGACATGCTACTGCTTCTTCCGTGGTTAAAGTCCTTTAAGAAAAGATTATCCTTATCAGGGGAATTCCTCTCAAATTTCAAGACAATCAAAGAACACATCTTATTGGTCAGGTACTTCAACAAGTGGACTTCCCTGGTGGCTCAGATGGTAAAGCGTTTGCCTACAATGCGGGAGACCCGGGTTCAAGCCCTGGGTTGGGAAGACCCCCGGAGAAGGAAATGGCAACCCACTCCAGTGTTCTTGCCTGGAGAATCCCATGGATGGAGGAGCCTGGTGGGCTACAGTCCATGGGGTCGCAAAGAGTCGGATACGACTGAGCGACTTCACTTTCACTTCAACAAGTCTGTGCTATTTGGCCAATTTTCAACACTTTCACTGTGCTTACCACCCTCAATCCCTGTTTAGTTGAATGCACTAATGGCATTATTATTACTCAGTTGACAAAATTAGTAAAAGCCCTCCAAACATTTTGGCCAAAATGCCTGGCCAAAAGCATTGTCATTGGTCATTCTGAATCTCAGATCCACCCCTTTGAGAACTCATAAGCTCTCGCACTTTAAGATAGCCACAGGATGCTCTTGCTTCTTTTGACTCACAACTGATAAAAGGAGAGATACTCCAATATAGCAAAAGCCTAAATGCTATTAAAAATAACTATGTTTTGGTAGAGCAATCTTTTCTCAGTGTACTCTTGAGGGATGATGACCTAAAATAAACCTGACAACCTGGATATTTTGTCTATTGGAAAGAAACACTTCCAGAAGAACTCTCTTCAACCTCACTGGAAAGGCCCCTATCACATACTGCTAACCAGCCTTTGTGCCACCAAACCCCAAGAAGGAGACTCCTGGATTCACATGACACATATGAAAAATGTACCAAATCATGACTAGATCTGCACATTATCTGATGGCCTGAAAGAAAAGATTTCCCAGAACTGAAGTAGATGACATCTGTTGAGACAGCTTTCTAAAGATATCCAGACCAGGCCTGTTGGCAGCTTGTCTGTCAAATCTTTGATGATGACAGAACACTTCAATACCCTCCAATCTCTATGATTTTGATAACATACAAACTTTAGATTAAAAGTGCCTGAAAATTCTTCCTCCTACCTCTCCTTGATACTTGAATGTGACTTCAATAGGTTTCCAATCTGTGTACTTTAACTCCAATGTGAGATACCACACCCAGCAAAGGTCCCTCCTGGCATTAAAGGACATAAAGTCACTGAAAACCTGACTCTTGATTAGCAGTGCTTTCAGAGAAAAATATTGACCAAAATGGGGAAATGTTAAAAATTAAATAGAGTTGGGAGACCAGAAAGTACAGTTCTCATGCCCTGAGATGACAGCAGAGCACAACAGGAAGAAGAAAGAGTCCTCTGCCTTCATGGCAAAGACTCAGCCAATGAAAAACGATGAAGTCTGTTTACTATGGGCTATAAAAGTATTCTCTTTCCTCTGCTGTGCAGGAACTTGCACCCATGGCTGAAGACTCCAAAATGCAATTCTCTGCTAATCCCAAATAAACTCATCTTTGCTGGAGAAATATCTGGAAATCTATTTGCTTTAGGTCAATAATATATTTAGAGAGTAGAGCAAAGAATGCTGCTGTTGCTGCTAAGTTGCTTCAGTCGTGTCCAACTCTGTGCGACCCCATAGACAGCAGCCCACCAGGCTCCACCATCCCTGGGATTCTCCAGGCAAGAACACTGGAGTGGGTGCCATTTCCTTCTCCAGTGCATGAAAATGAAAAGCCAAAGTAAAGTCACTCAGTTGTGTCCAACTCTTCGTGACCCCATGGACTGCAGCCCACCAGGCTCCTCTGTCCATGAGATTTTCCAGGCAAGAGTGCTGGAGTGGGTTGCCATTGCCTTCTCCAGAGCAGAGAATATTAGGGCTCAAAATTCACATAAAATTTATAGGTAAGTTTTTATGGTCAATATATGTGAGTTAGAATACATTTTGTTCTCATTTATTAAGCTTGACTCCATAAGTAAGCAGAAGAGTTGAGCCTATAGTGATTAGACCTTGCTTTCTAGCTGGAAGAAAGGATCCTGTTTCTCACTAGAGAGGAGGCAGGAGTGAGGGGAGAACTATAAAAGACCTGATTCTCTGGGATAGTGGCTAAAATTTCAATCAATCCAGTGCATAAATTCTAAAAGCAATCTTATTCCTTTGGCTCTCCCTGAGACTAAATAGATGGAGACCCACAGAGCTTAGCCACAGGACTACAAGGATCATGAAAATTATCATTTAAAGCTGCTCTTCTCCTGAAAGGAAGAATACCTGATCTTTTTGTCCTAGAGTTATCTCTCTCTCTTTTTTTTCCCCTTCTTTCTTTTGAAATTCATCCAATAATCTCATTTTCTTAGAGTACCTGGTATCAAAGAATGTTTAAGTCAGCCAAACCATTCTAATGAATTAGCAAAAGCTGAAAGAGGATAGAAAAGATTTATAAATACTGCAAGTAAGCCCAGAAGTAAGTCTGCAGCAGGCTGTTAAGAACTACTCATTAATTGTTCCTCTCTTAATACTTACCAAGAGAAAAGTAGTGACAGGCAGCCTGAGAATGACCAAAAACCCAGAGTTTCAAAAGGGAGGTACCAAATTATGACCAGAGTCAAGTGGTCTCCACCTATTTTTCAGTTTGAAAATTTCTAAATTAAATAGCTCTGTTCTCTACATTGCAAGTGCTATATTAAAAAGCCAAACAACAAAATCAAACAAAATAACAAACCTTGAGAAACAGTATAAAAAGCATTTTTGGTTTTTCATTGATATATATAGCATATAATTATCCTAACTAGAACACTTGTCAGAGAAAATTAATAACCAAATAATGAATATTTTAAAAAATCACCTTGGATGAAATGATAGACTCTTCCTGATCATCATTTTTGCACTTTTTTCCTGTGTCTTGCTCTGCTGACGTACTTTCTGAACTTCCTGGTGATCGCTTTTTTCCTTGCTGTGTTATGTTTACTTGGGTTTGATCTTTGCAGACTCTTTCTTTTTCACTTTCCTGGGTTACATTATTATCTTAATCATACACAAGCACATAAACACAAGGAAAAAGAAGAAAATTATCTCCTGTACCTTCAAATGTCAATAATTCATACCAAAAAAAAGAAAAGTAATGAAAGCAAAAATAATAACAATGATAAAAGAGCAAAAACTAAAGTTCTGTCTATATTAAGGCCAATCTGAAAATGCATATTTCCAAATCTCAAGAAGTATTAAGCAACACCATGGCCAAGAACTTCAGCCCTGAAGATATCCAGGCTAAGATGCTAATATTTGCAGGCACCATCCTTTAACTGTTTAACCTTACTTCTCTGAACTTTGGTCTCATCATCTAGAAAAAGGGAATTATAATAACTCATGGAGTTATTAGGAGTAAATCATGTAAGATACATAAATTATCAGAGTATCACATGTATATTAGTTATCATATGGGTAGTTTCTTAATTTTAGCAGTGAATTTCTCTAACAGAAAATCTGACCTATAGCAACTAATGAGTTTTACACATACTTACTGAGCCCCTACCACCCACAGTGAGAAATGCAACTTAAATTACCTTAAAGACAGATTAAAAACCTAAAATAACTGAAAAGGGAAAGCAATCTCTACAAACTTAACTAATAAAATAAATCTCCAATAACAATGGACACTGCATTGTCATAACCCTTATTCAAGGTTCAGTGTAGTAGAGAAGCTTAAGTCAGTATCATATTTTGTTAAAAAACTCATAAACTGTCTAATCAGAAAAGAAAAAAGATCTAAAGAGGGAAATCTTCATGGTTAAGTTGTCTTTCTTCTCTAATTTATGAGGGGAGAGGCTTCCTGTGCCTTCTTCACTATTCCCTACTTCGTGTCTCCAGTATCAAGACACAGCACCTAGCACAAAGTTCAGTTCAGTTCAGTCGCTCAGTCGTGTCTGACTCTTGGCGACCACAGCACGCCAGGCCTCCCTGTCCATCATCAACTCCTGGAGTCCACCCAAACCCATGTCTATTGAGTTGGTGATGCCATCCAACCATCTCATCCTCTGTCGTCCCCTTCTCCTCCTGCCCTCAATCTTTCCCAGCATCAGGGTCTTTTCCAATGAGTCAGCTCTTTGCATCAGGTGGCCAAAGTATTGGAGTTTCAGCTTCAGCATCAGTCCTTCCAATGAACACCCAGGACTGATCTCCTTTAGAATGGACTGGTTGAATCTCCTTGCAGTCCAAGGGACTCTCAAGAGTCTTCTCCAACACCACAGTTCAAACGCATCAATTCTTTGGCACTCAGCTTTCTTTATAGTCCAACTCTCACATCCATACATGACCACTGGAAAAACCATAGCCTTGATTAGATGGACCTTTGTTGACAAAGTGATGTCTCTTCTTTTTAATATGCTGCCTAGGTTGGTCATAACTTTTCTTCCAAGGAGTAAGCATCTTTTAATTTCATGGCTGCAATTACCATCTGCAGTGATTTTGTAGCCCCCAAAAATAAAGTCTGACACTGTTCCACTGTTTCCCCATCTATTTCCCATGAAGTGATGGGACCAGATGCCATAATCTTCATTTTCTGAATGTTGAGCTTTAAGCCAACTTTTTCACTCTCCTCTTTCACTTTCATCAAGATGCTCTTTAGTTCTTCACTTTCTGCCATAAGGATGGTGTCACCTGCATATCTGAGGTTATTGATCTTTCTCCCAGCAATCTTGATTCCAGCTTGTGCTTCCTCCAGACCAGCGTTTCTCATGATGTACTCTGCATATACTGGCACTCAATGAATATGTATGAGTGATTAAATTGTGAGCATAAACAGAAAATTGTCCAAAGATCCCTTGAGAGCCTGGATACAGGTATGTAAGGCAATATGTAGTCACTATTCTAATACTCTAAAGCAAGGGTTAGCAAACTTCTGTTAAAAGCCAAAGAATAAATACATTAAGCACTATGGGCTATATATTTGTCACAACTACCCAACTCTGCCTTTGTAGTGTGAAAGCAGCCACAGACAATACATACATGGATGACAGTGGCTATGTTCCAAAAAAGCTTTCTTTACAGAAACAGGCAGTGGGCTGAATTTGGCTCATAGGCTATAGTTTGCTCAGAGCTGTTCTAAAGGATATGGAATTTCTCCCAGCAATCTTGATTCCAGCTTGTGCTTCCTCCAGACCAGCGTTTCTCATGATGTACTCTGCATATACTGGCACTCAATGAATATGTATGAGTGATTAAATTGTGAGCATAAACAGAAAATTGTCCAAAGATCCCTTGAGAGCCTGGATACAGGTATGTAAGGCAATATGTAGTCACTATTCTAATACTCTAAAGCAAGGGTTAGCAAACTTCTGTTAAAAGCCAAAGAATAAATACATTAAGCACTATGGGCTATATATTTGTCACAACTACCCAACTCTGCCTTTGTAGTGTGAAAGCAGCCACAGACAATACATACATGGATGACAGTGGCTATGTTCCAAAAAAGCTTTCTTTACAGAAACAGGCAGTGGGCTGAATTTGGCTCATAGGCTATAGTTTGCTCAGAGCTGTTCTAAAGGATATGGAAATGACCTGAAATTGATAATAAAAATTGGTAATATGGACTAATAGAATATTATCCATATTATTAAATAGGAAAATCACTGAACCAATATAAAAGTAATATACTTATCAAAGGAAACATGTATAAACTAATAAGTAAACTTGGCCTCAATTACTTACATCTTTGTTTTAAATTTAAATTAGGAAACATTTCTTTTCATTTTAGAAACTGTCAGAAATAGAGCTAAATAGAAACAACTATATAGTTTGGTGATACAACAGATGTGAATTGTCAAGCCAAGGGAAATAATCAATTATGATATTGTCTACTATGCTAAGAACTAAAAACTATAAATAAGACATAGTTTCTGCACAAATGGCAGGTTACCACATTCCATGTGTCACAGATGTACATAAAATTCTAAAATTAAAGAATACACATTTATAACATTCAATTCTTTAAAATTCCAAATGAGATACTACAAATATTCCTTCTAGGGACCAGAGCTCTTTCTTTTTGCACAGCAAGAAGTCATTTTGATATTGTTTAAATGCTCTTCACAAAGCATATATAAGATAAATAAGTTAGCTGGCTCATCTGTCTGTTATGCTGTGCTCAGTCGTGTCCAACTCTGTGCAACCCTATGGACTGCAGCCCACGGGATTTTCCTGACAAGAATAGTGGAGTGGGTTGCCATTTCCTCCTCCAGGGGATCTTCCCAACCCAGGGATCAAACTTGCATCTCCTGCGTCTCCTGCATCACAGGCAGATTCTTTACTGCTGAGCCACAGGGGAAGCCCAATGGCTTATAACAATCTTTATATCTGGTATATAAAATGCATTTTTCTAAATTCAGGATGAGTACAGTTAAATGATAAAAATGTAAACGAAATTAGCTATTAGTACAAATCAGTTTATTTTGAACAATCACTAACTGCATTTATTTATATGAGTGAATTACACTAATACTACATGAATGCTAGCTCAACTGTATGTAATATGCCATTAAAATCATATCCATCTAATTTTATCCTTCAAACAAACCACTCCTAACAGCCATATTAACAGTTTTATATATATTCATCTCAGCTTTTTCCTAAGTTTAAGCAAATACAAGAATACACACAGGACTAAAAGTATACATGCTATTATTTCTCTGGGATAAATATCTAGAATTGGAATTTCTGGACCAAAATATGTCTGTCAGATATTCCCTTATTCTAGGCTTCCCATCATCTTAGGAAAGTCTCCCAGAAGTAATAGAAAAATGTTTCCCCAAATTTTCTTCAAATGCCTTAGTTTCAGTTTTTAACATTGGTTATTAATTCAGTAGAAGTTTACTTATAAATGTGACATGATCAGTGAGTGCCCTATTATTATTTTATTCCAGATAGAAATCTAATTCTCCCACACTGTATTTAACAATGATGCAACCTTTCTCCACCAATTTGAACTGATAATTCCTTATACATTAAATGTGTGTCATTCTAATATGCTTTGAGGTGTTTCATTCTTTTTTACTGGTCAACTTAACCTAGTCCTATGCCAGAACTATCAACTACTAGAAGTAGGCACCAGGCCCAGATTGTGATAAAGCAAAGTTCTATTAAAATAAAAAAAAAAGGATATTTCTGTCCTTGAACATATATTTAAAAATCACTTAATTCATTTTCTACAATGCTGACCTAACTGCTGCTGCTGCTAAGTCACTTCAGTCGTGTCCGACTCTGTGTGACCCCATAGACGGCAGCCCACCAGGCTCCCCCATCCCTGGGATTCTCCAGGCAAGAATACTGGAGTGGGTTGCCATTTCCTTCTCCAATGCATGAAAGAGAAAAGTGAAAGTGAAGTCACTCAGTCTGTCCGACTGTTTGTGACCCCATGGACTGCAGCCCACCAGGCTACTCCATCCATTGGATTTTCCAGGCAAGAGTACTGGGGTGGGGTGCCATTGCCTTCCCCCGCTGACCTACCTATATATGTCAAAATCTGACATGGATGGCACATATGGAGAAAAATATTAGTCATACTTACAAATATAGATGCAAATGTCCTAAATATTTATAAATCTAACAACATAAAATAATATGCCATCATGATAAAATGAACTTATCCCAGGAAAACAAGCATAGTGCAACAATAAGAAACCTACCAACATCATTAATTACATTAATATATGAAAATGCAGAACTGTTTCTATACCAAAAGTTTTTTCAAAAAATTCAAGTTATCCTTGAATCAATCAACCAAAATATAATAATATCAGAATCAAACAACAATCATATTAAATGGTGAAATACTAACACAATTCCTGTTAAAATCAGGAACAGAGATGCCAATTTTATCCATTTTTATTTAAAACTTACAGGATCTAACTTATGAAATAAGAAATGCTTTTAAAAGCAATAAATAGATCAGAAGAGCTGAAATTATCATAATTCTATAGATATGACTATACATCTAGAAAATCCAAGAGGCGAAAAAACAATCAGAATTAGTTAAACCACTTAACAAGGTTTCTTGAGATAAACAGAATAACTAGTACTTTAAGTAAACACTGAACTATAATCAAACAATATCAGTTAAATATTTATCATCTGTATTGTCACAGAGAAAATACTCAGTGTACAAAATTAAACGTAAACTTTACTACTTCAACCTTTATCAGCATCTGTCACTTTTCATTACTTCATGTTGGAGGACTAGAAGATGGGGAAAGAAGAGTACTAAAGGGTAGCATGAAACCAGTGAAAATAGAAAAACTCCTTTTAATCTACCAAGAACATCAAACCCTAGGAGTTTTACCTTGTCCTGGGCCCTAGAGACCTAAGAAAGCAGACATAAGCAAAGAGAAGGGGAAGCTGTGAGTCTTTGCCCAAATATGCTCACTTACCAATCACTAAGGGACATGGAAAAATTTTAGCTCAGGTCTAAGAAACTCATGATGACATCCAAGGGATAAAAACTAAATAAACTAGAAGGATATTAGTTGAAAAATAGAAAGGATAGCCTGATTACAGCAAACATTCATGTACATATAAGAATTAAAACAACAGTTAAACTAAGAGAAGATCAAGAAGAGAATGCAAGGGCATATTGATAAAATAAAAAGCAAACCCAAAACTAAACCTCCAAAACAAACAGAGGGTAAATTTAGGTGGCTATAAAGTGATATGGGACTTCCCTGGTGGCTCAGAGGTTAAAGCGTCTGCCTCCAATGTGGGAGACCCGGGTTCGATCCCCGGGTTGGGAAGATCTGCTGGAGAAGGAAATGGCAACCCACTCCAGTATTCTTGCTTGGAGAATCCCATAGACTGAGGAGCCTGGTGAGCTGCCGTCCACGGGGTCACAAAAAGTCGGACACGACTGAGCGATTTTACTTACTTACTTACTTACTTACTTACTTATAAGTGATATGGTTCAGAGCGTGTGCTTTACAGTCAGGCAGAGCTACATCTCAATTATATCTCTGCCATTTATTGATCTTAGGTTAGTCAACTCAGTTAACATCAATTAACATTACTATTTGTCCTGTAATTTAAAGACACAGATGGTTCAAAAATATCAAGATGGTTTCAGGTAGTCTAAATAAAGATCAATGAACACAATATAGTATTAAACCTGTAAAAGATTTAAAGTATTCCATACCTAAATGAGCCTAAAATGCATCCTGGAAATTGATTTTTAAAAATCACTAGCATTGGTCTATTGACCTGGATGAAATGAACATAACAACAACCATAAAAACTACAGAGCAGAAAAAGTCAAAGTACTCCAAACTTAAATTCAGTCAGTTCAGTCGCTCAGTCGTGTCCGACTCTTTGCGACCATGTGAATCACAGACGCCAGGCCTCCCTGTCCATCACCAGCTCCCGGAGTTCACTCAAACTCATGTCCATCGATTCGGTCATGCCATCCGGCCATCTCATCCTCTGCCGTCCCCTTCTCCTCCTGCCCCCAATCCCTCCCACCATCAGAGTCTTTTCCAATGAGTCAACTCTTCGCATGAGGTGGCCTAAGTATTGGAGTTTCAGCCTCAGCATCAGTCCTTCCAATGAACACCCAGGACTGATCTCCTTTAGTATGGACTGGTTGGATCTCCTTGCAGTCCAAGGGACTCAAGAGTCTTCTCCAACACCACAGTTCAAACGCATCAATTCTTCGGCACTCAGCCTTCTTCACAGTCCAACTCTCACATCCATACATGACCACACAAAAAACCATAGCCTTGACTAGATGGACCTTTGTTGGCAAAGTAATATCTCTGCTTTTGAATATNAGACAGCAAAAGAGACACAGATGTATAGAAGTCTTTTGGACTCTGTGGGAGAGGGAGAAGGTGGGATGATTTGGGAGAATGGCACTGAAACATGTATAATATCATATAAGAAATGAATCACCAGTCTAGGTTCGATGCAGGATACAGGATGCTTGGGGCTGGTGCACTGGGATGACCCAGAGAGATGGTATGGGAAAGGAGTTGGGAGGGGGGTTCAGGATGGGGAACACGTGTACACCCGTGGCAGATTCATGTTGATGTATAGCAAAACCAATACAGTATTGTAAAGTAAAATAAAGTAAAAACAACAACAACAACAACAATTTCATGGCTGCAGTCACCATTGCAATGATTTTGGAGCCCAAAAAAATAAAGTCTGACACTGTTTCCATTGTTTCCCAATCTATTTCCCATGAAGTGATGGGACTAGATGCCATGATCTTTGTTTTCTGAATGTTGAGCTTTAAGCCAACTTTTTCACTCTCCACTTCCACTTTCCTCAAGAGGTTTTGTAGTTCCTCTTCACTTTCTGCCATAAGGGTGGTGTCATCTGCACATCTGAGGTTAATGATATTTCTCCTGGCAATTTTGATCCCAGCTTGTGCTTCTTCCAGCCCAGCGTTTCTCATGATGTACTCTGCATAGAAGTTAAATAAGCAGGGTGACAGTATACAGCCTTGACGTACTCCTTTTCCTATTTGGAACCAGTTTGTTGTTCCATGTCTGTCAAAACTTAGAGGAGGTTACAAGGGATTCCACTTCCTCTAACAACTCTATAGGAATCATTTTAATTTTAATTTGAAATCCACATTTGGAAGCTTTCCTTTCTAATATGCCCATTCATAAAGTTTGACATCATATCTTAATTGCTTTGTTAATTGCTATTTATTTCTTAACTGAAAGCTTAGTTCAATCAAGAACACTTTGGGAGCTGTGCATACAGAAGTAGAAATTTAATGTTATACAGATGAAACTTACATAATGTTATGTGTGTGATTTGTGATAGTTGCTCAGTCATGTCCAACTCTTTGTACCCGTGAACTGTAGGCTACCAAACTCCTCTATCCGTGGCAAGATTTCCAGGCAAGAACACAGGAGTGGGTTGCCATTTCCTTCTCCAGGGGAACTTCCTGACACAGGAATCAAACCTGTGTGACTCCTACCTCATCCCCTGCATTGCAGATGGTTTCTTTACCACCGAGCCACCAGGGAAGCCTTGCAAACCTCAATTATGCTAGAGCAGAGGCCCAGTTCAATGATTGTAGAAGGAACTGCTTCACTCCTACTATATAGGTCAGAAAGAGGGAGACAGAGGTGGCAAGAGAAGTGGAAAAGTGATTATTGTAAACACAGACATGCCAAGTTAATAGACCACCCACAGGCAGTGTCTTTAAGGGGAAAAAAATGTTGCAAGATAGCCCTTATGAAGTAAATTTTTCTTATTATAGCAAATAAATACTAGATTCTTTTTGTTGTTGCTTGACTATTAAAACATTATTTTATGCTAAAGGGGATTTTTTAACTCATGTTAAAACATGAGTACTCTGTTAACATGAGTGCTCTGAGCACTACAGAGCAAAATTCTTCCTTTAAAATAAGAGACCTCAAATTTTTTAAAATACACAAGTTTGTTTAAGTTTGCAACTGCACTGATGTACATAAAATAAAATAAAATTTCCTGTGAATTGTCTTTGCATATTTTATTCCATAACAGAAAAGAAGAATGCATGTATATTGAAAGTGTTAATATATTGAATGTATGTTTCTAATATATTGAAAGTTTAATATATTGAAAGTGTTAATCCTGCAGTCGAGTCCAACTCTTTGCAATCCCACGGACTGTGGCTCACTAGGCTCCTGTGTCCATGGAATTCTCCAGGCAAGAATACTGGAGTGGGGTACTAATCCCTTCTCTAGGGGATCTTCCTAACCTAGGGATTAAGCCCAGGTCTCTTGCAGTGCAGGCAGATTCTTTACCATCTGAGCAACCAAGTAAATGTAAAACTTAATTCAGAAAAAAAATTGGCAATTTTTCTTATTTTCTGTTAGATTTCTGGTACAAGATTTGCTTTTGCTTCAACAAATATTTTCTGTGAAGAAGGGGACACTGTTGCCTCTGTATTAGGTGTGCTTGCTTCATGAAATAGGTGTGTGGACATAAGCTGTACATAAAAATAACTAAAAACAAGCCTGTATCTTCATAAATTTGGTAAAAGGCATTAGGAATATGTTCTCTTCAGGGAGGGATAGGAAATCTAACTTCTAATTTGGGGCGGCACATAGATACATGGATATTTTGCCTCGTTGCTTGCTTTATTGAGTTTTAGGGCCATATGTTCCTGGCCTTAGTTTCAATATTTATACCACTGGTGAGATGATAAATTTGAGCACATTGTGTCCTCTTCAGGTTTCATCCAATAACTCATTTTTATTTCAGAATATATTCATCACATTAAGTCATATGATGCAAGAAAAAAAAATCTTTTTGACGGAGCAGAAATACCATTCTGAGCTAAGATTACAGAAACAAAGTTTCCTCCTCTAGCTGTATAAAGATGAATTAAAATGATAGTATTGAGAATAGAAGCAACACATATATTAATATATTTGTATCCTTCCTAAAGTGTAACATTTGAATACATTTCCTATTCTGGGTTCTGGCATCCAAAATTATTTCCTCTCCTGCGGGTTTCAAATCCCACACAGATCCTCTAGCCCTCCTGTTCCACTTATTGAAAGGAAGGGTGCATGCAAACCAGATGAAGCGCTCAACGTGCTCCCCTACCTCCAGCTCCAGAAAGAGACACAGATGCTCTGACAGCAGTTGGGACCAGCGTCTTCTCCGTTCACCCACCGCAATGTGGGAGATGAGCGATCACTCTGTTTCAGATCACAGAAACGGAATCTTCTGAATGATTAACAAGCAGCATTGCCTCCACCACCACTAGTGTTTCAAATACACCCAATTGAAAAACTTCTAAAGACTGATGCCTGTAGGTGAATTTAGTCAACAGTGACATGAAATCCACAACCTGAATTTATTTCATACACAGTCTAACTTGATTTTTCAATATCATTATGGATGGTATAGGATATCACACCAGCCTCTGTGAGAAGGTCTAAGTGAACTAATAGTGTTACCAAGTCATAAAATAAGTGACCTTGAAAGTGAAGTGAAAGTATTAGTTGTTCAATCGTGTCCAACTCTTCACGACCCCATAGACTATAGCCCATCAGGCTCCTCTGTCCATGGGATTATTCAGGCAAGAATACTGGAGTGGGTTGCCATTCCCTTCTCCAAGGGATCTTCCCAACCCAGGAATTGAACCTNAGTATTAGTTGTTCAATCGTGTCCAACTCTTCACGACCCCATAGACTATAGCCCATCAGGCTCCTCTGTCCATGGGATTATTCAGGCAAGAATACTGGAGTGGGTTGCCATTCCCTTCTCCAAGGGATCTTCCCAACCCAGGAATTGAACCTGGGTCTCCTGCATTGCACGCAGATTCTTTACCATCTGAGCTTACTGGTTTTGAAAATCAGGTCTCAAAACAAAGCTATCTTGTCAGGCTAGTTGCTATCTGCAGTGAATTCAAATCCAAGACTGCTGATTCTTACTCCACTGCTCTTTCCATTTTACCATGTGGCCTTGTTCAAGACCATCTAAGAGGCAAATAACTTGAAATATGAATTATTGCTGCCTGTTCAGTTTTTTCTGTTCAATGTCAATAAGACAGATTATTTAAATCTAGTTAGTAAGTTTTAACAAGTCATAGTTTTTTATTAGCTGTTAACCAAAAATGATCTTCCGTGTCATAATTAGAGCTCTCCCTTAATCTGACCAAGCAATTCTCATCATCTCTCTACTACTTGCAAGTAAATGATAGCAATAAAAAAGAATACTAGGAGGATATGAAGATAAAAGCTAAAGAACTGAAGATATTTGGAGAGAATACATGATAGAGTTATTCATAAAAATCACAAATTTGTGGGCCTAATCAAATCTGTGTTCTAGTCCTGCTTCCCCCATTTAGTGCTGTGCCAACTTAACTATATTAATTAACATCTCTGAACCTCAGTTTTCTCATCTCTGAATGGGGACAGTGAAAATATCTACCTCATAAAGTTGTTGTGAGTCCTGAGAAAAAGTATACAATACTTAATATAGTACTTGGTGCTTAATCAACACTCAAGAAAAGTTGACTAAACCTTAAAGTCCCTATGAAGCATTAAAGTAAACTATTAAACAATCCCCTCACCTAGCTATATTCTCAAGACAAGCCTTTTGTAAAAGAGTCATAAAGAGTTTTACAGAAAGTCTTCATCAGCTGCCCACCCCAAAGGTCATCATCTCCAAGGGAGTGAACCACCTCTCTGCTTGGTTCAATGGAGAAGAACTTTGGAAAAAGCATCTTCTTTCCCACTGCACTTCTGGAAGCTGATGGTGATACATCCCACAGCTAGAAAGAGAAGCCAAGATGAGAAAATGCTCAATTTGGCGAAGCTTATTTACTGACTCATCCCTGAACAGTTGTGCTTATATTAAATTATATATATACATATATGAAATATATATACAAATGCACACAGATGGGATAAGCATATGGGAGCACACGCATACATGCATGCGCATACAGCATGTCAACCATTTTTAAAGACATGGAGAAATGTCGATCTCCATACAAAATTCAAAAGCACTCTTTGGAGTTCACTTTCAGATGTAGGGAGAAATATTTACTTTCCAAATTAAGTTTTCCTTTAGCAAATAGTTGCCTTCTCCAGGCACATAACTAACAAAACAGTAAAAACCATGCCCAACAGCAGCAAGAAGACAATTTAAAACCTTAAAATTGACCTTGAACTCTAGGATGGCAGGGAAAAACTAATGTCACTGTTGTATCTATACCCTATACTTAAGTGACAGGCATATATATCATAATTAAACACTTTAGCAAGTGAACAGTGAGGAATAAATCCCCAAGCAAACCTCAATATATATTGTGTTAATTTGGAGCAAGAAAAGTACTATCACCTCTACTGCCTTGAATCAATATTAAAAATTCTTCTTTGTATGCTTTGTTTATTACACCTAACATAATCCTCTCTAAGTCTATGCTGTCACAGATGGCAAGATTCCCATCTTTTTATGGTTGAATAATATTCCATTATAGTTTTGATCTGCATTTCCTTAATGATCAGTATCATTTCATATAATCATTAGCCATTTATATGTCTTCTTTGAAAAAATATCTATTCAGATCCTTGTTCATTTTTTAGCTAGGTTATGGGGGGGGTGTTGTTTATTTGTTTGCTTTTTGCTATTGAGTTGTATGAGTTTCTTATATATTCCTCTTAAGATACACGGTTTGCAAATATTTTTGCCATTCCATATATTTCTTTTTCATTTTATTGATGGTACCCTTGGTTATACAGTGCTTCCCCAATGGCTCAACAGATAAAGAATCTGCCTGCAGTGCAGATTCCTCCACACAGAGATGTGGGTTTGATCCCTAGGTTGGGAAAATCCCCTGGAAGAGGGTATAGCAACCCGTTCCAGTATTCTTGCTAGGAGAATCCTATGGACAGAGGAGCCTTATGGGCTATAGCCCATGGGGTCACAACGAGACAGACATGACTGACTGACTAAGAACAAAACGGCACAAACATAACATTTCTTTTGTATATATATAATATTTTATAATAAAGATAAAAAATAAAACATTTTATTTTTGTACTCTTGAATTTTGAGGGTGAATTTATACCTATTTACTGCTTTTTTATAGAAACAAACACTGCTTTTTGTAATCTCTTTTGATCCTCAAAACTTTGGATCCCCACTCTACTCAATAAAATGACTTCTCAAGCCACAAGACTAACCACTGGGACAGACAGGGGTAGGACTTGGGTCTACTCATTTCAGAAATTTAGACTGAAAAATGTGAATTGTGTGCAAGTCGCTCAGCTGTGTCCAACTCTTTCTGACTCCATGGGATAGACAGTCCATGGAATTCTTTAGGCCAGAATACTGGAGTAGGTAGCCTTTCCCTTCTCCAGGGGAATCTTCCCTACCCAGAGATTGAACCCAGGTCTCCCTCATTGAAGTCAGATCCTTTACCAACTGAGCTACAAGGAAAGCCCAAGAATACTGGAATGGGTAGTCTATCCCTTCTCCAGGGGATCTTCCCAACCCAGGAATCAAACCAGAGTCTCCTGCATTGCAGGCAGATTCTTTANTTCCCTACCCAGAGATTGAACCCAGGTCTCCCTCATTGAAGTCAGATCCTTTACCAACTGAGCTACAAGGAAAGCCCAAGAATACTGGAATGGGTAGTCTATCCCTTCTCCAGGGGATCTTCCCAACCCAGGAATCAAACCAGAGTCTCCTGCATTGCAGGCAGATTCTTTACCAACTGAGCTATCAGGAAAACCCAGATTGATATTAACACTGGGCTCACACTGAGTATAAAGTTGATGCAGTAATTTTGAGAATGTTTGGAGAAATTTGACATTGATGCTTTTGAACTCAAGTGCTGGAGAAGACTCTTGAGAGTCCCTTGGACAAGAAAGGAGATCAAACTAGTCAATGCGAAAGGAAATAAACCCTGAAAATTCATTGGAAATACTGATGCTGAAGCTGAAGCTCCAATACTTTGGCTACCTGATACAAAGAGCCAGCTCATTGGAAAATACTCTGATGCTGGGAAAGATTGAAGGCAGGAGGAGAGATGACAGAGGATGAGATGGTTGGATGTCATCACCAATTCAATGGACATGAGTCTGAGCAAGCTCCTGGAGATGGTAAAGGACAGGGAGGCCTGGCTTGCTACAGTCCATGGGGTTGAAAAGAATTGGACACAACTTAGCAACTGAACAATAACAACAATGTCATTAACTAATCATGTGGATTCTTATTCACCTGCATAAAATGCTGGCCCTCGCATGACACTGACCTGAAGTTAAACATAAGCCTTCACTTGTGGCTCAGTGCCTCCATGCTCTGGCTACAACCTTCCCCACCTCATCTTCTACATTCTTCTCCAGTTGTGCTAGTGCATTTCCCAAGCATGAGATGCCCTTTCTTATTATATTTCCTTTGTTATGATTGTATTGTTATCTTAAGACACCATCCTGCAATCTGTGCTTACTGGACATTTTGCCTTTCCTCAAAAACAGCCTATCCTCTACTCCCAAATAAACCATCTCCAAAATTTCCTCTTGTAATTAATTGCTAGCTCTTCAGTGAAACCCTTGTAGAGTATTGGGACTTTAGAATCTTTTATTCTGTCATGCTTTATACTAAATTGGAAATTACTTGAGAAAACAGTAACTGTGTAGTATTTTTATCCAACCATGAGCAATGGTATAGTGTATTCTTTGGATAATTTTTCAGTGGAATCTAGTCATTTACTCACATAAATAGGAAATAAATCCTTAATGAGTTCATAGCTTAATCAGTTTTCCTTAAGTTCTCTAAGTTAAATTTAAAAGGATTTTCTACTGATACAGGTTTTCCTACTTGAGTTATAATCATGTAAATAACATGGCATCTGATTTTATCATAATCATTATCAACTATCAACATTATTGACAATGGCAATGTTTAAAGGCTTAATGTGGAGGTTTAGAAATCCAAAGAAAGATGTTTTCTAATAGTAGGAGAAATCAACATCTCATCTTCTTATTGCTATAGATTAGGCACAGATGAGAGTGTTGGGTATAGCAGGGTTCCTAATTTCATTTTTCATTTGTTGTACACTATTATAGGTGTACTGCTGTTTCTGAGACAGCCAAATGGTTGTGAATCAAATCTAGTAATCTCATGCTTTGCATGTACAGACACGTTTCAGTAACAGAGAGAGAGTCAGCATAAATGAATCTATTGATCCTTTTTCAAAATTTGACTACAAACCAATTTAGAATGAGATTTACTAGATGTCAAGTGTAGTAGTTATAGCAAGGTCAGTGACATAATTAAGCACACTGTTGAGTATTAGGAAAATGAGAGGATATCTTTTCCTATTAAAGAGTAAGAAAGGTTAGTTGAATACCAATACTTTGGTTGCCCATCATAGTACAAGTCACATTAATATTTAAGTCTCTTAATGGTCTTTAAATTCTGCCTATTTAGCCCTGGGATTGACAAGGTACATAATAAAGTACTCCCAAGGAAACACTCCTCAAAAACTTTTTATTTAGAAATGGTACTCACACTCTTCCATAATATATCACACTGATTTTTCACTACCGTTCTAAATCTCTGCGTTAAACATTTCTTCTGGGAGAACACACGAAGTACAGAAAAACAAACATCCCACTAAAGTGTTATCATGAAACCACCTCATTAGGAAAAAGGAGTCATTGTTTATATGACCAAATTAAGACAGCCTTCCTCTTGTGCTTATGCTAACCCGGCAGTCAGCTTTGCTTATAGAAATAGATGTGTCTTCAGTTTCTTGCATCTCAACCACTCACCATTTTAGCTGATTCCAGTGTGCTGCAAGCTGTCATACATTTCAAAACACCTCCATAAGAACAGCATTCAACTACTATCTGAACAGTTCTGCTTTTATATACCAGTCGATCTCTCTTCTTTTCTAAATGAATTAATCTTTCTAGGTAATATCACTAACAATTGTCAACCTAACGTCTACAATACAGATCCCTTAATCCTATGTGTCCTCCAATTTCCTACTTCCTCTTGTCAGCCAACCCTTAGAATAGAGAAGTCCTTGTTTATCATCTTATCTGTTCCCTCACTTACATTTTATTATCTTTTATTTTACCTTCTTATGTCTCTCTTAAAACTGCTGTGACGGTGCTCACCCTTCACTTGAACTATCCAAAGAACCCTCTTCTCTCTCTTCTGCATGATTTACTGTTGACCCCTGGCTCCTTCCTTAAAGTCTCCTCTTGCTTGGTTTCCACGTCCCTGATCTTATGCTCTTGTTTATTCTGGGTCAATCCTTGCTTTCTTTCATAGACTCTTCGGATGTTCACCAATGGGGTAAGAAAATTGGTTTACCATACGTCCAGTGACATTCTTAAAGGAAAGGGGTGAACTCATCTTCACCTTTAGAAAGAGCCTTAGAGACAGCACAGTTTAAATGTCTGGAGATCAAGGAGAAGATGTGATATCTGGAAATCTTGGCCACTAAGGTTGGTCCACGTGTTGAGAATGTGGCAGTAATAAGATACAAGGAATCAACAATAGTAATATAATTGCTCAACCAGCTCTTGTATTAATCATCTTTATTTTATGGTGTTTTGATGTCTTGGGGCAGCAGGGATGGATGGGTGGACTTGCTGACTGAGGACACTGCCTCTCTCAAGGTGAGCTATTAATAATTCCTATTGTCATTCAATCACCTCTGTAAATTAAGCCCCAGGCACAAATTAGGCCTGGACTCTTTCATTTCTGAACTTTATTGATATATGATATCTGTTCAAATCACTGTTATTTTCAAATATTTACATATTTATGCTTATTCTAACACAAACAAATATCACTGGTATATGAGTGGTGTCCTGAGGACAAAAGAACAGGATGAACCCACACTGACTCAGAATACTGGGACAGAAAGCACCAGACAATTATCTTTGCCCTTCCTGTCATGTTGCAACCCTTGCAGAATTCTTGAGCCCTCCTAAGTAGCATGGCCTGTCCCCCCATCCCATATAAGGAAAGAAATTCATCCTGTCCTTCTCCTGCCCCTTCTAGGCAAAGTATACATACCTCACCGAATCAGTACACATATCTTACTGTTTCTTTTTTCCCCATGTATAAAAGCAGGCAAATGACCTATGCTCATTATGAGCTCTCCCTGACTGTCAGGAAGCCAGACCACTATTCTTGCAGTGACCCCCACTCTAATAAACTCTACTTTTAATCCATTCCCATGTCTGGAAATTCTTTTCAAATCTGCACACAGACCACAACAGTATAGTCCCTTCAAATATCAGTTCAGTTCAGTTCAGTCGCTCAGTCGTGTCCGACTCTTTGTAACCCCATGAATCGCAGCACACCAGGACTCACTGTCCATCACCAACTCCCAGAGTTCACTCTGACTCGCGTCCATCGGGTTAGTGATGCCATCCAGCCATCTCATCCTCAGTCGTCCCCTTCTCCTCCTGCCCCCAATCCCTCCCAGCATCAGAGTCTTCTCCAATGAGTCAACTCTTCGCATGAGGTGGCCAAAATACTGGAGTTTCAGCTTTAGCATCATTCCTTCCAAAGAAATCCCAGGGCTGATCTCCTTCAAAATGTACTGGTTGGATCTCCTTGCAGTCCAAGGGACTCTCAAGAGTCTTCTCCAACACCACAGTTCAAAAGTATCAATTCTTTGGCGCTCAGCCTTCTTCACAGTCCAACTCTCACATCCATACATGACTATTGGAAAAACTATAGCCTTGACCAGATGGACCTTAGTCGGCAAAGTAATGTCTCTGCTTTTGAATATGCTATCTAGGTTGGTCATAACTTTTCTTCCAAGGAGTAAGCGTCTTTTAATTTCATGGCTGTGATCACAATTTGCAGTGATTTTGGAGCCCAAAAAGATAAAGTCTGACACTGTTTCCACTGTTTCCCCATCTATTTCCCATGAAGTGATGGGACCAGATGCCATGATCTTC
>SJYX01010642.1:0-67386 GCA_006410675.1 Oreotragus oreotragus
GGAGGGGGGTTCATGTTTGGGAGTTCGTGTAAAAAAATAAATAAATACCAAAAAAAAAAAAAAATAATGCTACAAAAAAAAAAAAAAAAAAAAGACACAATGGGACAATTAAGGAAAATTATCACATACAAATCTCTCGGCTAGACAGTAAGATACATGAAGGTAGAGATGGTGGCTATCATTTTTATTGCTGTGTTCCTAGCCCTTGATACAGAGGCTGGCACACATTTACATGCCATAAAGAGACCTACAGAACAAATTTTTTTAAAAAAATCCTTTACTTCCTTAAAATACTGCTCATCTGAAGTTTTTGCTGAGCCCTCGAGGCTGCCTGGGCACACATGTGCACAGTTGCATGGGGCTTCTTCATTTAATGCACTCCCACCATGTTCTTGAGATTCCCATTTTTTGAACAAGGAGCCCTATAAATTATAAGGTTGGTCCTGTCTAAGACTTTCTAGGACATTTAAAGTTATTTTATTAATAAAACGGAATGTTTTCCAATCATTTTTTTCCATGGCACATTTATTACATAAGGAAAGAAATCTGGTTGGATAAAGTTCATACCTCCTGTCAAAGTTGATTTATTTCACTGTGTTGCAATCATGTTATGCACCTGCTGTTACATAAGACCCGAGCTTCTCAAAAGCAGGGGATAGGACTTCACCTTCTTTCCTTCAGATTTTACGCTGTAAAATGGCATATAGTATGTGACCATAACTGAGTTAATGAATTAATAAATAATTACAAGTCATTAACCTCCAAACTGTAAAAACTTAGGTCTCAAGAATGGTTATGGGGAAAATATTCAAGTCCATTCTGGCGCATGAAAATATAAAGTCACTTTGTCTCACCATAACATCACCAATGCTCAATGCCACCACCCTTACGGCAAAAAGCAAAGAGGAACTAAAGAGCCTCTTGATGAAAGTGAAAGAGGTGAGTGAAAAAGCTGGCTTAAAACAACATTCAAAAAACGAAGATCATGGCATTGGGTCCCATCACTTCAAGGCAAACAGATGGGGAAACAATGGAATAGTGACAGACTTTTTTTTCTTGGGCTCCAAAATCACTGCAGATGGTGACTGCAGCCATGAAATTAAAAGACACTTGCTCCCTGGAAGAAAAGCTATGACCACCTAGACAGGATATTAAAGAGCAGGGACATTACTTTGCTGACAAAGGACTGTATAGTCAAAACTATGTTTTTTTCCCAGTAGTCATGTATGGATGTGAGAGCTGGACCATAAAGAAGACTGAGCACTGAAGAATTGATGCTTTTGAACTGTAGTGTTGGAGAAGACTCTTAAAGAGTCCCTTAGACTGCAAGGAGATCAACCAGTCCATTCTAAAGGAAACCAGTCCTGAATATTCATTGCAAGGACTGACGCTGAAGCTAAAGCTACAATACTTTGGCCACTTGATGCAAAGAACTGACTCACTGGAAAAACCTCCGATGCTGGGAAAGATAGAAGACAGGAGCAGGGGACAACAGAGGACGAGATGGTTGGATGGCATCACTGACTCGATGGACGTGAGTCTGAGCCAGCTCTGGTGATGGACAGGGAGTCCTGTGTGCTGCGGTCCATGGATTCGCAGAATTGGACATGGCAACAACAGCAAGGCTCCAAGCCAATCCTGCAAAGTACAGACCAACAAGTTCTCACGAGATCCTCTAGATATCCTTTCCATCAGAGGGCAGTGTTAATGGTGGAGGGCAAGGCTATTTGTCAGTAGTTTTTGTATCGAAACCTATATATGCATGCTAAGAGACAAATACTTAAAAATTCTGACCAGCTAGCTATGTTACATATATTGTCATAACAGAGCCTGTAGGCAGGTCTTGAAAACTGCCTTGACCTGACAAGAGATTGATTTTTTTTTTTTTTTGATAATTGGTTGGTCAGTCAGTTGGTCAGTTTGCCTGTCTGTCTCTCGAAAATGTCCTTTAAAAACTCTGGTCAAAGTGTCCTATACCTGCCGAAGAAGTGGAGGCAGCTGCTGGCACTGATCACACTAAGTTCACGTCACCATCAGTGTTCTGTAATCACGTGGGAAGAAACTGAAGAGAAGAGGCCGGCAGTGTGACTGGCCAAGGGGGATTTAAACCAATGTAAATCCAGTTTCCATCAACTCCAGGAGGTTTAAACAAATGTGAGCCAGCGTGGGCAATGCAGAGACTTCACACAGAACCCAAAGTTCTGGCCTCCCATAGGAAGCTAGAAGGTACGGTAACACTGAGCGGCATTTGACTGTGACCACCCCCCAGTCCCCAACACTTGCCATCACTGCCCGTCCTGTGCTCAGCCCTGAGGCTGTGAGGTGCTGCCAGCTACCAGCTTGTTTGCACATACCTGGCGCACTTCAGTCATTTTTGCTTCCTGCCTGGACTCTCTCGGCTTCCAAGTGTTGGTCAGAAACTTGCTGGAAGGCTACTGTGATAGTTTGAGAGCACAGGGGTGAGGGCCTAGATTACTAAAATAGTCTTTGAAATTATCTAGTTCCTTCCAATGCATCCTACTGATGAAAATGATATCAATGAATAACACATCACTCTAAGAATGTCATTGCCCTTCTCAAAAAAGTCTCAGTGACGCCCAATCAACCACAGCCAGGGTAGCAAAGGTTTCCTGTAAAGTGTCAGAGTCAGTATTTTAGACTCTGTGAGCCACAGGGTCTCTGTTGTAGCATGAAAGGAGCCCTACAATGATGCAACTGAACGGCCCTGCAATGCTGCGTTCTAAGAAACTTATTCACAAAAGCTGGCTGTGAGGTGGATTTGGCCCACAGGCAGTAGCTTGCTGATGCTTGAACTATAGTATGTTGCTGCCGTTGTTTAGTCACTAAGTCATGTCCAACTCTTTTGTGACCCCAAGGACTGATGTCTGTCAGGCTCCTCTGTCCATGGAATTCTCACGTCAAGAATACTGAAGTGGGTTGCCGTTTCCTTCTCCCGGGATCAAACCTGCATCTCCTGCATTGGCAGGTGGATTCTTCATCAATGAGCCACCGGGGAAGCCAGAACTACAACATAGGATCCAGAAAATTCCTTACTCTGACACTCAGCACTCACCCTATTTTAAATGTAGTTTACTGGTCTAGCTTACCTTTTCAGACCCAGATCTAGTTTAATACTATCCTTGGGCAAATCACTTAACCCTTTAGAGCCTCAATTTTCTCATCTGTTAGAAGTGGAAATAGGGACTTCCCTGGAGGACCAGTGGTTAAGACTCGGGGCTTCCACTGCAGGGGGTGCAGTTTTGATCCCTGGTTGGGAAACTAAGATCTAGTGGGCCTGCTAGGCCGCGGTCCATGGGGTCGCAAAGAGTCAGACACGACTGAGTGACTTCCCTTTCACTTTTCACTTTCATGCAGTGGAGAAGGAAATGGCAACCTGCTCCAGTGTTCTTGCCTGGAGAATCCCAGGGACGGGGGAGCCTGGTGGGCTGTCGTCTATGGGGTCACACAGAGTCGGACAGACTGAAGTGACTTAGCAGCAGCAGCGGGCCACAAAATTTTTTTTAAGTGGAAATAATATTACACCTAAAGAGCACAATTGCTATGAAAACTGAAGAAACATAATATCTATGATTCCTTATCAAGCATCCTTTCCTTCACTTCACTCCACTCCATGTGTTCCTGTCCTGGTCAAACTTCTCACTCTTCTTTGTACCAAGGCTCTTCTCTCCCCTGCATCTTGCTCTGACTGTTCCCTCAATGACTTTTTTACTCACTTCCATGTGTTCAAATTCTTCCCATTCTTCTAGTCCCAGCTTAAGTGCCAGCGTCATGAAAGCTTCCTTCATCTCTCTTAGTCAGAAGTAATTGCTCTTTTCTCAAGCAAAGGGGCACTTTGCCCCTCTCTTAAGGCACTTAGGAACTTTTCCTCTTAGGACTGCAGAGGTGTCTTATTTCCCTTAAACTACTGGAACCACTTGAGGACGGTCATTATGCCTTCTGCATATCTGAGTGTCCTCCCTGATCCCACACTTAGCAGCGCCATGTGCCAGTCAGTTGTTAGCAAACGTCTAGGTGACAAATGACTTGCACTGACAGCTTTTACCCCCTTCCCTAAACAAGCCTAACTGTTTAGGAAATACCCAGAAGTTGTAGAAAAAGTATTTTCCGCATTTAGCTTTGGGGAAAAAAATAACACATAAAAGCATTAAGAAATCTAGCTCCAGTAAATCTAGCTGGTTGAGTCCTACAGACGGAAAAGGAAAGGATGCTCAAGGCCACCCAAATGTGCTAAATATTTATACATATCAGATTATGTACACATTCCAGGACTCCTGAAAGTATCCACACTGTTTTGTCCCCAAGGAGATGGAGGCTCTGTGAGGTTATACCACTTTTCCCAAGTCTGGCATCTGCCTTTCTCACTTACGAGGTAAGAACTTTTTTTGCATTCAGTCAAAGAACTGGTTAGACAATTTCTGACCTCCCCGGCTCCACTGCTCATGGACTTATTTTTGGTCCTGGCCTAGGTCTTGGTTCTATTTTTGTTTCTTGTCTAAATATTTACTCTAGACTATCACACACAGTTGTTCATGATTACTCATAGGAGAATACCTAGACTTGATTTCAAAGATTACATCTCACATCCTCTAAAAAAAAATCTGAAATATAGGGAGAAAAACATACAAACAAGTTAGAGAAAGAAAAGAACTAGTTTGAATTTACAACTGCTTTAGTAAAATTGATTTTTGAAAACCTTTTCTTCCTTCTTGTTATAATGTATCTCTAGAGACTTACTGAGGGTCCCAGTAAATTTCAGTTGCTGTCAAAGGTTACTGGGGATAGATGTGAATATGAGACAGGGCGGTGACATGTGTCCTCTGACAGTCCTGCTCAGTCTTAATTCCATAGAAATAATTCACAACCTTGGATTGTTGGGGAGGGAATTCTGTTTCTACTCCTTGGTTGCAGAGAAAATTCTGCTTCCATGTAGAAAGCGCCAAGAAAATATTATTCCTGTCCTAAATGAAAAGATCTGAATAATGGACAATTTCACACTTTTTCTTTAACCCATCAGACAGCTGGGATCACAAGGCAGTTGAGGGAACTGCATTCCAAAGAGTGATATGTCTTTCCATTCAAAGGCTCAGATTCTCCACACTACAGCCTCCTTTTCTGGGAGATCTTAAAACTGGGCATACTTTGGAGTTTCTACAGGCTAGATGTGTATTCCTGCAGCTGAATGAAACCAACTCAGAACCCAAACTTCTGTGAGACTGAAGAAGATGTCTTTATTCTTTTGACATCTAATTTTTCATTGGTTCACAATGTACAAGGCAGAACACACTGGAATCATCCTGAACTTTATAATAACAGATGTGCCTTCATTTCTAACCATAGGGATTGGGCATACTAGCCAACCAAGAAGTAAATGAGATACAGGAGATGGGGTAGAGTGTTAGGCTGTTTCATACTCCATGTCAGTAATAGAATATCCAATGACTCAGAGCAGCATTTTCAAAATACCTTAAAACTCAGCAAAGGTGTCTCAGGAAAAGAAGGAAAAGTTAGGGATTCTCTTAACCCCAGCATATGCAAGACTGCTTCAACCAGGAAATTTTATTTAATATATTGAGGTTCCATGAATGTTTTCATTTGTATAAAAAAAAAAAAGCTCTTAAAAAAATAAAAAGTTGGAAAACCCTAAGGTATGGAACTCAGTGGAACCCACTGAATCTCCTGGGAGAAGGAGAAAAAAAACAACCTTCTTGTCCAGGAGAATGAGAGCCAAGAGAAGTCTTCTTCTTAAAGAACTGTCCAGGGATCTCTGGGAGATAAAGAGCTGATTAAGAAGACAAGGCCTCTCCGAAGAATGATTCTTCTGACAGCCATAGTCACCAGATTCCAGCTTTGGGGCTTTAATAAAATATCAAAGCTTTAAAAATCAAAACACAGCCAGTTCTGCACTCTCCCCTGCTTGATACTTTCCAGAAATGTTCTAAGCCTGGAAGATCAACAGCCTCTGACAAAGACTCACAGACAGGCATTGTGGGGACAGATTCAGAGGAGCTGAAATGTGAGAAAAGTAAGTGCCCATGGGAGCATCCACTTACTTCCCTGTAATAAAGACATTACATTTCATTATGATTCATTTTCTCTGTGTTTTTGTGCTGGAAAATTTAACTGATCTTCCTGATTTCAGCCCTATTCTACTTTTCAATTTCTCTTCACTTCCTTTGCTCTTAATACCTTAGACTGGAGATGAAATGAATCCAATAGATTATACCCTAAGATTCCTTCCAATTTAATTGACTGCAATTAACATTTTCTTTGGGTCATCTGTACTTCTCTGTTTCCTTTCTTTCCTATTACAAATAACTGTCTCAATTGTAACAAGACTGTCAGCCTATTAACCTCTGAATAACTCTTATGTATAAGCCTAGGTTATATTTTTAATTTAAAAAGTCACATAGGCAACTCACTGGTGTCTGGACACAACTGATCTCAAATCATAGCTTTAGGCTGAAATCTACACTCTAAAGAGTGGGGTTACTTTCAGTACTTAAAAATGAGTAAATGTTCCAGAAAAGGCAAAACCATGGAGACAATAAAAAGATGAGTGGTTGTGGGGCAAGAAGGAGATCTGAATAGACAAAGCACAGAGGAGTTTTAGCACAGTGAGAAACACTCTGTATGATGTCAGATGTTACGATAGATTATATTACTACACAATTTGTCAAAACTCAAAAAATGGACAATACTACCGGTGAACCCTAAGGTAAAAACTATGGACTCTGGGTAATTATGGTGTGTCAATATATTCATCTTTGGTAAAAAAAAAAAAAAAAAAAAATTGTCATTATGACGAGTGACGTTGATAATGGAGGAGGCTATGCATGTGTGGGGACAGGAGGATACATGGGAAATCGCTGTAGGAAATCTACCTATCTCTCAATTTTGTTGAAAACCTAGAACTGCTCCAAAAGAATGAAAAAAAAAAAACAAACAGGTAGATGGCTCCCACAAATTACCATTTTGTTTTAAACACTTGGTGCGATTTGTTAGAAATTCTCTAAATGATGATGATGAATTCATTTCAGCAAGTAGGAAATAGATAGTCTGGTTATATTAGCAGGACATACTTGTTAATAACTCATTCAACTCTTGTAATGTTATAACAATGGGACTGAGGAAGTGATGCAGGATTACAGGGGTACAGTTTTACTTATAGTGCCGCTAGCTTCAAAGAGGAAGCTCTGTTATCCACCCAGGATGGTGTGACCTAGAAACATTAACCACTGCATGACCCACACCATTTACACATCCTCACTGAAGATTTTCAAAGTCAATGGCTTTGCGAACATGGGCGGATGAAGGCAAAGAAAAGAGTGGCATTACAGGAACATAGTTCATGAAATTGAAATGCATGTTGGTAAAAGCATGAAATCTGACCAGCTGTAAAGTAAACCTGTTTAAAGAAGACTTAATATCACTCATCACTAAAGAGGTCAAAATAGTCTAGAAAGGGAACACAGCAGGCTCTGAGTGCCAGTATGTGTAGTAATGGGTGTCTGAGTCAGTGTACTGCCGTGAGTAACACCCAGAAAGACAGGATAATAAAAGCTAAAGATCCAAACAACTATGTCACTAGGCTTATGCTAAACTTCAAAAACATGTGAACCAGAATCTACCAAGTATGAGAGCTCTTCATTCTGGTGGTTATTCTGAAACACAAAGAAGAACATGATCAGCAAAGGAACGTGAGAAAAACATTCCCTTGTCTATGGCCTCATAAATTCCAGCCTGGACCGCTTTGAAGGGTGGATAAGGTTTTTGTGGCATGGAAAAGGTATTGGCACCTACTGAAGATCATGCTTCTAAATAAATGTCTTGCCAGTCTGGCTTCCCAAGGTGGGTTGGCCTTACCAGTCATTATTAGGGACACCTTCTATAAGTAAAGTGCTATTATAATAAAGTGCTATTTTTATGGTTTCTCTTTAGGAGAAAAAAACAAAACAAAACAAGAGACACTGTATAAGAAGCTGCAGAGATGAAATACCAACAGATTATTCACTCCCCTGCCATGATCTCCTTGCAGCCTTGAACTAAGTAGCGTCGGGTCAAGGAGCAAAGAATACTATAGACTTTAGGGAAGCCTGGGAGTGGTTTGATTGCTTAAGAAAGTTCAGTTGCACATAGTTCCAGGTACTTTAGATGGAGAAGGCTGAGGGCAACATCCTGGTATTTTCCTCATTAGGCCTCCCTGCAGCACAGATGGTATTAACATCATAGGGATTGTTTTTAACGTGCTTTTAGGTATTGCTCTGTCAAGCTATCCTTCCAGCCATTGCCTAGTAGCCTGGACATTAGAAGGAAGCTATGGGCACTCTGTGGAGAAGGCAATGGCAGTACTCTTTTCCAGGACTCTTGCCTGGAAAATCCCATAGATGGAGGAGCCTGGTGGGCTGTGGTCCATGGGGTCGCAAAGAGTCGGACATGACTGACTGAGCAACTTCACTTTGACTTTTCACTTTCCTGCATTGGAGAAGGAAATGGCAACCCACTCCAGTGTTCTTGCCTGGAGAATCCCAGGGATGGGGGAGCCTGGTGGGCTGCCATCTATGGGGTCGCACAGAGTCGGACACGACTGAAGTGACTTAGCTTAGCTTAGCTTATGGGCACTCTGTGGGATTTCTCTACATCTTTTGATACTCCTCAAATGTCCATAGGTACTGTCCTCAGTTCACTGAGTCAGGACATCTCTCCACACGGGGGGATGGGGGGAGGAGGAGAGGGCAAAGGTCCAGCCTGGGTTCTAAATAAGTAAGTGCAATTGGGGAAATCCGTGTAGGGGCTGTAGGAACTGCCCTTATTTCTACCTGCCTTGAGAACACTCCATGAAGTGTGTTTCTGAATTCTTGATAAAACTACTACACAGAGATAATAGTTATGAAAGCCAATGAAATAAAGTCACTCTTTATTGTCAGTAAAAAACCAAAAATACAATATATGTATAACTGAAGCACATTCTACTGAAACTAACATGATATTGTAAATCAACCATATTTCAATTAAAAAAAAAACCTACAACACAAAGATTAAACTCATCATTTCCTCAGTGTAAACAGATATTTCTCCCTCACTGCAGCAGCTGATAGAAATATCATGAACTCGTCTATGTGGAATGTTCCCGAAGGGTAAGAAAGTAAAACTCCAAGAATACAGCCATAGACAATACGAAATAAAAGTAAGTCAAAGTGAAGCCGCTCAGTCGTGTCTGACTCTTTGCGACCTCATGGACTGTAGCCTGCCAGACTCCTCTGTCCACGAGACTTTCCAGGCAAGAATACCGGAGTGGGCTGCCATTTCCTTCTCCAGGGGATCTTCCCAACCCAGGGGTCGAACCCGGGTCTCCCGCATTGTAGGCAGATGCTTTTACTGTCTGAGCCACCAGGGAACTAGAACTCAAATGAAATAATGGGCAGCCTTAAAGTCACTTATCTCAGGCAGGTGAGCAGGGCNGCCATTTCCTTCTCCAGGGGATCTTCCCAACCCAGGGGTCGAACCCGGGTCTCCCGCATTGTAGGCAGATGCTTTTACTGTCTGAGCCACCAGGGAACTAGAACTCAAATGAAATAATGGGCAGCCTTAAAGTCACTTATCTCAGGCAGGTGAGCAGGGCTACAGACTTGGGACAGGCACACACTCTTCTCTATGCTTATTCCCTCTTCAGAGTCTGACCCTTGACCTTGACTAACCCTTCTATCCCCATGGCCCCCAGGCCAGTCTCACTAGCAGCCATGGTAAGACAGACCAGCCAGACAGTAAGGCAGGTCTTAGACTTAAAAGACAGCTCTTTACACATCGGAACCTAGCCTCTCAGTGATTCCACGATAAATTAGCCCACCACTTCCACTTCCTACATTTGACAGCTTTCTCTACCTCATTCCTAAGATATTTTTCTATTTACAATGAAGGAAGTCCTTCTAGACACCGCATTTCACCAGCTACACAATCAGTCACTTGATAGCTTTTGTGGGTTATCACTAGTAGTACCCAAACACACTTTGACTTCAAATGATTAATTGCAGAACAAAGGCCGCTTCCGTTTGCAGAGTGTCTCCCCCAAGACACAGGGGAGTAGAAGTAGGGGGGTCCTGGACTTGCATTGGAATGCAATGATCAGTTAAAGCCAATCACTCTGCACTTGGTAGACGAAACACCCTGAGCCGCCTGGGCGATTTAGGTGCAGAGTGAAAGGTAACAGCGTTGTGTTTCCTTGTTCAGGGAGAGGCGTCTGGGAGACAGCTTGGAAACTCAAACCGGCCCTGGGACATAAATCTGCAAGTTTAATTGCAATGCACTGCTAGTCCTTGGAAGACATTTCCAATCCTGATAATGAAGACACGCACGTGCTTGTAGATGTCCCCTCCTCCTTTGGTTTTGAAACCTTTACCACCAACCGAGTCTCACCAAAAACTGGAACTGATCAGAGCCTGTTTGCAGGGGTGACTAAAACAAAAAGGGGAGGAAGCAGGGGAGATTGGGTGGAACAGGCAGTCTTTCTGGCGCCCCTCAAATTATACTACCCAGGCAGCCCCCCATTCCATCCATTCTCTGCCCAAGGCAGGAGCTGTCAGGAGTCCCACAGATAAGCAATTTAGAAATATTCTAGCTGAATGAAGGAGACTTACTTTGGGTTTCCATTGCTGTCTGCCAAGCTAGGGAAATAGAGTGTGGACAGATGCTCTCAAAGGTTCTTATGTGAGCTCTAAAGAGGTTTGAGGCTTGGCACAGCCATGAATCCTAAAGATCTTCACTTCCTTTTTTTTTTCCTAGTTTTTTTTTTTTTTTTAAGACAAATTGAAAGTAATACAGTCAAGAACAGAGAAGGTGATTGTTTTACCTAATAACTAGTCTTTCTTGTTTTGAACATGTCTATCCTCTTTAACCAAGCTATAAAGATTTTAGATACTTGAGCAAAAGCAACCCATATGGGATATGTTTGGGGAATTCTACCACCTAAGTCTAAATAAATAAGATCTCTCATCTATCAGCAGTTGACAGCAAATTTTGTAATCAATTTCAACATGCCAAACGAAAACACAGTGATTGTTTATTTGTTCAACAAATATTAATTGAGCACTCACTATATATGAGGGAATAAAAGATGCCAAAGAGAGATCACTACATATGAGGGAATGCTGCTGCTGCTGCTAAGTCACTTCAGTCGTGTCCGACTCTGTGTGACCCCGCAGATGGCAGCCCACCAGGCTCTGCCGTCCCTGGGATTCTCCAGGCAAGAACACTGGAGTGGGTTGCCATTTCCTTCTCCAATGTATGAAAGTGAAAAGTAAAAGTGAAGTCACTGGGTCGTGTCCAACTCTCAGCGACCCCATGGACTGCAGCCTACCAGGCTCCTCCATCCATGGGATTTTCCAGGCAAAAGTACTGGAGTGGGGTGCCATTGCCTTCTCCGATATGAGGGAATAGAAGATGTCAAAGAGAGAACAGGGGCTTCCCTGGTGGCTCAGAGGATAAAGCATCTGCCTGTAATGTGGGAGACCCGGGTTCGATCCCTGGGTCAGGAAGATCCCCTGGAGAAGGAGATGGCAACCCCCTCCAGTATTCTTGCCTGGAGAATCCCATGGACGGAGGAGCCTGGTGGGCTAAAGTCCACGGGTCGTGGAGAGTCAGACGCGACTGAGCGAGCGACTCGAGAGAGAACAAATAAGCATGGAGGCGTTGCTGTTGTCTTCTGCGTGTGTTAGTCACTCAGTCGAGTCCGACTCTGAGACCCCTGGACTGTGGCCCGCCAGGCTCCTCTGTCCACGGAATTCTCCGGGCAAGAATGCTGGGGTGGATTGCCATTCCCTTCTCCATTGTCTTCTAGGGCTTATGATTTATTTGAGGGGAAAATGTCTATAACAAAATGAATGGAAAAGAAATCACTAATACCCAAATTAAAGAGACAGTAACCATCTCTTTCCTCCCTCCCAAATTTTGGAGGAAAGATAGCTCACAGAGATCAGAGAAAGCTTTATAAAGGAGGCATTATGTGATCACCAGATTAAATTCTTTCAGAATAGGAAGCTTCAGAGCACTTAAGAAGGAACAGATATTTTAAAAGTATGTGCTTAAATCAAGCTGATTAAGTGGTGCACGTTTATGTTAGGGGATTGGTTGAACACAGTGAGACTCCCTGGGAATATGAACTTCTTCCTCCCATCTCCAAAGCTGATCTGATAGATTTCATCAGAGGATGAAGCCAAGGCATTTACTGAAGCAACCAAACACAAGCTGTGTTCTTGCTCGTCCTCTCTATGAGGAGCTTTCTAAAATGGCAATCCCTAGGTTCTATCTGCCTAAGCTCTCCAGGTGATTAAAAGACCTGCAAAATTTGGAAGTGATTGATATCCACCATTCCCATACAGGCTTCTGAATCTCTTCTACAACTTTTGCAGAGGGTGGCCCTTTTGATGGCTAACCATCTTCCCAAAGTGCCCCCTAGCCCCCTCATTTTTCCTAGAAATTCACTTCCTCTTCCACACTCGCCCTGCCCAGGATCCTTAATGCTCACTCAGCATCATTTTGTACTATGTTGGAAAGTCCTTTCTCTATCAATAAACAATTATCAGGCTCTGCACTGGAGACGTACCATAGAAGATATGACGAGGAATGGGCTTATATCCTAAAGGTGGAAAAAGACATGTAAAGTGCCACAATAAAAAGTTGGAATGAATTAAGTGCTAAAACATAGTAAGAAAAATATGCTATCTGAGACCAGAGGAAGATGTAATTCTTTTATTTAGGGAAGAGGTTTTGGAGGTAGCCCTTAAAGGATGACTGTGCTTTGATCAGCAAGAAATAACTGGGAACAATGCAATTTAAAGAAAGTACACAATGAGAAAACAAGGCAAGGATGTGCAGACGCGTGAAACACTGAGTCAACGTCCTGAGTGAGGCAGACGAGGGTATGGGTAATGAGGCTGGAAAACAGGCTAAGGTAGGTTTTTGGATGCTCATGCTCTAAGTTGGGAGAAATATGGAATTATTGAAAGAGCTCAAGCTTTAGTTGTCACAGAAGACCTAGGTTCTTATTCCCATCCTGTACTTTAGGAGTGAAACTGTGATGCTGGCAATTCATTTACTCTCGCCTCTGCTTAGCTGTACAACAGTATTACATCTTTTCAGGGCTGTTGTGAGGCTCTCAAAGTTAATACATATAAGAACCAATAATGTCTGATTTTCTTCCTTTTATTTCAGAACAGAATATGCTTAAATAGGAGTATGTTTAAGGAAACAGATGCGAATTCAACATTGTTAATCAGCTAGACCCCAATACAAAAAGTTAAAAATATATATGTTACAGCTAAGTATAAATAAAAAGAAATGGATATGTTCTAACTTCTGTTTTAAAAAGATAACTGGATACAATATTAAGCACCAGTGAAGAGGAAATAGAAAAAATACAGGCAGAGAGAAGAGTCAGAGGATGGAGCAGTAATCCAGGGAGACATGAGGTCCTGAACCAGGGCAAAGTCACTGAGAAAACAGGGTGGAAAAGAAGCCACTGAGGAGGCAAAGCTGAGAAGTTTGCAATGGGTGGAAAGTGAATCTTGTAGCAGTACTATGATTCCAATTTCCAGCCTGCCACTGAGCTAGTAGGAGGAGGAGAGGGAAATGAATTTGTTCCCTAACCAAAGAAAGTTAGGGAGCCTCAGAGGCGTAGGCATACTGAATTGCAGATGAAGGCTGGGCAGCTTGTGGGAATTCTCAGTGTGAAGTAGGAGATTTGAGCCCAAGACTCAGAACTAAAAGGTTGGTTCTGGGTAAGAGGACTGGGCAAAGAGGTGATCAATGAAGTTGTGAGAATTATTGGAGTTAACTAGGGACAGAGTACAAAGAAGAAAAGAGGAACAGAGATCCGAACCCTGGGGAAGATCCACAGAAGAAAAAGAGGAGCTGATGAAGGAGATGGAAGAGGGGTGGGCACTCTGCAGACAGAGCCCCAGAATACCCTCAGAGCACCTTCAAGATGGAAGAAACAAGCAGCAGTGTCAAAAGCTAGTAGTGGCAAGAAGTCAGGTGCTTGATTCCACAAATGGGAAAGGTGGCCAAGTCTGCCAATGGTCTCAACACTCATTTCTCCTGCTCTCTTTAGTAACAGAAATCAGGGCTTCCCTGGTGGTTCAGACAGTAAAGAATCTGCCTGCAACGAGGGAGACCCAGGTTCGATCCTTGGGTTGGGAAGATTCCCTGGAGAAGGAAATGGCTACCCACTCCAGTATTCTTGTGTGGAGAATTCCATGGACAGAGAAGCCTGGTGGGCTAGGGTCCATGGGGTCACAAAGAGTCAGCCATGACAGCGAGACTAACACTCATCAGTCTTTAGCTGGGCCCTGGCTCCTAGAAAAACCTGCATTACCTGCTCTCCCCTGCATAGAGCCGTGAGACTAAGTTCTGCCTAGTGAAATCTGCGTACCTTTCAGGCCACACCCTTTAAAGGAAAGGGTGTGCCAGCCCCTTTCCACTGACAGGAACTCAGAGCTGGTGGGCATCATGTGAGCCGCCTTTGGCCTTGTGAATAAGTGAAAGGGAAGTCGCTCAGTCGTGTCCGACTCTTTGGGACCCCATGGACTGTAGCCTACCAGGCTCCTCTGTCGATGGAATTTTCTAGGCAATAGTACTGGAGTGGATTGCCATTTCCTTCTCCAGGGGATCTTCCCGACCCAGGGATTGAACCCAGGTCTCTCGCGTTGTAGACAGACGCTTTACAGTCTGAGCCACCAGGGAAGTCCCTGTGAATAAGGACCACACCTAATGATGGTGGTCACAAAAGTAGAGGAATCTGGATCCGGATTTCTAAACAATTTACACCTAGATGGTTAAGCGAAAGTAAAACTTACTTTGGCCTTTGTTATGGTAGCAGAGGCTTCATCCTTACTGACACAGAAAGGAGTGAGTGTTACGGAAAAGAAAGTGAGGAAATGAATATAAACTCTTCTTTAAAGAAGCGGGAAGGAACAGGAAATGGTTAATTTCCAGAGGAAAGAGGCTCAAAAGAGGTGTTTCAGTTTTTGAGAATCAATGATCCCATAATTTTTACCATTTAAAACTCTACACTCTCCTCTCCTTATTCATGACATATTTTTCACTTTGCATAGTGGTTTTAATGTTTTAGCTTAGGAAGTAAGCAGGTTTAATTCTTTGTGATTAGGATAATCACACATTCTGTTTATAAGGTAATTTGTTGGGACATATGCTGCTAAGTCACTACAGTTGTGTCTGACTCTGAGGCCCTATGGACTGTAGCCCACATTTACCGTTTGTGTATTTGTAAACAACCGTTCACACGTGACTTAGGAAAATTCAAAGTTATGCCAATCAACTAGGGGGTGATTATTTGTATTATTAAAGGGGTCCTTTAAAATATGAAGTTTCTTAGCAGTTGTGTATACGTGTTCAGTCACTTGGTCGTGTCTGACTCTACGACCCCATGACCCCTTGTAGCCTGCCACGCTCCTCTGTCCACGGAATTTTCTAGGCAAGAATATTGGAGTGGGTTGCCATTTCCTTCTCCAGGGGATCTTCCCAACCCAGGGACTGAACCCAGGTCTCCTGCATTGCAGGCAGATTCTTTACCACTGCGTCACCTGGGAAGCCCCTTTATAGCAGTTAAGTGTATATAAATCATTTAACCACATAACAGAGGGCTGGGGAAAAAGAAAGTTAACTTGTTAGACATTACTGTAATGATCATGATTCAATAAATAAAAATTTTAGTTTATGGAACTTTTTCCAGGAATAACTTTATCATATAAAGAGAGGAATTCTTGTGATGTCTACACTGCAATCAACAGCTTCTTTGTGGGTTGAGTGATGGCCACTCCAAGTCCCCAGCTCCTGGTCCTAAAGTGACCTGAGCAGTGGGGCCCTGAGAACAGCTCTGGGATAACCTCACAACAGCTCTGAACCATCTGCTGTCAAGGGTATGGCAGTTGCATAATTAACCATAATTGCTGCAACTAGTACACTTAAAACAAAAATTCTGTTGTTATTTAGCTGAACTTAAAACACCCCAACTAACAGTCCATTCCCTCATGGTGTAAATTATAGTTATGTATATAACAAAATGTCTTATTTGCATTTCATATAAAATTTACCAAACTCCTTATTCACTCATTACTCAGCCATTATGGGTTTTTAAGTGGTACTTTTAAAGTTTGCCTTGGCTCAGGGTTGAATTATTTGTCAAGACTTTATTCCTGGAGTCATGACTCCCCTGGGACGTCTTTACCTTTTGCAAATTCATAGCTCATTTTGTGGGCAGCGGTGGTTTGTGGCCTCTATGTGTGCATGTGTGGGCATATGTGGGGAGCAGTCTTAACATATCCTAGAGAGTGGGAAACTTCATAAGGAAGAGTTGTATATGCCAGAGTAATTACAGGAAAGAAGAAAAAAAGCAGAGAGTGAGTAAAGAATTGTCAATGAAAGTAGCAGCAAAAAGTAAGTTACCTCCTTGCCACTATGCGTAAGGTTCAGAAAACCCATTGATTTAATAAGTGGAAGAAATGTGTTACAAAAAGTCACTGTAATGTTTGCATGTCAAGAGACACAAATACAAAAGTGAATGAAAAGGCAAAATTGAACCAAAGCTGCTTCTGAGAATAAAAATCTTGATGAACTTTTCATAAACCAGCAAATGCAATGTTGAATGCAGATAAGCAGAGGAAAATTTTTTGTGTGTATACTTTTAATGAAAAAAATGTGGTCTTCAAGACCAACCTTAGTATTTTAGGGGGGGAGCTAAGGGTATGAGCCAAGGTAGCTGCTGACAGTCACTAAGGCCAAGAGGACAGTGGAAACTCTGCCTGTCTCCAAAGCTCTCCCCAATTCACCACCAGACCTTGGCTTGAAATGTATTTTGGTCCAGTCCCCTATGAGCTCAGGAACAAAGGTAAGGGACATTATCTCAGAAAGAAAACACACAGTTTCTCAGAATATTACAAAAAAATAGTTTCTTGATTCATAGAGATTTCAAGCCAGAAAAGATCTTAATAAGCATTTAGTTTCTGCCTCATCCTAATATATACTTTTTACAAATGTGATATTTGGGTCCAGAAGTCATTTTTTATACTATGGAGCACTGCCAGTACTCAGGAAGGGTAGAAGAGCCTGGTCCATTTCACTACAGGGTAAGTTCTATTACTTGGGCGGCACGAGGACTGGGTGGGTCACAGACTGAGGTCTAGGGAGCGGGGCACTCTAAATTTGTGTCCAGTCTTAGAAGCTTGCCATTTTGGCCTAATAATGGCTTTCATAACAAGCAAAGTTTAATGTCGTTATACAACATCACATAGTAGCTTGCTCTTCCACTGACAGAATTAATCTACAGGTAAACCATACCCCCAGTTAAGTACTGTCTCTTCTACTAAAATACTGAATTGTGTCCTGACATCAGCTTAATAATAGGGTTTATCATTCATTTGTAAGGCACAAGCATATTGAATGCTTCAATCAGTCATCTGTGTGTTTAGACATTGTTCTGGGCCTCATGAAGAGTATTTGTTACCCTGCAATGGAGTTGCATCATCAAACTAATGTGCATTCAAGGAGACCATGTTAAGCAGAACAAGAAGCAAATATTGTCTGTCACCTAAAATCGACTTCAAGTGGCCTAAAGTCGTTTTCAATATTTCCATTTCATTTGGAAGTGACTTTGTCCCTTTGAAAATACTATTATTGATCCTTAAGTTTTCCCAATGATTTTGGGGATTTTAATTGGCCTTCAAACACATCTGAAAATGAAGCAGGATGAAGTTATTGGATCCCAAACTATAGATTTTTCTACTAATAATTCAGTTCAGATTACAAGCTATCAAGTTTTCATTTGGTTATGAACTTAATTTTTGAGGATGTTTTCATATTATGTTATGCTGAAAGTGAAAGTATTAGTTGCTCAGTCATATCCAACTCTTTGTGACCCCATGAACTGTAGCCTGCCAGGCTTCTCTGTCCATGGGATTCTCTGGGCAAGAATACTGGAGTGGGTTGCCATTTCCTTCTCCAGGGGATCTCTCTGACTCAGGGATTGAACCTGGGTCTCCTGCATTATAGGCAGAATCTTTACTGTCTAAGCCACCAGGGAAGCCCCCTGACATTTAGTGTTGCTAGAATTTATTGGATTTCTGGGAAAAGTACTATAAAAATGATAACATCAAACATCATTAAATATAATATTAGAGCAATCATATTGTTTCCCATCATTAAAGCAGTCATATTGTTTCTCATTTGATTATAATAGAAGAATTCGAGTTAGTTCTCTTATTTCATCATAATGAATGTGATGCCAATAGTTTGAAAGCTAAAACCCTTAGCAGATACAGAGAACAATTGAAATATCCCTCATTTCGTGAGAAAACCCCATATATTACCAAGTTTGTTTTAAACTGGATGAGCAATAATACATATAATGTGCTAAGGTTTCTTAACAAATCATTTTTGTAAACAAGCTGCTTCCACAAATATTTTATGAGCCACCATTAACTTTCAGAGATGTTGTTTTAGGTTGGAAACCTTGGTGATCCATCTCACAAAGCACGGCTGGAATGAAGAAACCCCTGAAACTGCTAAATGAGATCTGAAAAGGGTCCCGGGAAGTCATGACCCTTTAAAGTGTTGGTTTACAGAGTGTGAAGTGGGCAATTCACCAGCTATACCCAGGAAGCAGCACAGCAAGTGCCCACCACTAGGCGGACAGGTCATTCTGAAGGGCAGTTGGAGCAGAGTGAGTGTGGTCTAACTTCTGTGTGAGGGAAAAACTCCATTTGGAATATGGTTCAGTATTTCAACAGTAGTTTATTCAAATGAACAGCGATTCATTACCCTCTCTCCTGGTTTTTTGCGACTATTTTCAGGGCTCCAACGAAAAGGATAAATTCATTAAGGGCTATGATCAAAACCTAAGACGTAAAATCTCAGGCAAAGGCATGACATTCAGGGCCTGCTAAGGAGCTCCCTGGCCTTCGGGTGTGGACGTGGAAAGCCGACTGGCCTGCTGCTACCTTGTTAGAGACAGAAGAACTTGGCTCTGTCACTTTTCTCTGAGGCTCACAAAACACAGAATGCATTCCACAAAAGCTTATTTTAGCTTAAAGGGCTAAACAAGAGATTGCAGGGTGAGAACAATGGGTTGGATGTCAAGATTTTTAGGATTTTTTTCATGCTGTTATCAACAATTTATTTTCTTAACAATGTCACTTAACTTTTTTCTGCTTCCACTCTATAATGGATATACTCGGTTTAATTCCCATGTTCAAAAAGAGGTATGGTGGGAAGAAGATATGTTGATACACATTTTTAAAGCTCTCTGACTTCCTTAGAAAGCAAGCATATAAAAAATTTATATTTAGTAAAAAAAAAAATTTAGATTTAGTAAAACTGAGTCAAGAAGTCTCTAAATTATGAGTCCTTTAAGGTAGCTTTATAAGGTAAAGTATATTAGTGTACTCTATGTGTGTGTCTGTATGTATATAGCTATATTATATATACACCTTTTCTCTGATTCCCAAGTAAAGAACAAAAGTGCTGAAATTTGGACTTTAGGGTCTCAATGTTTAGTGAGATATAGATGCTACAATTAAACCACTTCCCTTCATTTGTTGAATTTTTGTCTCCAACTTCACTTTGAATGACACTCTCATACATCTGTTCTGCAGGGGTAGTAGCAAGACCTGTTTGAAGTTTAAATCCATGACACCCTTTGTAGAACAGTGGCAACCTGATCAAAACACTGATCAAGCAGAAATGCCTTTTTTTTTTTCCTGATCAACAGGGCAAAATGCAGTATTTCTCTAAGGAGAACGAACACACACACTCTCCCTATATTCAGTGCTGAGGTTTTCCTTCTACCCCCAACTAATAAAATCAGGAGGCTGCAATGAGGCGAGCGGCACGCAGTTTGATGTCCTCAGCAGGATGCGGGGAGTCAGAAGTGGCGCTGTAAATCCAGAGCGGGGCTTCCACACCGTGTTAAGTGTGGCCCGACTCTCAGAGACTTCCCTTTGATGCAAGTTCAGTATATTAATGGGAAAAGCATTCACTTTTATTTGTCTGTACTGTCTGCGACAGCAAGGCTGCCTCATTTAGCTTGGGCCGACATGAAAATACACAGAGAAGCAATCTGTTGCAAATTAGCACAGCTCCCCTTTCATTTACTAGCTAGTAATTGGAAGGGGTTAAGAAAGTGTAACTTATCAGATCACGTGAGAGTATCTGCCTGTGTGGACAGCAAGCCCTCCCACCCCCACATTTCCTTATAAACTTTCAATAATCCTTCCCTGATGTCCACTTGATCTGAAAGGCAATACTGACACGGGTGAGATGTACACGCTTGGTTAGGGTTGAAAAGGTGGTTCCCTAGACCCCCAGTGTGAATCAGTCTATTAGAACCTTACCTTTCTTTAGATATGTTTTTACTCTCCCGTTTCCAGATAGTCTTGAAGTCACTGCAGAACTCGTACCACACCGTAAACACGTAGTTGGGTGTGATCTCCTTCTCACCAGACTTTGGCTTCATCCCAAAATATCCTACTGTTGTTTCAAAACTGCAAATGTAGAGGGGTAACAAACTGTGAGGTGGAGGGTGAGAAGCTGTCAATGCCAAAGCCCATTAGCAGAGAAGACACTCAGTACTCCTCGCCACCGCCTCCACCCCCCGCCCAACCCCCATATCTTTTCTAGCTCAGAAGCCCAGGCTTAGCAGTCACGGGTGGCTTATGCTAAGCCTAAGTATTGAAGCCAATTTTCTAAGAAACGCAACATGATTGGGGATGCTCTTGGACACATCTTATCTGCATAAAATCAGCATGAATAGTTTCAGGGTGTACATGGGTAAAAACTTGGGTTTGTTCTTCATCTCAAATCCATGTCATTTACCCACTCTTTGTGTTATGCTGAAGGATTATGTGGAACACTGACGCCATGTTGGTTCTGTACTACTAGCAGTGGACAGTGAGAGAGCCTGCAGGGAATTCTCAATCTGTTGCGTGCTTCATGGAAGATAACGAGACTGTTTTATCCTTATTCTGGCATCTGCTGGCTTTGTAATCTTGGGTCAATTATTCAACACTTGACTCTCAATTTTCTCAAGGGTAAGAGACTTAGACTAGATGATCTTTATGAAGGCTACACTTTAAAGCTTATCATGATATAAGAATGCAAACCGCCAATGTGCAAAAATACATATAATTGAGGATGTAGCAAGGATTGGAGGAAAAATCATTTTTGGTCTTAAAAATGATCTCTCATCTCCCAGGTTTTATAAGGGTGATTCCCAGAGATCACTAAGAAACTCCTGCCCAACCCCAAAGAGGCTTGTTCCCAGATGACTACCCAGGCCCCCCAAGCAGCCCTTCTTGGAGCCACCAGCTTTGCAGCAATTTATAGCTCTGCACTCAATCCTTCCCCCCACCCACTCCAAGCCCCACAAGCTCATTTGCCATGAGCAAGAACACTTAAATAAACGGCCCCCTTTTCTAGGGTGTTGGAAACTAATCAAAGCAAGAATGACTGGCCAGGGTTTATTACTCAATGCTCTATCATCTGTTCAGACACAGTGTTTTTTTTTTTTTTTTTTTTCTTGTGGCCATCCCGAATACGGAGTTTCTAATGGAACTCTATTCAACAACGATTGTAAAACCCTGAAGCCCCGTTACTATTATGGAGCATACTTTCATCTCGTTCTCAGTTATTGGGCAATATGTATCTCATAAGATTTTATCACATTTCACAGATGAACTGTTAATTGATTCCATGGCTATGATTAGGCGAGATCCAAGCTGGAGCTGCAGCTCTGAGTCCCATAAATTCTTTGTGCTTCTGTAAATAATAAATCTGTTTTTAATGCAAATTAAAACTACTGGTCAGGGAATTTTGGCTCTCAGTTATTAAAAGACTAGAAGTACATAGGTGGAGAAAGACAATAACTGCAGTAATTTCTTAAAGGACTCTCTTATAATTCCAAACACACACATTTCAGAGCAGAAAGGAGCAATGTCCACTTTTGCTCAGACATGACTCCTAATTCTACGGCAGTCAAAACACTGATGAAACCCAATGTACACTCTACAGCATATACTTTTATTTCATTCAAAATGGAAACTGCATTGATTGTTTTATAGCATGGAAATATGTATGGAGAGAGTTCTGCAACCTAAAGGAACAGTCTATGAATTTCTTATGGAGTCACAGGGCTTTGAAACTGGAAGGGATTTTGGGTCAGTCTGTCCCATGTTCCCATCTTACAGGTGAGAAAACAGAGACCTAGAAAGACTGAATGACCTTATTCATTGGCAGAACTGGGTCTATAGAATCATTTCTCAGTGAAATGCGTTTTCTGCTCTATCCAGCCTTCTGTTGTTCATACTCACTATACATGCATTTAAGACATAAAACAGTCAAGTTTTAGTTTGTTTCCACTTTTGACACAGTTGCTGTTTGTATGACACAAAACATGCATTACCCCCAGCAGAACACATTATTATTTTTCTCTCTTCCTTATGCAGACCTTCTACACAGAAACATATTTACTTGTGCACTGGAGAGAAAAGAGAAAGTCTTTCATGCTTAGTATTCAGAAGGACAAATTACCTTCCTATTTTTCCAGCAGGATATAGTGAGGAGCACAGAAACTTCAGTTACCACTGTGCTTTAACCCCAACTCTGGCATTCTTTGGAGTGTAGATGGTGAGATCAAGATACTGCAAGTATGATGCTGCTTCAGAGAATGATAGAATTGCTTGGTGGGTTATTACAGAGCTTGAGAAAAGCATTTCATCATCCTGTGGCCTTGCTTTTCCTAGCTCTGAAATGAAGCTAACCATGTACCCTTACCACCTTTCCCCCGGGAACGGGGAACCTGACTTGCTAACCCTCAAAGAGGATGAAAACTAAAGGAAAGAATGAATTTCAGCAGCTTTTCCCCTATGTGTTTAAGAAAGCAAGTGAACTTCTTCAGAAGAACCAACACAAACAGAGTTGCAGAGGATGGCCTGGCTTTGGCACTTGGCAAGTTTAATGAAAACGAAGCCACTCTGAGGGTGTGCTTTATTGGATTTCAGTGTGATCCCTTTGTTCCAGGAAAAGCCAAACGCTAGAATGTGAACCCACAGCTATCTGATAAGGCTTAGACTACTCCCTCCCGTCCCCAAACACCACTCTCTCCTTTTCAAACTCAATTCTGATCCACAGAAGACTGATTATTGAAAACCTTCTGTAATTTGTGCATGAAAACTGCTCTTATTTGACAACAAAATTGGAATTTTCTTTTGTTTCTCAGCAAGTAACTAACAGTTTTCAACTTTTAAAAGACAGGTTTCTAATTGTATTTTAGGTTCTATAAAACCTCTCTACTCCACTCTCAATTGCTCCCTGATTCTTTTTCTCTCTGCTGTAACTCCTTGACTGACTTCCATCTTTTTCCACTCAGCTCAACATTTTGAGAGTTCAGACAATGATTCTATCAAAGAGCCCGTGGCAAAGGGAACGGTTTTTCTTTTACAGCGTTGAGAAGCCAGGGTGGAACATATCCGCTTATTGCCCCTCATGCATGCCTTCAGAAACTGCTGAGGAAAAGCAAATATCCCTTAGCCTCAGAGTAAATTGTTTCTCTTGAGAATACAACATAAGAATTTCCTAAATCTCACACGAATGTTGCAACACTGACCACCGACCTCCTTCAAGAGTGTAACCAAACAACTGTGGTTTCTACATTAAAGATGGGATCTAACATATTTCATGTAGGACATGAAAGCTAGACTACCTTCACCACAAAGTCACGGAAAACGCTGACAACCAAAATTTATGACCCCCCTCAGCATAGCTAATGCACAGCAGCAACATCAGCCCCTCTCGCAAGGGCCCCCTTTTCCTGGAGCGAGAATCTTGAAGAAGGATTAGATATTTGACATCCACCTTAGAAAGTGAAATTTTGTTTGGCCTGATACCCATGTGCCCTTGTGTATGGTCTTTTTTTATGGTTGTGGGATCTTTATATAACACAGACACACCAGTTTGACATGCTGATGAAGGGAAGCTTAATACAGGGATAATGTAAAAATATATATAATACTTAGGGGATAAAGCTAATAAAGGGGCACAATCTAAAAATCTATAAACAGAACCATGTGATCATCTTGGTTGTTAAAATTATCATGCAAAGATGATAATCATGATTCAAGAACATGTCTGCACTTGGAAAATCATGAGATTAGCCTTCACCTTGCTTTTATCTGCATTTTAATTTTATTGGCACTTAAATGCGAAGAAGGGCAAGATGTCGGCATTTGTCAATGCAGAGCAGAAACGGCACCGACTACTGACTTTCAGAACTCTCAGAAGTTGTGCTGAAACAGGAGGAAAAGGGTTCATTTCTAGAGCCTGTTCACTCACATTTAGTGAACTCTTCTCCTCACACATTTGTAAAGTTCATTTTACCTAATATACTGTTTCCTGTCCTTATCTCTTATTTAATTTTCTAGTATTTTTTAGAATGGGTCCCAGCAAAATTTATTTCAGTTTTTTCAGCTCTGAGTATGAGAAAGCCTAAGTGTACTCCCCTTCACCTTTCTATGAGTGGGAGAGAGCCAAGCTGACTAATGCTGGTCAACTGCCAAAAAGAAAAACCATCGTAAAGCGAGGGGCTCCAAGACACCACAGCCGATCATTACTGAGCTCTCACAGGTGAGGCAGATAGTTTCACTTGGGTGCCTATTAAGAGAAACAAGAACACAGAAGAGGTCTGCGGTAGGTGAGAGGTTGAATAGAAATGCAGAGTACATCATGAGAAACGCAGGACTGGAAGAAACACAAGCTGGAATCAAGACTGCCAGGGGAAATATCAATGACTTCAGATATGCAGATGACACCACTCTTATGGCAGAAAGTGAAGAGGAGCTAAAAATCCTCTTGATGAAAGTGAAAGAGAAGAGTGAAAAAGTTGGCTTAAAGCTCAACATTCAGAAAACAAAGATCATGGCATCTGGTCCCATCACTTCATGGGAAATAGATGGGGAAACAGTGGAAACAGTGTCTGACTTTATTTTGGGGGGCTCCAAAATCACTGCAGATGGTGACTGCAGCCATGAAATTAAAAGACGCTTACTCCTTGGAAGAAAAGTTATGACCAACCTAGACAGCATATTGAAAAGCAGAGACATTACTTTGCCAACTAAGGTCCGTCTATTCAAGGCTATGGTTTTTCCAGTAGTCATGTATGGATGTGAGAGTTGGACTGTGAAGAAGGCTGAGCGCTGAAGAATTGATGCTTTTGAACTGTGGTGTTGGAGAAGACTCTTGAGAGTCCCTTGGACTGCAAGGAGATCCAACCAGTCCATCCTGAAGGAATCAACCCTTGGATTTCTTCGGAAGGAATGATGCTAAAGCTGAAACTCCAGTACTTTGGCCACCTCATGAGAAGAGTTGACTCATTGGAGAAGACTGTGATGCTGNTCCAACCAGTCCATTCTGAAGGAGATCAGCCTTGGGATTTCTTTGGAAGGAATGATGCTAAAGCTGAAACTCCAGTGCTTTGGCCACCTCATGTGAAGAGTTGACTCATTGGAAAAGACTCTGATGCTGGGAGGGATTGGGGGCAGGAGAAGAAGGGGACGACAGAGGATGAAGTGGCTGGATGGCATCACTGACTCGATGGACGTGAATCTGGGTGAACGCCGAGAGCTGGTGATGGACAGGGAGGCCTGGTGTACTGTGATTCATGGGGTTGCAAAGGGTTGGACATGACTGAGCGACTGAACTGAACTGAACTGAGGTGTCTTTCCCAACTGCTCGGCGAGTTTTCTGGGCACACAGGGAGATGAGTTCCCACTCTCCACTTGCCCCGTTTACCACATCCTCCAGAACCTGAGGAGATACGTACGTATCTTAGGTACCTGTAATAATTGGTTTAATCTAGTTGTACTACTAAGAAGGGTCCCATTGTTCCCAGCACCCATGGAGTCTTTAGGAGCAGAGTAACAGGGGAGAGGCAAACAGATGGAAAAAGTGTCAGACCTCGTGAGGCAGGTGGGTCACTTCTGGATGATTCCTGATTCTTGAGGAAAACTATTCCCAAGGGCTATTCCTGGAGTTTTTCACTCCAGCTCTCCTTAGACTCGAATGCTCCTGGATGCACAGTCTTCATGGGGTAGGGGGAAGGCAGTCAAAAGAATGGCTAATCATTCATTATGCTAAGTCAAATCAGCCAGTCATAAAAGGAAGAGTTCTGTACGATTCTGCTTACATGAGGTACCCAGAGTAGTCAAAAGTCACAGAGACAGAAGTAGGATGGTAACTGCCAGGGTGAAAGAAGGAGAGAATGGGGAAGATGGTTTAATGAGTACAGAGTCTGCCCTTGGAGAAGATGAAAAAGTTCTGGAGAAGCTGGTGTTGACGGTTGCATAGCAGTGTGAATATTCTTGATAATAATAAGAAAAGAATGGATGGTCAAAGAGAGGCTTGAGGCCAGTCAGAGTTGCTTACCTTTTCTGTGCATTCTCCAAGTGACTTTCTTCCATTTTATGTTCCTTTTTGGCTGTGAAAGAGAATTAATCATGAATTAGAACAGCATTTTCTTCCATCATATCCTTTGTGTAATCTGACTTCTATTACATTCAGTTATAATCAAAATAAGCCCAAATTCAGGGGTTGGCAGCCCCTGCCACATGTCCTGGTGACTGTACTCAGTTCTCTATGTCCACTATCACTGCTTTCTTGTTAACAGCTATAGCTAATGGTGACCATAAATATAATGCATTTTTCTTTCTGGAATACTTTTGAAAGGGGTGACATTGTTAATTATGCTGAACAAAAGCTTAAAGTGGAATGATCTTGGCCAGATTAGAACATGTGGTCATCCAAGCTATAGCTGGCCCCTTTGTGACCCTTTGGCATGTGCTCAGCAACCCCACTCCCTCAAAATAACAACATAAACTCTACCATTTGTAGCAGTGCTGCTCAAATTCAAAGGAATTCATTGGAATCATTGCATACGCTGTCTCTATACTCATGGTCTAAGGACGCCTATGGTCTCTTTTCTTAGAATAATGTTTTAAATGCATTGGAAAAAACTACTACTACTAAAGAAATAAATGATAGTGAGATAGAATTCTGAATTTACAGATTAAGAACTTTTGGGAAGGTCATATACATACTCCTATATTTAAAATGGACAACCAACAAAAAACTGTTGTGTAGCACATGGAACTCCACTCAATGTTATGTGCCAGCCTGGATGGAGGGGGCTTTGCAGGAGAATGGATATACGTATATGTATATGTATGGCTGAGTCCCTTTACTGTTCACCTGAAACTATCACATTGTTAATTGGCTATACCCCAATACAAAATGTTCTTGGTGTTATAAAATTTAAAAAATAAAATGATTGGCTGACAAAAATCTATTGTATTTATATATAAAAGAACCCATGTTCTGAAGGACCACAGGGAAACTTGGAGGTTTCATTTTGGAGTGGTTCTTTTATATATTTTCTCTTTAATCAGAAGATAATACTGTCATGTATGATAATACAACTCTTAACACTTTAAATATATCTAGAAAAATCATCAAGACAATCTCTATGAGCCTTAAGATTTCTTTCAATTAGATACGCCATACTCTTGGTTTGGAAGAATTAATATTGTTAAATGGCCATACTATCCAAAGCAATCTACACATTTAACATGGTCCCTATCAAATTTCCCATGACATTTTTCACAGAGCTAGAATAAATAATCTTAAATTTTATATGGAACTTTAAAAGACCCAGAATTGCCAAAGTAATCCTGAGGAAAAAGAACAAAGCAGGAGGCATAATGCTCTCAGACTTCAGTCACTACTACAAAGCTATGGTAATCAAAACAGCATGGTACTGGCACAAAAGCAGACATATCAATGGACCAGAATAGAGAGGCTGAAATAAACCCATATACCTATGGTCAATTAGTCTGTGACAAAGGGGGCAAGAGTATACAATGGACAGGAAGTCTCTTAAGCAAGTGGTGTTGGGAAAATTGGACAGCTGCATATAAATCAATGAAGTTAGAACACACCTTCACACCATGCACAAAAATAAACTCAAAATGGCTTAAAGACTTAAATATATGATACCATAAAATTCCTAGAAGAGAACACAGGCCAAACATTCTCTGCCATAAATTGTACCAGTGTTTTCTTAGGTCAGCCTCCCAAAGCAATAAAAATAAAAGCAAAAAGAAACAAATAGGACCTAATCTAACTGGCAAGCTTTTGCATAGCAAAGGAAACCATAAAGAAAATGAAAAGAAAACCTATGAAATTGGAGAGAATGTTTGCAGAAGATGTGACCAACAAGAGCTTAATTTCCAAAATATACAAACAAACAGTTCATACAATTCAGCAACACAAAACAAGTAGCCTAATTAAAAAAGTGAAGAAGACCTAAACAGACATTTCTACAAAAAAGACATACAGATGGCCAAAAGTACCACTGCCTGATTGAGGACTCCCAGCCTCCAGATGGAGAAGTCTTGAGGCTACTGTAAAAATAAAACTGAAAACCAGAAGCAGGAGGCTTAAGTCCAAGGGTGAACTCCGGGAGTTGGTGATGGACAGGGAGGCCTGGCATGCTGCAGTCCATGGGGTCACAAAGAGACACGACTGAGCAACTGAATTGAACCGAATTGTTATTATTTCATTTCTTCTGCTAGTTTTGGATTTAATTTACTTTTCTTTCCTAGTTTCTTAAGTTATAAAGTTAGGTTGTTGATTTGAGATCTTTCTTGTTTTTAAATGTAAACATTTATACCTATAAAATTTCTCCTTAGCACTGCTTTTGCTGTGTCCCATAAATTTGGGGTTTTTTCATTCATCTGTAAACATTTTCTAATTTCCATTGTGATTTCTTCTTTGATTTGCTTGAATGTGGGCAGTCTTGTTTCCATGATTTTGTGAGTTTTCCAGTTTCCTTTACATTATTGATTTTTAACACCACTGTGGTCAGAGACTATACTTTGTATGGTATTTATCTTTTAGAATCTATCGAGACGTAATTTGTGCCCTTACATGTGGTCTATCCTGGAAGATACCCCATGTGCAACTGAGAATGTGTATCCTGTTGTTGCTGGGTGGAGATTCTGTGTCTATCTGTCAGATCTTATTGACCTATTGTATTAAGTCCTCTATTTCTTCACTTGTCTTCTGTTTGATTATTCTGTCCTTTCTTGCAAGTGGGTATTAAAGCCTCCAAATATGATTGTAAAATTGCTTATGTTTCACTTCAATTCTATCAGTTTTTGCCTTGTGTATTTTGGTGTCTGTCCTTAGGCATGTAAATGTTATAACTGGTATATCTTCTTGATATATTTAACCTTTTATTAACACGTAAAGTCCTCTTTGTCTCTTATAACCTTTTTTCTAATTTAAAGTCTACTTTATCTTTTTTAAAATTTTTTATTTTTTAATATAAATTTGTTCATTTTAATCGGAGGCTAATTACTTTACAATATTGTATTGGTTTTGCCGTACATCAACATGAATCTGCCACGGATGTACACGTGTTCCCTATCCTGAACCCCCCTCCCACCTCCCTCCCCATACCATCCGTCAGGGTCATCCCAGTGCACCAGCCCTGAGCATCCGGTATCATGCATCGAGCCTGGACTGGCGATTCGTTTCACATTAGTCTAACCATTCCTTCTCTCCTTTGATTACTATTTTCATTTAATATCTTTCTCCATCCCTTTACTTTCAATCTGTTTTGCCCTTGAATTTCAAGTGTGTCTCTTGTAGACAGCATATAGTTAGATGAGTGTTTTTATCCATTCGGCCAATCTGTCTTTTGATTGGAGAGTTTAATCCATTTGCATTTAGGTTACGACTGATGAGGAAATTAGTCTAACCATTCCTTCTCTCCTTTGATTACTATTTTCATTTAATATCTTTCTCCATCCCTTTACTTTCAATCTGTTTTGCCCTTGAATTTCAAGTGTGTCTCTTGTAGACAGCATATAGTTAGATGAGTGTTTTTATCCATTCGGCCAATCTGTCTTTTGATTGGAGAGTTTAATCCATTTGCATTTAGGTTACGACTGATGAGGAGGGACTTATTGCTTTTTATATGCCCTATAGCTTTTTGGTCCCTCACTTTTTGCATTCCTCTTTTGTGTTTAGTTAACTTTTTGTAGTGAAATGTTTAAATTCTTTCTTAATTTTCTTCTGAGTATATTCTATAGCTAGTTTCCTTGTGGTTAACATGAGGATCACATTTAACATCCTAATATAACATTCTAATTTGAATATAGTGATTTCACTTCAGTAATGTACAAAAACGCTGCTATTTTACAGCTCCATTCCCACTGTTTTCTGTAGTTGGTGTCACAAAATTACATCTTTATACTTTATGTGCCTCAAATATAAAATAATAATTTAAAAAAATGCGTTAGTCTCCTAGTGTTTGTGGAAACCAAGATTTGGAATTAAAAACCAATTACAATAATACTAGTCTTTGCACTAATAATTGTTTTTTCTTTACATGTATACCTAAATCCTATAGAAAACAAAAAATACAAACTATTACTGCAATAATACTAGCTTTTATAATTGTCCCTATACCTTTATTGATATCTTTATTTTTCACATGGCTTCGAGAACTGTCTGGTGTCCTTTCATCTCACTTTGCAGGAGTAGCTTGAGTGTTTCTTGCTGGGCGCATCATGAGCTCCCTCAGCTTCTGTTTATCTAGGAATGTCTTGATTTCCCCCTTACTTTTGAAGGACAGTTTTGCCGGATATAGGATTTTTGGTTGGCAGTGTTTCTTTTAGCACTTTCAATGTATGGCCCTCTGTCCTCAGGTTTCTGAAGAGAAATTCGCAGATAATCATACTGAGGAGCCCATGTATGTGATGATTCACTTCTCTCTTGCTGCCTTCAAGACTTGAACTTTATCTCTGAGATTTTGGTATGTTTTAAATAATTTTATTTATGTTTGGCTGTGCTGGGTCTTTGTTGCTGCCTGAGCTTTTCTCTAGCTGTAGAGAGTAGAGATGCCTCTCCAGCTGCACTGTGTGGCCTTTCATTTAACTGACTTCTCTCGCTGTAGAGCATGATCTTCAGGGCACACGGGCTTCAGTAGCTGTGGCACACAAGCTCAGTGGCTGCACTTTCCAGGCTCTGAAGCACAGGCTCGATAGGTGTGGTGCACAGGCTTAGTTAGCGGCTCTGCAGCATGTGGGATCTCCCCAGATCAGGGATTGAACCTGTGTCGTCTGCATTGGCAGGCAGATTCTTTACCACCAGGGAAACCAGGGAACCCCCTCTCTTTTGTTTTTGAAAGCCTGCTTTCAATGTGTTTCAATGTGGGTCTCTGAGTTAATTTCACTTGAAATTCACTGAGGCTTTTGAATGTTTATATTCAACTCTTTCATCAAATTTGAGAACTTTTCAGCCATTATTTCTTCAGCTTTTCTCTCTGTCCCTCCCTCTTCCCTCTTCTGGGGCTCGCATAGTACATATGGTGGTCCACTTAATCATGTCTCGCATCCCTTAAACTCTGTTTACGTTCTTCAGCCTTTTCTGTGTCTCAGCCTTTATAATTTCCTTTATTCTATCTTGAAGGTCCCTGATTCTTTTTTCTGCCTGCTCAAATCTGCCTTTGAATCCCTGTATGAATTTTTCATTTTCAGTATTACATTTTTTTCATTTCCAGAATCTCTTCTTGGTTTCTTTTTAGGTATTCTGTCTCTTTATTGATATTTATATTTTGTTCACACAACTTTTTTTTTTTTTTTAACTTTCTTAGCTCTTTGGGACACTTTAAGGCGGTTGTTTTAAAGTATTTGTCTACTATATCCGTCATTAATTTTTTTCAGAGGCAGAGTCTATTGAATATTTTTTTCCTTTCAGCGGGCCATTCTTTCCTTTGTATGCTTTGTGATTTTGTTGTCGCTGTTGTTCTTGTTGAACACAGAGCATTTGAATCTAATAATGTGTAAAATCTAGGAATCAGCTTCTCCCCCTCTCCAGGGTTGCTGGTTTTGGTTATCGAGTTTTTTTTTTTGTATTGTTGTAAACTGTTTCTGTGCCTAGATTCAACTTGAGATGTAAACTTATGTCTTCTTATGTCTTTTCTGAACCTTTTCTTAGGCATGTGCAGTCACTTGATAATTTTCCCCATATGTGCGGTTGTTTCTGAATGTCCTTGTCTTTAATGTCTGGCTCCCAAAAGGGGAAAAGCAGAATTGAAGGAAGAAACAAAGGGCGTTAACTGAAAGCCGCACAGTCGTGTCCAACTCTTTATGACTCCATGGACTGTAGCCCTTCAGGTTCCTCTCTGCAGGGAATTTTCCAGGCAATACCGGAGCAGGTTGCCATTCCCTTCTCCATGGGATCTTCCCAACCCAGGGATCGAACCTAGGTCTCCGGAATTGCAGGCAGATTCTTTACCACTAGGCACTTTTAAATCTCCTGGAGGTCAGCTCAGCTGAGAAGAGGCTCGTGACATGGAGGGAGTGGGGTGTATCAACAATGGCTGCGGTGCCTCTGAGATCAGAAGCAGCAGTCAACAGTTACAGCCCAAGTCTCCAGTGTCTGGAGGACAGGGCCCTTTTTCCCCACCCCAGCTCCTGCAAGCTGTGTGCAGGTGGTTCCAGGCGTACAGCTGACTGCCGTGAGTCTGAGGGGTAAGGGACAGGCACCTATTACTGTGTTAAGAGCTGAAATTGACCAAAATTAACCAAAATCTAACAGTCCAGACTTCCCCTTGCAGTTGTAAGTTTTCAACAGACTCCAGAGTTCCAAAACAGTTATACCAGATTCTGCTCACACCACTTTTGTCTAAATGAGGAGACAGAATCCTAATGCTTCCTACTCTGCCACCTTCCCCGAATCCTCTCTTGAACTGTTGTTTTTTATATACATTCTTTTTTTTTAATATTCTTTTCCATTATGGTTTATCATAGGATACTGAATATCGTTCTTTGTGCTATACAGTTGGATCTTGTTGTTTATCCATTCTACACATAAAAGCTTACATCTGCTAACCCCAGTCTCCCACTCCATCCTTCCTCCAGCCCCCTCCCCTTTGGCAGCCAACACTCTGATTTCTGTGTCCCTGAATGAACCCTTATTTCAAAAATTTGAGACTATGCTGCTAAATTTCTTTCCTGGAAGACTGTGTGGATACAGAGGCTGCAGGCAGCTATAAAACTGCTTGATCCCCCAACATCCATCTTCTGAGGGGAGGCATGGAGGCTGTACCATCAGCAAAACCCAAACCCCCATTAACCCCTTGCCTGAGAGGTTGCTTCTGCTCTTCATGGCAAATGGAGGGAAGGCTCAAACCCCGGGGAACTTGTACTCTGAGGCGTTCAGGTCTTGTCACAGCATCTTGTTTGAAGAGAGAAATAGCTTGCTGTTTTGCGTGTCTCACAATAGTCTTTTCCTTACGTTGTTGAAGGTGTCCTGTGCATTTTGCAGCCACAGAATTCTCTTCTTGAGATGGACAAGTCAAGCTTTGTCTCAGAGTCAGCCAGATGATGTTGAGTGGTGCATGGACAAGGCACTCGTTAAATCATAACGGGAGGGCAGCTGTGCTGTCTCACTTCTCTCTGATCCTTCCTGATTCATCGGGAAGAAAGTCTCAGCTGACTGCTAATATCCATAATGCCTGTCACACCGAGGACCATCTTTTCAACAACTGGAGGCCAGGCCTCAGGCCAGAGCCCCAGGGCAGCAGTTTCAGTACCCAGTTTCAGTGGGCATCATTTTAGTTTTGTTTCCTGTGGGTTTCTTTGGAGGGGTTACCTTCCATGCAAGGCAAATGATACTAGAAAATCAAGTTCAAAGTGAAGTGATTTCTAGAAAATGTTTAAGGAAGTGATACTCTGATTCTCATAGAAGGCAAAAATATTCTCCAATATGGGTAAAAAAAAGTCTTGGAGCTTGTATTCCTCTTCCTAAAGAGTAAGACTGTGAGAAAATTCACATGATATATTTCTGAAATGTTTAGAACTTTTCAAATGAGTGCAGATTATATTTTATAGCAGAAAAATAATCAAATGAGTACAGATTATATTTTATAGCAGAAAAATAATCAAGAGCTATGGAAATGATTATTTTGTTCGGAAAGAAGATCATTGGTTGAAGGCAGTGTAGGGCTTCAGTTAGGAAAGCGCCTCTGAGTTCAGTGGAGGGGTTTTTAAAAAAAATTTCTTTCTTTTTTTTTTTTTGGCCATACTGGGTCTTTGTTGCTATGTGAGGGCTTTCTCTAGTTGCAGTGCACAGGCGTCTCATTCTGGTGTTCTGTCTTGCTGCAGAGCATGGGTTCTAAGGCACAGGCTCAGTAGTTGTGGCTAACAAGCTTAGTTGCTCTGTGGCATGTGGGATCTTCCCATATCAGGGATCAAACGCTTGTCCCCTGTATTGGCAGGCGAATTCTTAACCACTGGACCACCAACAAAGTCCTCAGCAGGACTTTTTTTCTTTTTTTTTCAATTGGGGTCATTTACCATGTGGGATCTTATTTCCCCGACCAAGGGTCAAACCCATGCCCCCCGCGTTGGAAGCACAGAGTCCTAACCACTGGACCACCAGGGAAGTCCCCCAGCAGAGGTTTTAAATCCACTCTTTGCTTCTTGACTTCCCAGAGTCTGCAGCATGAAGGTAACATCTGCCTTGAAAGGGTGACCAAGAATCTGCTGAGGAAATCCAAGTGGAATGCTGTAGCATGTTGCCTGGATCTGTGCTAAGAGCCCAGTATATGAGATTAGCATCCGCTGCAGATGGGCAGTCCCCCTCATTCTGCTGTAATCTTCATTACTGTCTTCCATCCTCAGAATGACCCTGTGAAGGAGATGCAGAGTCATTACCCCCATTTGCAGATGAGGAACTGGAGGTACAGAGGAGTTAGGAAACTTGCCCTAGGTTGAGCAGCACAACATGTTGAAATCAGGATTTGCACCCAAGCCTCCTGACCCCTTATTAGCTCCACCAGTCCCTGTAAGATGGGCTGGTATTAACCCTACTTGATGTACAAGTGAGTCACGGCTCATAGAGGGCAGGGACTTGCCTGGTATCACCCAGCAAGTCAGTTTGGGGCAGTGGAGCTCAAAACCGAGGCTCCAACCAACCAATCACTAACCTTTAGCCCTCTCCCCAAGCCTTTCTTCTGCCCACGTTTTGTGTGTCTGGGCACTGTCAGTTGGCATGGAAGGACATAGGTCAGTTGATCCATCCTGGAAGTAGAATTCCTCTTCTGTCTTCAAAGAGTGAAGCTTTCTAGTCACTGATCTTCTGTCTTCTTTCACTTTCAAAAAAATGTTTTCAGCTTAAACCACACAGGTAATACATGATTAAATTCGCTTTGCAAACAGCTGGATACCATGTTAGAGGCATACATCTCTGTTACTCACTGCTTCCCACCCCAGGCCTGTCCTCTCCTAGTTTGAGATAACCAGTTGGTGTGTTGCCTTCCAGAACTTTATCTAAGGCTTCGCATTAAAAAACAAACAAAGAAGGGGATTCCCTGGAGGTCCAGTGGTTAGGACTGCACTCTCAATGCAGATCCCACAAGCCATGTTGTACAACCAGAAAAAAAAACCTAAAACCAACAAAAAAAAAACCCCAAAACACATCTATTGGGCTCACTAACTGCAAGGCCTTGTTTTAAGCGCTTTACATGTATTGACACATTCACAACCCTGTGAGGTAGATACTGAAGTTATCCTTGGTTGATTCATTTTATTTTTGGCTGTGCTGGGTCTTTGTTGCTGCACGCACAGGCTTTCTCAGTTGTGGCCGCGCACAGGCTTTCTCCAGTTGGGGCGAGCGGAGGCTAGTCTTCATTGTGGTTCAAGGGTGTCTCATTGCAGTGGCTTCTCTTGTTGCAGAGCATGGGCTGTGGGGCTCAAGGGTTCAGTGGCTGTGGTACATGGGCTTAGTTGCCCCAAGATATGTGCAATCTTCCCAGACCAGGGAGCAAACCTGCATCCCCTGCATTGGCTGCTGGACTCAACTGCTGGACCACCAGGGAAGTCCTATCCTTGATTTATAGATGAGAACATTGAAGCCCAGAGAGGCTATACAATTTGCCTGATGCCACACAGCCTGCTAATGATGAAATGTTTCGTTCCAACCTAGACAGCTGGCTCCAAAATTCATGCTCTTAACCTCTAAGTTATAATAACATGGGATTATAGCCCTGGATGAAGACATACAGTGTTGGTGCTTTGTTTTCTGTGTATTCTTTGAACAAATGGTATCGTATTATGCATATCATTATTCGTGTGTCTTGTTTATTCAGTTAATACATATAAGGATCCTGCCATGTCAGTGGTCTTCGTGCCCATAACCCAGAGGTGTGGTCACACCAAACTTTATTGAGGTATCAGTTGGTCAAACGCGGCTGCAGGATTTCCTTACCCAGCATGCTCTGCGTATTCCAGGCTGTGTGGCTCTCCGTGGGCTTTCTGCCAAGCAGCTTGGTTGTAGAGTCGAAGGGTGGACACACTTTAAGTCTTAGAAATCGCCTCCAATTTGCCTTTGGAAGTGGGCAGACCAATCTCCAGGCTGTGAATTTGAACCTCAGGATCTAATTTCTCCCCTTTACACCTTGAGCCTTCTTTGCCTCCCGAACCAGCACGTAATTCCTCCGGGATCCTCTTCAACCACATGGTTGGAGACGAAAGGGGGATTTCCAGGTCTCAGCTTCATTTTCGGTTTGGTGTGGGCGTGGGAGGAGTTGGCAGGGCAACAAGGTGCCAAGGAGCAGGCCAGAGGCGGAAGTGCAGGACCGTCAGTTTTCAGCAGACACTCTCAGGGTCCCATCTAAATGCGGCCATCTCACTGTCCCCAGCCTCTCAAAGGCAAGAAGCCTCGGCTCTGCTGGGGAAGCAAGGCGCCGGGTACAAGGGAACACGAAGCCGCTCTGCCCACCCGCAGTGGAGCGCTGGGTGGCAGCATGGCCTAGACTAGTAGTTCCCAAGCTCAGCTGGGTTGCTTCCAAAGGTGCCTGTGTCCCACCCTCGGAGATTGTGCTGTGATTGATCTGGGGTACAGCCCACTGGAATTTTTAAAACCCCGGATGACTCTAACGTGCAGGCAGGTTTGGGACCCACTGGCCCTCCAGAGGCCCAGGACCCTGTTGGGAAGGAGCCTTCTCACCGGCCACTTCGTGCTGGACCCAAACCTCCAGGGCTGAGCGGAAAAGGCAAGACCCCTCCCTGGCCACCTGCTGTCCACGTTTCAGAGAAGGGTGCACCTGGAAACCCCAGGGGGTCTTTTGGTGGAGAGTCTGAGCTGTCTGAGCAGGAAGTTGGCTGGAATAAAGGAGGCAGTTTCAGTTCTAGTTATGGGGGCTGGGAGGCAGATTCCTGGTTTCTAATGACAAGAAGCAGAGAAGGCAATGGCACCCCACTCCAGCACTCTTGCCTGGAAAATCCCATGGACGGAGGAGTCTGGTGGGAGGGAGGTGGGAGGGGGGTTCATGACTGGGAGTTCATGTAAAAAAATAAATACAAAATAAGGAAAAAAAAAAAAAGACATACAGATGGCCAAAAGGCACGTGAAAAGATCAAAACTGCAATGAGATCAAAGATGAAAACTACCTGACACTGGTCAAAATGGTCATTAAAAAGTTTAAACATAACAAGTGCTAAAAGGGTGTGGCAGAGAAGGCAATGGCACCCCACTCCAGTACTCTTGCCTGGAAAATCCCATGGATGGAGGAGTCTGGTGGGCTGCAGTCCATGGGGTCGCTAAGAGTCGGACACGACTGAGCGACTTCACTTTCACTTTTCACTTTCATGCATTGGAGAAGGAAATGGCAACCCACTCCAGTGTTCTTGCCTGGAGAATCCCAGGGACAGGGGAGCCTGGTGGGCTGCCTTCTATGGGGTAGCACAGAGTCGGACATGACTGAAGCGGCTTAGCAGCAGAAGGGTGTGGAGAAAAGGGAACCCCTCTACACTGTTGGTGGAAATATAAGTTGCTGCAGTTTTCCACTATGGAAAACTGTACAGAGGTTCCTCAAAAAACTAAAAACAGAGTTACCATGTGATCCAGCAATCCCACTCATGGGCATGTCTCCACACAAGACTATAATTCAGAAAGACACATGCATCTCTATGTTCACAGCAGCACTATTCACCGTAGCCAGGACATGGAAACAACTTAAATGTCCATTCACAGATGAATGCATAAAGAAGATGTGGTACATATGTACAATGGAATACTACTCAGCCATAAAAAGGAATGAAATGATGCCATTTTCAGCAACATGGATGGATCCAGAGATTATCATACTCGGTGAAGTCACTCAGAGAAAGACCAACAGCATGTGGTGTCACTTATATGTGGACTCTAAAATACGACACAAACGAACTTGTCTGTGAAACAGGAACAGATTCACAGGCATAGACAACAGACATGGGGTTGCCAAGGGGGAGCTGGGGACGAGGAGGGCGGAGAGTGAGTTTGGGGTTCAGTTCAGTTGCTCAGTCCTGTCTGACTCTTTGCGACCCCATGAACTGCAGCACGCCAGGCTTCCCCATCCATCACCAATTCCCAGAGCTTGCTCAAACTCATGCCCGTTGAGTCTGTGATGCCATCCAACCATCTCATCCTCTGTCGTCTTCTTCTCCCCCTGCCTTCAATCTTTCCAGCATCAGGGTCTTTTCCAATGAGTCAGTTTTTCGCATCAGGAGGCCAAAGGACTGGAGCTTCAGTTTCAGCATCAGTACTCCCAATGAATATTCAGGACTGATCTCCTTTAGGATGGACTGGTTGGATCTCCTTGCAGTCCAAGGACTCTCAAGAGTCTTCTCCAACACTACAGTTCAGAAGCACTGTTCTTTTGCACTCAGCTTTCGTTATAGCCCCATTCTCACAGCCATACATGACTACTGTAAAAACCATAGTTTTGACTAGATAGACCTTTGTTGGTAAACTAGTGTCTCTGCTTTTTAATATGCTGTCTAGCTTGGTTATAGCTTTTCTTCCAAGGAGCAAGGGTCTTTTAATTTCATGGCTGCAGTCACCATCCGCAGTGATTTTGGAGCCCCCCAAAATAAAGTCTGTCACTGTTTCCATTGTTTCCCCATCTATTTGCCATGAAGTGATGGGACCGGGTGCCATGATCTTAGTTTTCTGAATGTTGGTTTTTAAGCCAACTTTGTCACTCTCCTCTTTCACTTTCATCAAGAGGCTCTTTAGTTCTTCTTCGCTTTCTGTCATAATGGTGGTGTCATCTGTGTATCTGAGGTTATTGTTTCTCTCAGCAATCTTGATTTGGGTTAGCAGATGCAAACCAGTATATATACAACAGAATGAATAAATAACAAGATTATACTATGTAGCCTCAGGAACTATATTCAATATCCTGTGATAACATAATGGAAAAGAATTAAAAAAAAGAATATATATGTATGTATACCTGATTCACTATGATGTAGAGCAGAAACTAACACAACATTGTAAATCAACTATACCTCAACTTGAAAAAGAATCTTTTCATTTAATGCTTATGATGTTAAAATGAATGAGAAAAGAAAATCAATCATAACAAGCTATGTTGTGATACCTTATAAAAGGTATTAAAGGTTTTTAAAAGCAAGGATATTAAAAAAATTTAATAGCTAAGATATTTCAAAGGATATTAAACAGCTAGGCTATTTAATAAGCCTAGCTCTGCCATTTACTACCTGTGTAACTGGACAAGTCACTCATGATAAACTGTATTTATGGCCTGATCTGTACTATGAGCAGAGCCACAGAGACTATCATTACACAGATGTGATAAAGATTAAATGAGATAATACACGCAAAGCCCTTAGCACCTAAGATATGCTCGATAAATGACAGGACAGGTATTATTAGCATCTGATCATTATTCACTTAGTCAATGTAAATTTACTAATTTATTTTCCTGACCAAAATAGCTTGCCATCTCTCCTGACAAAGCCTCTGAAGCCTTTACGATGGCCCAGAGGTCCTGCCAGCCTGCCCCTGGCTCCCCTGTGATGTCATCTCCTCCTTCTCACACTCGTTCCTTTCCAGCCTAGGTGGCAGGATCCCTGAAGGAGCACACTGAGTGTGTGGGCTGGGGACCATTGCATCTGCCTTTCCTCCTCCCTGGAGGACACTGCCCGCAGCCCCTGTGTGACTGGCTCCCTCTGTATTAGGTCTCAGCTCAAATATCACCTTCTCTGATCCTGCCACATTAAAGATTATCCTTTGCCACACACGCCCGCCTCTTTTCCTTAGAGCCTCTATCTACCCGACAGACTATCTATTTAGTCATTTATCACACAACATTGAATATAAGCTTCAGGAGAGCAGCCCCTTCACCTGGCCTTAAACATGGAAAAGTGTCTAGATGTTAAATAAATTACTTTAGGTAAAAATGTATATACTTGACAACAGTTGCTTAAATAGACAAATACTAAGTTTCCAGAGCATGAGACTTTATATTCCAAGTATGAACACAGGCTAAAGAAGAATGTCAGGCTAAAACTGCATACTAGTAGCTCTAAGTTCAGTAAATTTCAACAAAATTTTTTACATTAAAATGATTTAGCTAGCTACATCATTTTAGGTAAAGTCACACTCATTGCCATTTCTTTGTGCTATGATTTCTCTAGTTCTTCAAGCAGGAATCTCTGTGAATTAGCTGAGTTCTTAGCCAATCAGACACAGAGAAGTGGCTTGCATCTCTCCTAGGCTACCAAGTTGCCCCAAATATGAAATCGACTAGTGGTTTGTTCTTATCCAGTGATTATTAATTGTGTACATGACCAAAGAAGGGGGAAAATTCCTTTGAGGCCTGAGTGATCTTCCTGGAGCTTATGGGTGCTGCTCTCTGTCACTAGGTGTTTCTAACTGGCTACTTGCACTCTGTGCTAAGCAGACTGTGGTCAACCCCATTGCTGCATATAAACTGAGTCATGAGAAATACCCTTTCCAAACTGAATTAAGCATGAGATGAAGACTGTGCAAGAGCTCTATGAATATAGTTATTTGGGAGGGGGGAAACAGTATCCAAATGTAAAAAGAGGTATTGCTAAGTGGCAATGCATACTGCAGAACTTCTGAGGGTTTGGGGGATGAGAGCCTTCAGGAAAAGTAGAAGAACCTAGCGATCTCAAGCTTTCTTAAGTCAAGGGCCTCTGTTTAGACAGAAAAGGCAGCCACTTCCCTGGTGTGACCCTGAAGCTCCACCAGCCTAAAGTATTTCTCCTGCCACGATGTGTGAAATTTCCAACCACGTCATTATACATTTTAAGTCCTCAATGTTCTGAGTGAAACAAAAATGACATTACCCAGAAGGAAAATGTTTAAAGACAGGAGTCACAAACTCAACTTTCAACATCACCAACAAATAAGGTAACTGTAGGCCAGGTGTAAGAATCATACTCTTACAAATTCTACCTCTAGCTTCTCAATCGGGGAAGGCAATGGCAACCCACCCCAGTACTCTTGCCTGGAAAATCCAATGGACGGAGTAGCCTGGTGGGATGCAGTCCATGGGGTCGCTAACAGTCGGACAGACTGAGCAACTTCACTTTCACTTTTCTCTTTCATGCATTGGAGAAGGAAATGGCAACCCACTCCAGTGTTCTTGCCTGGAGAATCCCAGGGACGGGGGAGCCTGGTGGGCTGCCGTCTATGGGGTCACACAGAGTCGGACACGACTGAAGTGACTTAGCAGCAGCAGCAGCTTCTCAATACTAGAACTGACAGTCTCAGTGAAAGAAAGTCAGCAGAGAGTGGGAGAGAAATGGGAAGGCCAGGCCCATCAAGGCACCGGCCACTGCTATTCCATCCTCCTCCACCTCTTCCAGAGAAGCTAGGATTTTTAAACATATGTTCCCAAATTTAGAAAACATTTTTTCTGACAGTCTGTAGGACAAAGAGCACATTCCCGTTGGCCGTATCTGGCTCTGTAAGCTCTGGTAGCTACAGACGTCAAGACACAGGTGAGTCTGTTCTTTCATTCCATTTGCCAGACTCTGTTTTAGGTGCGTGGCACCCCTCCGTGAAGAAAGCAGACAAATATGCTATAGAACTTTCATTCTGGGGAAGACAGACAATTGCATCTGAGAGAGTAAGAAGCAATGCAAGTAAGTTTTGATGAGAGTTGGCAAAAAAAAGAAAAGAAAAGAAAAAACTTCCAGAGCATGGATTGTTCCCTATAGTAGGAGACTCTACCCGGGTTACTCATTAAGGGTACCTAGGAAATGGCAACCCACTCCAGTGTTCTTGCCTGGCAAATCCCAGGGATGGGGAAGCCTGGTGGGCTGCCATCTATGGGGTCGCACAGAGTCAGACACGACTGAAGCGACTTAGCAGCAGCAGCAGCAGGCAGCCACAGCATGCCACAGAGGTACCCCACACAAAAAGGGAGAGACAAAGTTTAAATTGAAGATGGCACATCTTAGACAGAAACTGTCCTTATCCTACAAATAAGACGAGTAGTGGTCTTGAATGCTGGTGTGGAATTTCCTTAGTTTTCTATTGTACAATTCCATGGATAGAGCATAAGTATGCTTCTTTTTCAGTTTAATTTGGTAATAGCTATGGGAGAGGGGGTTTCCCTGGTGGCTCAGTGGTAAAGAATCCACCTGCCAATTCAGGAGATGCAGGTTTGATCCCTGGGTCAGGAAGATTCCCTATAGGAAACGGCAACCCACTTCAGTATTCTAGCCTGGAAAATCCCATGGACAAAGGAGCTTTGTGGGCTACAGTTCGTGGAGTCACAAAGAGTTGGACATGACTGAGCATGCATGTATGCATGTAGCTAAGAGGAAGGTGGGTAGGCTTCCAGAAGAGTAAGTCTGGAGACACTGTCAGATAGGTAGAGAAATAACAGGCATCCCCGACCCTTTTTTCTCTTCTCTCCGCTTTTGCAAAAAGTTGTCTCATTGTTTCAACAAATTAATTATTTTTCAAATCAAAGGACTAAAACAACTGCTTAGAATGATAACAGTCTCACAACTTAAGAAAAATAAACCAGAGTACTGAAAATGAGACATTTTGCTTAACACCAGCTCTGTCTTCCAAAGTTCCTTATCAAGACCAGGTATACACTGTGATGATGGTAATTTAATGGAGGGGCTAGGAGAGAGTGTAGTGGTTTTTGCTTGGTGACCTGCCTACAGCATCTTGTAATTTCTCTATCACAGATAGAACTGTGTTGCTTTTCTTATGTTTTAATTTTCTCCCTTAAAGAATGATATTTATTTTTTATGTAACTCTATGTCCCAGAGAGAAGGCGACACAGCTTCTCTGGAAGTTTTTTATTTAAGAGATAATTTTGTGTATTTTATTGAGTGCAGCCTTTACTGAATAAAGGCCATTTGTGTTTGTGTAAATATTTAATGCCTTGGCATTTGGTTTCCTGGTTCATTGGATGGCCATTGTTTCATTAGTTTTCATAAAGTCGCCCCATGATAACGATTCTGAAATTCATAAGTGCTGTGGTTGACCAACTGAAGCAGAAATGATCCGTTCTATTCACTGGTTGAGGGCCCAAGGAATGCAAATCAGAACTCAAGCTACTTAAAGGCCAAGTTTCAAGCCCAACTCTGCCATGTAATGTCATGGACAAGATGCACATATCCTGTATTCCAGATTCCTCCTCTAGAAATAATGACCTACCTCCTACCTCCCACACAGTTATGAGGGCTACATGAAAAGAGCATAGTTCTTGGTTGAATCAGAATCATTGCAGTCAATGACTCAACGCCAAGCAGAGGCTGCTGGGAATCCAAGCTTCTAGCTGGATGGCTGCTTTGATCAAGTTAAATACAGGTGTGGTAGAGTGGAGAGCACTTGGGCTTGGTGTTAGGTGGACTTGGCTTGAATTTCTGCTCTGCCACTTATTAATGGAGAGACCTTGGGGGAGTCACCTGATGCACTGAACCTTGCTCATTAAATTAGAGTGATAAGATCTTGCAAGGTGGTTGCGAGTACTGGACACACTGAACGTGAGAGATGAACACAGTGACTAACACACGTCAGGCACCCATGGATGGCTGCCATTTATTACTGATTGGCTAGAAGCAAATGCTAGTAGTCACCACTCCAGCTCTTTGACATTGGGATAAATAGTACATAATGTTGTTTTGCTTGAGAATGTCAACAACCATTCTCAGTAGATGTTAATTTTCCTTGACGTCATTTTCACATCAGATCAGGTGTGCTCAGGTGCTCAGTCACGTCCAACTCTTTGCAGCCCCATGGACTACAGCCCAACAGGCTCCTCTGCCCACGGAATTTTCCAGGCGAGGATACTGGAGTGAGTGGAAAGTGGGGTGCCATGTCCTACTCCAGGGGATCCTGTAGACCCAGAGATCAAACCCACTTTCAGGTATCCTCTGCTCAAACCTGTTTTCCCACTTTACTCACAAAGCTGATGCCGCCATTTTTTGTTGTTGATGATCTCCTTTGCTTTGCAAAAGCTGTAAAGTTTAATGAGGTCCTATTTTTACATTTTGCTTTTATTTCCTTTGCTTTGGGAGACAGATAAAAAAAACATTGCTGTGATTTATATTAAAAAAAGTTCTACCTAGGAGTTTTATGGTTTCTGGTCTTACATTTAGGTCTTTAATCCATTTTAAGGTTATTTTTTTAATATGGTGAGAGAAAATGTACTAATTTCATTCTTTTATATATAGCTATTAGAAAGAGAAGTTAAGGAAATAATTATAATTTACAATCACATCTAAAATAATAAAATATCTAGGAATAAACCTACCCAAAGGTATAAAGATATGTACTCTGAAAACTGTAAGACATGATGAAAGAAACTGAAGATGACACAAACAGATGGGGAAAGATATACCATGTTCTTGGACTGAAAGAATATTGTTAAAATGAACATATTATTCAAGGTAATCTACAGATTTAATGCAATCCCTATCAAAATATGAAGGTTATTTTCCACAGTACTAGAACAAATGGCACCCCACCCCAGTACTCTTGCCTGGAAAATCCAATGGACGGAGTAGCCTGGTGGGCTGCAGTCCATGGGGTCGCTAACAGTCGGACAGACTGAGCAACTTCACTTTCACTTTTCTCTTTCATGCATTGGAGAAGGGAATGGCAACCCACTCCAGTATTCTTGCCTGGAGAATCCCAGGGATGGGGGAGCCTGGTGGGCTGCCGTCTATGGGGTCACACAGAGTCAGACACGACTGAAGTGACTTAGCAGCAGCAGCAGAACAAATAATTTTAAAATTTGTATGGAAATAAAAAAGGCCCCAACAGCCAAAATAATCCTGAGAAGGAAGAACAGAGCTGAAGGAATCATGCTTTCTGACTTCAGACAATACTACAAAGCTACAGGAATCAAAATAGCATGATCCTGGCACATACTGATCTCTGAGTCCACAAAGATCAATGGAACTGGATTGAGAGCCCAGAAATAAACTCATGCACTTATGGTCACTTAATCTATGACAAAGAAGGCAAGAACATACAATGGAGAAAAGACAGACTCTTCAATTAGTAGTGCTGGGAAAACTGTTTCCTTTGATTTGAATGCCTCCTTCTCCTGCCTTTCTCCCTCAGTCTATGGGGTCACACAGAGTCGGACACGACTGAAGTGACTTAGGAGCAGTAGCAGCATGTGAAGCCTCTAATTCTCTCACAGGCCAAGGGTCACTGTCTCAGGGCCACCAGATCTTTAAAATGCAGCTAGGCCTGTTGGAACGCTTTCTCTAATCCTTCAAAACCCTATCTTCTGTTCTTGTTTTCAGTGCCTGACATCTTTCGGTCCTCGGCATGTGTTTGGCTTTTGGATTTCAGGTTTCTGGGCACACATGAGATCATGTGCCTGGGTTGCTTTTACTGATCCCTCTGCCTATCCAAAGCACAATGTCCTAGTATGCATCCTTGTTGCTGGCCCCACGTCTCTTTCTAAATATACCTTGTCTTCCAGTGCAGGGCAGCCCAGTGACCTTTCCATTTCACTGCTGCTCCATATGGATTGATATTTCTACATGTTTTATGGATTAAAAATAATGACTACTACTCATAATTACTAATATTTCTGAGAGCGTGCTGTGTTCCAAGCAGAGTGTTCAATAGGCATTACCTCATTTGATCCTGAGAACAAAGTCCTGAGAGAGAACTAATATTATATTCACTTTACAAAGGAAGAAATTGATGCTTGGAGAGGTTATGTAACATATGCCCCCCTTGACACAGCTAATAAAAATTTCAAGATGGTTCTAATTAAATGGAATCAAATTCCTGAAGGGTGTCTTTACAGTATTTGTGCATGCATGCTTAGTCATTCAATCGGGTCTGACTCTGCAACCCCATGGATTATAATCTACCAGATTTTCTATAAAAACAACTAATGTACAGAATGGTGTAACGTGAATAATATGACTGGGAAAAAATAGGTGATGAAGCACACTCATCACTTGATAGATGAGGTGTTCAAAAAATGCTGTTGGAGTAAAGCTTCATTTCCAATCTCTAATTTTATTAACTTTATAAAAGTGAGTATGCTTAAGTGGCCTCATCTACATGCCCTAGAGGTAAGACTGAGAGAGTAAGAAGCAATGCAAGTAAGTTTTGATGAGAGTTGGCAAAAAAAAGAAAAGAAAAGAAAAAACTTCCAGAGCATGGATTGTTCCCTATAGTAGGAGACTCTACCCGGGTTACTCATTAAGGGTACCTAGGAAATGGCAACCCACTCCAGTGTTCTTGCCTGGCAAATCCCAGGGATGGGGAAGCCTGGTGGGCTGCCATCTATGAGGTCGCACAGAGTCAGACACGACTGAAGCAACTTAGCAGCAGCAGCAGCAGGCAGCCACAGCATGCCACAGAGGTACCCCACACAAAAAGGGAGAGACAAAGTTTAAATTGAAGATGGCACATCTTAGACAGAAACTGTCCTTATCCTACAAATAAGACGAGTAGTGGTCTTGAATGCTGGTGTGGAATTTCCTTAGTTTTCTATTGTACAATTCCATGGATAGAGCATAAGTATGCTTCTTTTTCAGTTTAATTTGGTAATAGCTATGGGAGAGGGGGTTTCCCTGGTGGCTCAGTGGTAAAGAATCCACCTGCCAATTCAGGAGATGCAGGTTTGATCCCTGGGTCAGGAAGATTCCCTATAGGAAACGGCAACCCACTTCAGTATTCTAGCCTGGAAAATCCCATGGACAAAGGAGCTTTGTGGGCTACAGTTCGTGGAGTCACAAAGAGTTGGACATGACTGAGCATGCATGTATGCATGTAGCTAAGAGGAAGGTGGGTAGGCTTCCAGAAGAGTAAGTCTGGAGACACTGTCAGATAGGTAGAGAAATAACAGGCATCCCCGACCCTTTTTTCTCTTCTCTCCGCTTTTGCAAAAAGTTGTCTCATTGTTTCAACAAATTAATTATTTTTCAAATCAAAGGACTAAAACAACTGCTTAGAATGATAACAGTCTCACAACTTAAGAAAAACAAACCAGAGTACTGAAAATGAGACATTTTGCTTAACACCAGCTCTGTCTTCCAAAGTTCCTTATCAAGACCAGGTATACACTGTGATGATGGTAATTTAATGGAGGGGCTAGGAGAGAGTGTAGTGGTTTTTGCTTGGTGACCTGCCTACAGCATCTTGTAATTTCTCTATCACAGATAGAACTGTGTTGCTTTTCTTATGTTTTAATTTTCTCCCTTAAAGAATGATATTTATTTTTTATGTAACTCTATGTCCCAGAGAGAAGGCGACACAGCTTCTCTGGAAGTTTTTTATTTAAGAGATAATTTTGTGTATTTTATTGAGTGCAGCCTTTACTGAATAAAGGCCATTTGTGTTTGTGTAAATATTTAATGCCTTGGCATTTGGTTTCCTGGTTCATTGGATGGCCATTGTTTCATTAGTTTTCATAAAGTCGCCCCATGATAACGATTCTGAAATTCATAAGTGCTGTGGTTGACCAACTGAAGCAGAAATGATCCGTTCTATTCACTGGTTGAGGGCCCAAGGAATGCAAATCAGAACTCAAGCTACTTAAAGGCCAAGTTTCAAGCCCAACTCTGCCATGTAATGTCATGGACAAGATGCACATATCCTGTATTCCAGATTCCTCCTCTAGAAATAATGACCTACCTCCTACCTCCCACACAGTTATGAGGGCTACATGAAAAGAGCATAGTTCTTGGTTGAATCAGAATCATTGCAGTCAATGACTCAACGCCAAGCAGAGGCTGCTGGGAATCCAAGCTTCTAGCTGGATGGCTGCTTTGATCAAGTTAAATACAGGTGTGGTAGAGTGGAGAGCACTTGGGCTTGGTGTTAGGTGGACTTGGCTTGAATTTCTGCTCTGCCACTTATTAATGGAGAGACCTTGGGGGAGTCACCTGATGCACTGAACCTTGCTCATTAAATTAGAGTGATAAGATCTTGCAAGGTGGTTGCGAGTACTGGACACACTGAACGTGAGAGATGAACACAGTGACTAACACACGTCAGGCACCCATGGATGGCTGCCATTTATTACTGATTGGCTAGAAGCAAATGCTAGTAGTCACCACTCCAGCTCTTTGACATTGGGATAAATAGTACATAATGTTGTTTTGCTTGAGAATGTCAACAACCATTCTCAGTAGATGTTAATTTTCCTTGACGTCATTTTCACATCAGATCAGGTGTGCTCAGGTGCTCAGTCACGTCCAACTCTTTGCAGCCCCATGGACTACAGCCCAACAGGCTCCTCTGCCCACGGAATTTTCCAGGCGAGGATACTGGAGTGAGTGGAAAGTGGGGTGCCATGTCCTACTCCAGGGGATCCTGTAGACCCAGAGATCAAACCCACTTTCAGGTATCCTCTGCTCAAACCTGTTTTCCCACTTTACTCACAAAGCTGATGCCGCCATTTTTTGTTGTTGATGATCTCCTTTGCTTTGCAAAAGCTGTAAAGTTTAATGAGGTCCTATTTTTACATTTTGCTTTTATTTCCTTTGCTTTGGGAGACAGATAAAAAAAACATTGCTGTGATTTATATTAAAAAAAGTTCTACCTAGGAGTTTTATGGTTTCTGGTCTTACATTTAGGTCTTTAATCCATTTTAAGGTTATTTTTTTAATATGGTGAGAGAAAATGTACTAATTTCATTCTTTTATATATAGCTATTAGAAAGAGAAGTTAAGGAAATAATTATAATTTACAATCACATCTAAAATAATAAAATATCTAGGAATAAACCTACCCAAAGGTATAAAGATATGTACTCTGAAAACTGTAAGACATGATGAAAGAAACTGAAGATGACACAAACAGATGGGGAAAGATATACCATGTTCTTGGACTGAAAGAATATTGTTAAAATGAACATATTATTCAAGGTAATCTACAGATTTAATGCAATCCCTATCAAAATATGAAGGTTATTTTCCACAGTACTAGAACAAATGGCACCCCACCCCAGTACTCTTGCCTGGAAAATCCAATGGACGGAGTAGCCTGGTGGGCTGCAGTCCATGGGGTCGCTAACAGTCGGACAGACTGAGCAACTTCACTTTCACTTTTCTCTTTCATGCATTGGAGAAGGGAATGGCAACCCACTCCAGTATTCTTGCCTGGAGAATCCCAGGGATGGGGGAGCCTGGTGGGCTGCCGTCTATGGGGTCACACAGAGTCAGACACGACTGAAGTGACTTAGCAGCAGCAGCAGAACAAATAATTTTAAAATTTGTATGGAAATAAAAAAGGCCCCAACAGCCAAAATAATCCTGAGAAGGAAGAACAGAGCTGAAGGAATCATGCTTTCTGACTTCAGACAATACTACAAAGCTACAGGAATCAAAATAGCATGATCCTGGCACATACTGATCTCTGAGTCCACAAAGATCAATGGAACTGGATTGAGAGCCCAGAAATAAACTCATGCACTTATGGTCACTTAATCTATGACAAAGAAGGCAAGAACATACAATGGAGAAAAGACAGACTCTTCAATTAGTAGTGCTGGGAAAACTGTTTCCTTTGATTTGAATGCCTCCTTCTCCTGCCTTTCTCCCTCCCAAACACGCCCACTCTAAGTATTTTTTTCTCTCTTCAAAAACCAAGCCTGGCCTTGACCATGAAGCCCTCCAGGTAGGCCTCTCCTCCATGGAGGGGTGAGCGCTCTTTCTGTCCGGCTCTAACAGCACTGTGTTCACATATGCGGGTCACAGTCCTGGGGTCCTTGGTGGGCAGTCTGCTTACTCTCTCAGACTCCGTGCTTCTTCAGGACAGTGACCTAGGCTATTTCACAGTGTTTCTCTCAACCACCTAGGAGGTACTCCACTTATCTGAGAGCCAGGAACCCATGCGAACAGAATACACTCCCTGCTCACTGTCTCTCCACTGCAGGACCACATCCCATTCCCTGGCACAGCAATTTCAAATTTTCCATTTTCTTTTTGCAGCAAAAGAGAAGAGTGCAGTAGAATCAAAGGGTAAGAGAGGACTACTTTTCATCCTGTTAAATCCTGTTTTAGACTGATCCATTATTTAGATTGATACATCACAGGCACAAAAAACATTAACTCTTTGAGTTTCATTTATATTGGACTGAATTTTTTGAATATAGTAATTACAAAAAATGTAAAGGTTTTATAAAGAAAATAACACTTTCAAAAACTGACTGAGAACATTCATCATCTAGATAACTGAAATATCTGAAGTTTTATCCTCAAGAGGGTTGCATTCAGGCACTAAAAGTGGCAGAAGGAGGAGGGCACTCTTCAAAGAAAGTGGGAGTTTTATGCCAAACATAATTAAGTCATATTTATGGATGCCCATCTGGGAGGTAGTAAATTGTGAAATGAGGGAAAGGGACAGAGGTTGGAATATCTTCCTTGGTATTCTTTACACAGTCTATTACACTTTAATATACCATGGTTTATGGACCTGACATGGTTGGTATAAACCAACAGGACACACAGTAAAGAAGCTGTTTTTATTACAGCTCTACAAATAGAGGAGCTGGTGATGCTAATAAGGAAACAAAGGGACCGCACTCCACTTCATGTGGCATCCATCTGATGTGAGCACAGCAGTCATTTTTCATTTCTTAGAAAATCAGCCCATCATGTACTTTCTAGGAGAAAAGAATGCTTTCACCCACAGAGACAACAACAGCACATTGACACTGGAAAAGAGGGATAACTTCTTAACATTTATGAGAGAGGGGAAAATACAAATATATAGAATCACTGAGTTATGGAGAGGTCTTAGCCTTACATTTTTTCTTTTGGCATGCTTGCCCACAGAGGATGATATCCTCCTATTTAGTCTTCCTATTCTATTAGTTTTCTTGGCTGTGATTAAGCTAAAAGAAGAATCATTTTTGGGCTGTCACAGTTTACACTTGCAAAGGTCCTGTTGGTTTGTAAAGTTGAAGTGACTAAGATATCATTTAGAAGATTTTCTGTGTAATCTGGTATGAGCTGTGCAAAGGCATGGTGTGAAGGTTCTCAATATATGGGTATAATTTGATTTCTAGGTCACCCATCTAAGGCTAAAGCTGACTAGGAAATTCAGGCTTTTGATGAAAGTACCAAGTAAAAGACACCAGAAAAGAAGGCATTGAAGAGGTCTGGAGAGTCATAAAATCAAAGGGACTCAGATAAAAGGAGTATGAAAAGTCATCTAGTCTAACCCTCAGGCTTGTGTTTGAGCTGGGATCCTCTTGTGTTCAGTTAGACTTGCCAGATCTCATCTTCTTCATCATTTTGATCTGCCATTTTCAGTTGCCTTTACAACTAAATCTGAATATCTTTATGGGGGACAAAGGAAAGCAAAATAGGGCTTTCATGTAACTCCTCGGGTACCTGGGGCCTTTCTCAACCAAGGTTCTTCATTTGAACTGCAGAACGTGGAAAATGATTTGGGAAGCTATTTTCTCAGTCTCTCCCCACCCCTCATCTCTTGTGCACAACAGTAAAATGTTCTAGATGCATGTGGTGGTGGCAATAGGGATATGCAAATTCATTACACACAATGGTGCCCTTTTAGGTCAATAGGGCTTAATTCTCTCATCAATGGTTGGAAAAGAGATAGTCTTGATGAAATCAAGATTACAGATGACTCATGATTTTAAGTCATTTACATTTTAATATTCCTAAACCCAGGCAATATAATATTCAAATACCTCATAAAATATCATACTGGAGTAAGAATTTGAATTAGAAAAATCTCCCTTGTTATATAAGAATTATACTACTATTTTATATTCTATGATGACTCTAATAATTATTTGTATTGGTGATGAGTACAGTTTAACAGACCACAGTGTAAATCTAAGTGTTCATCAGATTATGTATCTGTTTTTTTTTCTCTAGTAACTATTGCAATTTTATCCATTTATCTAGTAAACATTTTATCCATTTACAATTCTAGGAATTAATCAGGTTATGAGTATCACCAAGATCTAAATGAAATAAATTTATCCACAATTCATGAGTCAACTCACTGTGAAAACTTTATGATACTTTTTTTTTCCTCAATATATATCCATCTTAGATGAGATTTTGCCCCAATAGGTAAGTCTTTCACCACTCACAATATTGACACAATACTCAACTTTAAACTTTAGAAGGAATTCTGCTTATTATTTTTAAAGGCAACCACTTAATTAGCTACTAATATTCTACTATCTTTTTTCCTCCATTTCTCTGTAGTCTAGTGAAGTCCCTAAAGATTGTACACTATCTGTACACAGCAATTTTTCTGTTTCAGTGTGATACAGATGCAATTACTTGAGAAAATTGATAAGACAGTATTACCTACAACCTAGATATAACCTACTCCAACAATTTAATTTTACAGAAGTGAGAAAATAGATACCTGAGTTGACAAAGTTACTTTTCTGGGTCATGCTGATAGTGGCAGAATCCAAGTCTCTTGATTCATAATCCAATATACTTTCCAGTGCCCGCCCCCCCCCCACCCACCCCCGCTGCTTCCCNTACACAGCAATTTTTCTGTTTCAGTGTGATACAGATGCAATTACTTGAGAAAGTTGATAAGACAGTATTACCTACAACCTAGATATAACCTACTCCAACAATTTAATTTTACAGAAGTGAGAAAATGGATACTTGAGTTGACAAAGTTACTTTCCTGGGTCATGCTGATAGAGGCAGAATCCAAGTCTCTTGATTCATAATCCAGTATACTTTCCAGTGCCCCCCTGCTGCTTCCCAAGACGGTAGACAATGTATTTCTCCAGAATTTTCAAATACCAAGGTATATTGGGGCTGCACTGTATTGTACATTTTCCATAGGAATATATACATCAGAGAGGAAGTGCCAAGATGAAATTTTAGCCTTCACTCTAAATTTCCTGACTCTTGATATTTTAAAACAGACCATGGGGTAAAATTTTAGAATGATCTGTGAAAGGCTCATTAACATTAATGGGAGACAGGTGGTTGCATTCTCAACATGACCTGAAATTCTCCATGTTATCTCATCTTCTGGGACTGTATAATACCTTTAACTTATCAACATTAAAAGAAGTGATAAGTCTATTGTAAGGATTTTTTGTTGTTATTTTTTCATAGATACTTAACCATGTATATAATATGATTCTTACTTAAGAGAATAATTATACATAAATCCTGTTTCCCATAGTATCTACCTTGTCTCTCTACAATTTCATTCTCAATGGGAAGGCTCAGGCCTTCTACAATGCTTTAGGACTTTTTTAGGGGTCATGGAGGAATAGTGAACTCCTTCTGTGGGCTCATCATTTGGGGAGCAGACACTAAATGAATTATCATTTAGGAACTATTAGGAATTGCAAAGATGTTAGCTTTGTAAAAGAGGCTGTCCCTCTTTTGTTTTGTTTCCTCAAGAACCTTGGTGATATTTCAAAGACACTGGAGTCCAGAGTTTCAAGCCTTTAAACAACTATCTGGTGACAAAATGCAGGAGTACTAATATTGGAAGAAGATTTTTCAACTTTGTCCCATCTTTGTATTAGCACTAGCCTAAAGATGCATATTAAAAAGCAGAGACATTACTTTGCCAACAAAGGTCTGTCTAGTGAAAGCTACCATTTATTCAGTAGTCATGTATGGATGTGAGAGGTGGACTATAAAAAATGCTGAGTGCCAAAGAATTGATGCTTTTGAACTGTGGTATTGGAGAAGACTCTTGAAAGAGTCCCTTGGACTGCAAGGAGATCAAACCAGTCCATCCTAGAGGAAATCAGTCCTGAACATTCATTGGAAGGACTGATGTTGAAGCTGAAACTTCAATACTTTGGTGACCTGATGTGAAGAACTGACTCATTGGAAAAGACCCTGATGCTGGGAAAGACTGAGGGCAGGAGGAGAAGGGGACGACAGAGGATGAGATGGTTGGATGGCATCACCGACTCAATGGACATGAGTTTGAGTAAACTCCGGGAGTTGGTGAGGGACAGGGAGGCCGGGCATGCTGCCGTCCATGGGGTCACAAAGAGTCAGACATGACTGAGCAACTGAACTGGATTGAAAGATGCATAATTTGGGGAAGACAGGGACTGTGTGTGTCTGTGTTTAACTTTGTAGTCAAAATGTTTAGCACTTGAAAGTATAAGCTTAGTGTTAACAAATCAACAACTTTTTTGTTCCATTAACTGGTGAGAAGGAGAATGACTAGAAAAGCAGATGCTAGTTTGAATTTGTATGCAGATTTGTGAGCAAAGCAGGAACAGGCTCCACGCTCATTTTCTTCCTGATTTAAAAGTATTGTGCTCAAAAGCAAGGGCCTCATTTATTTGTTTATTTCATAGCATTTTCACACTTGGTTTTCAACAAATCTTTCTTTAAGCCCACATTAACAAATTGGGAAGAAGTTCATCAACTGGCTTCTTTGACCAGCCCGTAACTTCCTTTGATGACTATCTATGTTCTTAAAAGTCATCACTTGATTTTTTGTACTTCAGCTTGCCCATCTGTACACTGGATAAAATGAAACTTTATACTTAAGAATCCTGGAGCAACGAGAAACCTAAGAAATTCATGTAAGCCTCTCATGCTATCGTTTAAAAGTGAGCTAAGTTAAAACAAGAGGATAATGAATTTAAAAAAATTGGATTGTATGCAAATAGTGTACAGGACTGTGACCTCATCAGCCCACCAACCACAGCTAGTGGGGTCCAAGGACAGTTAATCCCCTGGCTGATTAGCTGCTGAGGAAGCAGTTTAATACAATGGACTGGTGGTGGCAGTGATGATGGTGATAATGATGAATATTCACTGAGGCGTATTCAGTGTGCTCCAGGGGATTTTCATTTATCATGAAACCTCTTCACGTATCAGGTAGGTTCTATACTGTGGATAATACTGGAGCCAAAGCTTCACATTGTTCTATTACTTATGAGCTGTTAGTCATGGGCAAATTGTTTAACTTGGATAAGAATGAGTTTTTTAATCTATAAATGGAGGTAATAATAGGACCCATATTAGGCGGTTGTAATAATTAAATGAGACGTTTGTAAGGTACTTAGCCATTGCACCTGGCATATTAGCTTGGGAAATGACAGTTATTACAACCAATTCTATCACCACCACAACAATTATTTGTCCAAATGACACTTGCTTGTTCAACTTTTCTTGGGTTCCCATGAGACTTGTCTGAATAGTTAAACATCCTGTTTTTTCTTTAGTGATATTTGTATTACCCACAATAAGCTCCCTAAGACCTGAAGCAAAGGGACTAGATTCAAACACCAAAATCATGCTTTCAAAGGATATCATGGAAAAAAGCTATGGCATGGTTACAAGTGAAGAAATTCAGAATATAAAGCCGTAAATATGTTATGACTAAAATTATATTAAAATACATATCTAGTAAAAATATCAGAAAGTAATATTACAGTTGCTATTTCTGCCTCTCTGGTTGATAGGTCTTTTGTTTTTCCTTTGTTTTTAATTTTTTTAAAAAGAATCTGCATTGCTTAATACAATCGGATATGGTAATAATAGATTCTATTTGGAAGCATGACACACTGAAAGTAAGTGACTTGCCTAAGGTCTTACAGATGGTTTGGGGGATAAAAAGAAACAATTTGCTCCCTTATTACAGTTTCTTTTCCACTATTTCACACTGTTATTCCTTATAGGTTCCTGCTTAAAAACTATAAAACTGTTGTATCACTACAGAGTGGGAAATGAGAGAAAGAAGAAGTCATAACTGGAAAAGCAGCATTTGAGTGAATAAGTTAAATTTAAATGTATAATCACCTACATTAAAGTCATTTATTTATATTTTATACACATATACGCAAATGTGAAAATTTACCTTCTCTATAAAGTAACCATCCTACATATTTTTATGAACTGTCCAGAAATATATCCACTGTAAAGAGTGGTTTTAATCATATTTTAAAGACTAAAACTCAGATAAAAAACTGTTATGCATAGTCAGAGAGCTTAACAGTTTAAGACTGATCTTAAGTAATCAAAAACAAGAGGGAAAAAAATCCATATTCATATTATTAGCTAAAATGTAACATGGTACCCATAACTTTACAAAAGAAATTTTCTCTTTGTCTAGATTTATTTATATGGAACCTCTGACATCTTTATGGCAAAAAAGGGATGTTTGTTAAAGAATAGAAGCTCTCCCTCTAGAAAAATAAATGCTTAGATGTTTAGTTATGAACATGAATAGACCACCAGAATGTCCAGTAATCACCACAAAGCACCCATGGTTCTCTTGAGCCGGTCTTCTTTTAGAACCTTGGCAAAGCTGAGTATACTAGGGAGTCTCATTTACAGGGCCACATTAGCTGAAAAAAGGCTCACTTCCCTGATAACTTCTATTGCTTTGAACATTAAAATACTTTCTTATCTAGTTTTCTATCATATGGTCAAGAATTTGTCCTAGCTGGGGATATAAACTGACCCACTAGAAATGGTACCCAAGAACTACCATAACTTCAACAGTTGTGACATTACCAAGAATACAGGTGCAGGGAAGGGAAGCAACAGTCTGTTGAGAGAGATTTCTTAGAAGAGGAAATACTTGGAGAACTAGGATTCCCTAAAAAGATACTGTAGAAGGTATTTCTTCATATTAAAGCACATTTAATTTGTTCTACCTATAAAAGTTACCCAGAAGGACCATTAGCACAGGTAATCACTATTGAGGTCAGTGTGGTGTTTCTTAGTCGCTACGTCATGCCCAATTTTTTGGCAGCCCCATGGATTGCAGTCCAACAAGCTCCTTTGTCCATGGGATCTGCCAGGCAAGAATGCTGGAGCGGGTTGCCATTTCCTTCTCCAGGGGATCTTCCCAACCCAGGGATCGAACCCGTGTCTCCTGTGTGGGCAGGTGGATTCTTTATCACTGAGCCATCAGGGAAGCCTGAGTCAGTAGAAGCAAACAAAGAAATGAGGTTTGGTTGTAAGACTGACCACGGCACTTANGATCTTCCCAACCCAGGGATCGAACCCGTGTCTCCTGTGTGGGCAGGTGGATTCTTTATCACTGAGCCACCAGGGAAGCCTGAGTCAGTAGAAGCAAACAAAGAAACGAGGTCTGGTTGTAAGACTGACCACGGCACTTATAAGGCTGCTGAGGTCAAAGTGGTGGTGGGTGAGGTCAGCACAATTCCAACTGGCTCCCCTGGAGTCATCGTCCAGCAATAACTGTTACCTTCCTTTCCCTCATTTTTACACAAATCTTTATATTTTCCTGAGATTTTAAATTAATAAATCCTCATTGTAGAACATTTGAGGGGAAAAAAAAGAAAAATAAGACTAGTACATAAGCCTTTCTCTAAGTGAGATATTACTGATATTCATTTTCCATAAGTGTAGATATATATTTATGATCACATGTACTCATGTGTGCTTTTTTATATAGTTGAGATCATATTGAATATACAGTTTACTTGCTTGAGCTTCCATTTAATGTGTCAAAACATAGGTAACTTTTAAATGAACATTTTTACAGATAATTTGTGATTATTGAAATTAATTGTTAAAAAACAAGTCTCTCTTCCAAAGCAGGTATGGACCCTATTCAAATAAAACCAAATAAATTTCTAGAAACCCAAGACAACATTTCAAGATAATTTTCTTACAGTATCTCTTACAGAAGACAGTGTAGGAGAAAAATGCTTGGTTTATGAAGCACTATTCAAATATTACCAAGTACAATTAAAGCAAATTCTTATCTTTTGATTCAACTTGGAAATAATCTACTGCTTTACCCTTTAGTCTTCCCCTTTTTGTGGCTCATTAGAGAAATGTTTTAGATGGCCACAAGTATTAAAATTATGTCAAATGCTGCAAAGTAAGTTAAAATTTCTGTACACTGTACTTAAACCTAATATACCTATTCTGTATTTGGAAAATACAGGATAAAGAAAATATCCTCAATAGGAAAAAATATTGAGGGTCAGTATATGCTTGGAAGCAAGCAAGAGGCCTCTTAGCATATGAAGACACACCCACGCACACACACACACACACACCCCTTAAGTAAGGGGTCTCCCTGAACATTGAGAGAAGGGGAATGTTCAAATATCTGGTCAGTTGAAGAAGTGCCACTGTCTGTCTTAATCTGAAGCTAGGCATGCCACTGGCATGAAGCTCATTTCATGACAGGAGGAAAAAAGGGGAAAAAAGAGAAGAGAGATCATGAAACCAGAGGCTTGAAATGTTTTACTGGAGAAAAACCATGGCATTACCTCCTCCTGTGGGATGATAATAATGATTTATGAAGCTGAAGTCATTTCTTGTGATTGCGTTCAGGGGAGATTGGTTTCACATGAGCTAGGAAGCCAGGCAATGCAAGCTGAAGAAGAGGCCCACATGTTCCACTGAGGCTGGGATCTGCCCTCTTCAAGGGGATTCCAGGGCACATCAGAGGGGGAGGGAAAGCTATTGCTTTCCGATCCATGAACCCCCTTCTTCCCTCCCACGAGCTCATTAGGTAGGCACACGGCTCTCTTATTCTCTCTCTCCTTTTAAAAGTATTACTACTTCTGCTGTGTGGGAGTGGAAGCTCATTGTAAATGCGCAGCAGGATAGTAGCAAAGCCGAGATTAATTCCCCATGGATTTATAAGGGTCGTTCTCACCCACGATGACTTGTCCCGTTTCAAAGGTGCTTATGCTGCTGTTTTTATGGCTGGTCACTAACTTTATTCTGGCATATGGCGGCTGGCGCCATGACACGGAGTGAACATTTTATACCTGAATTAAAGTGGATATTTGACAGTTTCTGTCAGAAAGTTCAGAGCAAAGAATTTGTGGGACAAGATTTATTGCATATTTTATATGGGACACATCTGTTTCTTTGCTTGCTTTGTTCCTTCCCTTAAAAAAATTTAAAGAAGTTTTCTAAAGAAATATAATGATGGATAGAAAAAAAAAAGAATTCCAAAAGCAGAAGAAAAATATGGTCAAAAGTTGTGTGCTTAGGAGCTAATTTAGAAAACAGCAAAAAAAAAAAAAAAAACCACTTCTCATTTGGAGTGGGAAAAATGACTCATGGTCACAAATAAAAGCTCAGTGAAACAATGCTGTTATCACTGACAATTATTTTATGGTTGGTTTAGGGCCATTTATATAATGAAGTTAAAAATTAAAGTGCATAACCTACCATTTTCTGCATACTTGAAACAGGACTAGAAAGAATAATCTGCCTTTGATGTACTTGTAAAGATTTCGACATTTCAAATGGTGGACGAAATAATAAAAGTCCAACCACGTCAGTGTTAAAAAAAAATTTGCAGATATTTAAACATTTAAAATGGATATGCTTAAAGATAAACGCAGACAATTTCCAACCCAAATCCATCAACACAATGTGAAGCTCATATGTAAACTTCATCGTCATCTAGAAACTCTTCCCATTGTAGCAAGTGAGTACCATAACAGAGATTTGTGATTACATAAACATTGGGCTCAACCTGGAGCCTTGTATTAACAGACAGGCTACTTTTTCCTTTTAACTGTGACTAGAGAGCTTTTAATTCTGTATACTGCAGAACTGAAAACTTCCAGTCCTAAAGATTTTGAAAAATTAATTTTTAATTGCTTTAGGTATTAAGCATTCTCCCTGTAAAAATACTAAACACTGAAGATAAAGTTCTCTTTTGAGATAAAGTTCTCCCCTGCATCCCATCCTCAGTCCCTCCCTACCACTTCTATCTTTGTTACTTTCTGAGACTCCACTACTATTATTGGTCTGCAGTATATCCTTCTAAAACCTTGAGTGTCCCTGTGCAAATGCACAAGATTTTTCTAAGACAGAGACAAGACTTGCTTGCTCATCAGGTATGCATGGTTCTAATTTTAATTAGACTGTCAAGCAGTCCTCCACAGAGAGAGTACCATGTTATGCTCCTAATAGCCAGTAACTCATATTTTTGAACTCCAGTTTTTGCAAGTCACACAGGTTTTGGTCCAAATCCTTATGATATGTATTGGAAATACTTTTTCTTATACTTTTGCTTGCCTTTTGACTTTGTTTACAATATCTTTCATTGATCAATTTAATTCTGAAGAGGTCAAGTTAATATTTTCCTCATGTCGTTTGCCTTTTAAATAAAAAAGACTTTTTGCCACTCCCAAGGTCAAAAAGCTGCCCTATATTTCTTTATATATATTTTGCCTTTTGTCTTGTTAGCTTTGGTCCCTTAATCATCTGGAATTGTGTAGGGCAGGACTCTTATTTTGGAGATAGTTAGAAACTGTTCAAACAGCACTGACTTCCTAAAAGATAATCAGTGTATGCAAATAATGGTAGTTTCGTCTTCTCTTATATCTAGATGTGCCATTTCTTTTTCCTTTATACTGCCCAGGTTAGAGTTTTCAGCCTCTGGGTAGAGTTGACCCAGTCATGATTCTTGTGAGTACAGATGTATTTGGATTTATCTCTGTCATATTTATTTTTGTACTTTTATTTACCAAACTTTCTAGCTATTTCCTTTTCCCGCTTTCCTGACTTTTTTGCTGGATTCATCAAACTTTCAGTTTTGCTTTACTGGTCTGAAACTGATTAATTTTAACTTTTTGATGGGTGACTATGTTTAAATTTCAATACCCATAATATAAGTATCTGCGATTCTAAGAGTATTCAGAGTTTATTATAGCTCTGCACCCTAACTCTGAACAATATGGAAGTGGCCTGTTTTTCCTTTCTCCCCCTGCCAAACTTTATGACCACATGCTATGCCAAATCCCCTGATGATATAATCTAAAATTTTACTTCCAAATTACCAAAAAAGAAGTGTTTTTACAATTAATATTTAACCATCATTTTACAAATGGGTGACTATGTTTAAATTTCAATACCCATAATATAAGTATCTGCGATTCTAAGAGTATTCAGAGTTTATTATAGCTCTGCACCCTAACTCTGAACAATATGGAAGTGGCCTGTTTTTCCTTTCTCCCCCTGCCAAACTTTATGACCACATGCTATGCCAAATCCCCTGATGATATAATCTAAAATTTTACTTCCAAATTACCAAAAAAGAAGTGTTTTTACAATTAATATTTAACCATCATTTTACAAATATATCTGTTCATCATACCCTTGCCACTCCACTTCTTCCTGGATTCATTTTCTTATTGAAGAAGTGCAAGCTCAAGGGTCGATTTATGAAGAGTAAAGTTCCGAGACTCTATCTCTCAAAAAATTTACTTTTGTCCTTCACTTTGATGATGGTTTGGCTAAATGTAGAGTTCTAGCTTTAAAAGTATTTTCCTTCAGAATTAAATGTATTATTTCATTGTTGTCTTGTATCCAATGTTGCTGCCGAGAAGTTTGTTGTTTAGCGCTTAGAATTTTTCTAAATCCTTGTTTCTCAGGGTTAATTATAAAAACAAAGGTTGTGAATATATGCGCGCATTTATCTCCTGTTGCTCTGAAGAGCTCTTTTAGTAAAAAAAAAAAAAAAAATGGAATGTCTTTCTTCATTTCTAGGGAGTAATCTCACATTATTTCTTCCTCTCTTAACTTGTATTAAATAGATGTAAGATTAAACATGCAATTTCTAAATACATTTTCCATATGCCAACATTTATGCATACTTTTTCATTGCTGTTGTTCAGTGTCTAAGTTGTTACCCCATGAAATACTTTTTATACATTTCTTTTCATGTTATACTCCAGAAAAATTCCTTGATTTGATTCTTTCAGCTCACTGATTGCTCTTCAGTGCTGACTATTTTTCCACTGTGTGCATTTACTGATTAAAAAAAAAAAATTCCATCAACCAAAACTTTCATTTCTATGTTCTCGACTGGATTCTTTTTTATGGAGTGGTGGCCTCTCGTAATTCTCTGAGATTATACAGCACACATGCTCTGGAAGACCTGTTCTGCTTACATGTGTATGTTCTTAGGTGCCAGTTCTATTCACTGAGTTTGCTGCCTTTCCTTAATTGCTGATTCTAGATAAAAATCCATTCTTTGTAGTTGAGTCTCACCACTGGGTGCAAGAGTGGGATATTATGCTGCAGCTTATATTCTAGCTGTTTCAAGGAGAGATACACAGAACAGGGCAAGTGTATCTTCATGTTCTGAGATATCATCAGTTACCCAGGGCACTGCTCTGTCTCTCCCACCCACAAGCCCCTTTCCTGGTCCTGTCTCAGAGGCAAATACGTCCTCCTCCATGGTGTGGTCAAAGGGGTTGCCTATGCAGAATGAGAAAATTTCTCCAAGGGTTGTAGTTTTCAGCAACTGTTTACATTTTAAAACTCAAAGTTTTACATTTCTTCCCCCACGGTTTTATGACCATAGAATAGTTCATGCATGCTGTTCTTAGATTTTTTAAAACCAAATAATATGCCAAAGAAGCAATTCTAGGATTATTACTATAGGGAATGACGTGGGAGTGTAAATAATCATAATTAACCACGTAAAAATAATACCTATTTTAAAGGCGCTACATGGAAACGAAGCCCCTGAAACATAAGTTCTACTCTAGGCTTACAACTGGAAGTCTGTTCACAAAGATAGTACAAAATACTCTGCTGGTAACTTTCACATTTGCAAAATAGTCTTCACAGAATGAGCTTTTCTGGACTTACAAGAGAGCAGGCAGAGAGCCTGGAGCTGTAACATTCTACTGCAAAAACAGTGGAAGGCTATGCTGGAGCTATGCGCCCCGACCAAAACCCATGTGCTTCCTTTTTTACAGTTCTATAAAATGGCATCTGTGAATAAATAAGACCTCATTTAAGTGCTGGAAGCCACACACAGTTGGAAAACAAGAGTTTGGGAATGGCAGCGCACACCGTCACCAACAGATACCATACTGCATCTGCAGGAAGACTGGGACAGGAGTAAGGCAAGAAATAAAAAGAAAAAAAAAAGCCTTGGCCACACTATTATTAATTATATCATTAAATAAATGTGAGTACTATTTGAAAAGGGACATGTCCCATTTTCTTCATGCCATGAAAAGTGTCCTTGGATCTGGAATCCAGCAATGATTTGTAAAGGCTCAGATTCCTACATGGTAGTTTCAAAATATCATACAGTGCTGACTCATTAGCTATACACAGGTAATGCTTTATACACATAGTTTCAGAAATAGGTNGGCTAAATGTAGAGTTCTAGCTTTAAAAGTATTTTCCTTCAGAATTAAATGTATTATTTCATTGTTGTCTTGTATCCAATGTTGCTGCCGAGAAGTTTGTTGTTTAGCGCTTAGAATTTTTCTAAATCCTTGTTTCTCAGGGTTAATTATAAAAACAAAGGTTGTGAATATATGCGCGCATTTATCTCCTGTTGCTCTGAAGAGCTCTTTTAGTAAAAAAAAAAAAAAAAATGGAATGTCTTTCTTCATTTCTAGGGAGTAATCTCACATTATTTCTTCCTCTCTTAACTTGTATTAAATAGATGTAAGATTAAACATGCAATTTCTAAATACATTTTCCATATGCCAACATTTATGCATACTTTTTCATTGCTGTTGTTCAGTGTCTAAGTTGTTACCCCATGAAATACTTTTTATACATTTCTTTTCATGTTATACTCCAGAAAAATTCCTTGATTTGATTCTTTCAGCTCACTGATTGCTCTTCAGTGCTGACTATTTTTCCACTGTGTGCATTTACTGATTAAAAAAAAAAAATTCCATCAACCAAAACTTTCATTTCTATGTTCTCGACTGGATTCTTTTTTATGGAGTGGTGGCCTCTCGTAATTCTCTGAGATTATACAGCACACATGCTCTGGAAGACCTGTTCTGCTTACATGTGTATGTTCTTAGGTGCCAGTTCTATTCACTGAGTTTGCTGCCTTTCCTTAATTGCTGATTCTAGATAAAAATCCATTCTTTGTAGTTGAGTCTCACCACTGGGTGCAAGAGTGGGATATTATGCTGCAGCTTATATTCTAGCTGTTTCAAGGAGAGATACACAGAACAGGGCAAGTGTATCTTCATGTTCTGAGATATCATCAGTTACCCAGGGCACTGCTCTGTCTCTCCCACCCACAAGCCCCTTTCCTGGTCCTGTCTCAGAGGCAAATACGTCCTCCTCCATGGTGTGGTCAAAGGGGTTGCCTATGCAGAATGAGAAAATTTCTCCAAGGGTTGTAGTTTTCAGCAACTGTTTACATTTTAAAACTCAAAGTTTTACATTTCTTCCCCCACGGTTTTATGACCATAGAATAGTTCATGCATGCTGTTCTTAGATTTTTTAAAACCAAATAATATGCCAAAGAAGCAATTCTAGGATTATTACTATAGGGAATGACGTGGGAGTGTAAATAATCATAATTAACCACGTAAAAATAATACCTATTTTAAAGGCGCTACATGGAAACGAAGCCCCTGAAACATAAGTTCTACTCTAGGCTTACAACTGGAAGTCTGTTCACAAAGATAGTACAAAATACTCTGCTGGTAACTTTCACATTTGCAAAATAGTCTTCACAGAATGAGCTTTTCTGGACTTACAAGAGAGCAGGCAGAGAGCCTGGAGCTGTAACATTCTACTGCAAAAACAGTGGAAGGCTATGCTGGAGCTATGCGCCCCGACCAAAACCCATGTGCTTCCTTTTTTACAGTTCTATAAAATGGCATCTGTGAATAAATAAGACCTCATTTAAGTGCTGGAAGCCACACACAGTTGGAAAACAAGAGTTTGGGAATGGCAGCGCACACCGTCACCAACAGATACCATACTGCATCTGCAGGAAGACTGGGACAGGAGTAAGGCAAGAAATAAAAAGAAAAAAAAAAGCCTTGGCCACACTATTATTAATTATATCATTAAATAAATGTGAGTACTATTTGAAAAGGGACATGTTCCATTTTCTTCATGCCATGAAAAGTGTCCTTGGATCTGGAATCCAGCAATGATTTGTAAAGGCTCAGATTCCTACATGGTAGTTTCAAAATATCATACAGTGCTGACTCATTAGCTATACACAGGTAATGCTTTATACACATAGTTTCAGAAATAGGTCCCCCCCCCCGCCTTTAATTATCACGAAAGAGAAAGTACATATCAGAGGCAAGCTAGACAGATTCATGTTCAATACTGATCAATATCCCACCTGCTCTGATCACTTTCTCCATTCCTTCCCTTGGCTTTTCTTCTGCTTTCTCTTACACACTAAATATATTCAGCCCCCAAGACTGTCTCTTGGCTCTCTGCTATGCTATCTTGACAGAATAAACGAGAGACACAGTTTCCTACCATTCAGCTGCTGCTGAACCCCAAGTTTATACTGTCAACTCCAAACTACATTATCAACATCAGTTTTGTATTTCTTTTGCCCTGCTGGACCCCATGACATGAATAGCTGTCTAGGAATTCAAATGAGCCCTATCATAACACAAACCTATTCCTTTCATAGTCTTTCACATCTCAGTAAATGGCACTGCCATTCTTGAAGGTGATCAAAACCTGAGAACTATTTGTCCTCCCTCTGCTCTGAGGCTGAAGTTGTTGTCAAATCCCTGTCTTTTCTACTTCCGGCACATATCTTAAGTTCATCCTTATTTTTCCATCTCAACTTCTACCATTCCTGTCCCCAGGGCTGTTGTTTGTCACCTGCGTTACTTTTTGTTACTTTTGTATCTCTTCCATTTATTTTCCACAGAGCAATCCAGATCATCTTTTAAAACACAAATACAGTCATGTCATTTTCATTTGATAAACTCTTCCCTGGAGAAGGCAATGGCAACCCACTCCAGTATTCTTGCCTGGAAAATGAACAGAGGAGGCTGGCGGGCTACAATCTATAGGGTCGCAAAGAGTTGGACTGAGCGTGAACACACATAGAAATACTGTTTTGTATGCCCATTCCAGTCATCTTAGTGCCAGCTCTTTTCAAAGTTACTCCCTCTTATCTCTTTCAACTACTTTCTAGAGAAACAAGTTCAGAAAACCCAGATGTCTGCCTATAAGGAATGCATTTGCTCTGTCCTAAAGCTAAATAAAAGTGAGGAGAGAATGAAAAGAGAGGCTGAAGGCATGGCATTTGCCTCAGGCTTGTTGCCATATCTCCATTAGATTCTGGGTGTGTGTTTATTTTTATAGCTCTCTTTTGTGAATAAATGGTGTGAGACAGAAGTCTTATTTCCAAGGTTCACTTTACTGAGTGGCCTGTAGTCAATCTTTCCAAGAAGAAAGATGGAAAATTATGGCCCAAGCAGCATTACTGTCCATCGAGAGACCAAGGAGAATCCTGGACCTCATCCACTCAACTGCTTACACTACTACCTATGAGCCACAAAATGGCTGTCCTCGGGTCTCAGCAGTATTATTTTGGGCTGAGTTTATGGCCCTAAGGTTCTCGCTAATCACAATTATGTAATTTTACATTCCCATCATTTTCACATATGGATGACAGTGATCACACTATTTAAATAGGAAAAAAAGAATACTTGAGGAATCTTTTCTTTTCCAAATGTAAAACACAATGTATATGAACACAGGACTAGTTTTAATGTTTGTCCCACTTCATAACTAAAGAATCTTTTTCATTTCATGCTATTATCTTGTTTATTTTCCCAAAGCCCCAGTGAATAGGAAGAAGGGATATAGAAATTTCTGGCTCTTTTTTATGGTGAAGTTCCAAATGGATGTGACTGACTTTATGACAGAAAGGGAAAGGGCTGTGGATAAATAAAACGCGGTTCATTCACGCACTGGAATTAGTCCATAACAGTTAAAAGAATTAAATCCGTATTTACTAATATGGATAGATTTTCAAACAATTCTGAATGAAAAATCAGGATGCAGAATGATATTATACCTCCCAGAATATTGCAAATAAAAGCAAAAATAAACAAATGGGACCTAATTAAACTTAAAAGCTTCTGCACAACAAAGGACACTAAGCAAGGTGAAAAGACAGCCTTCGGAATGGGAGAAAATAATAGCAAAGGAAGCAACTGACAAACAACTAATCTCAAAAATATACAAGCAA
>SJYX01010642.1:68722-125022 GCA_006410675.1 Oreotragus oreotragus
GAGGGTGGGATGATTTGGGAGAATGGCATTGAAACATGTATAATATCACATATGAAACGAATCGCCAGTCCAGGTTTGATGCATGATACAGGATGCTTGGGGCTGGTGCACTGAGACAACCCAGAGGGATGGTACAGAGAGGAAGGAGGGAGGGGGGTTCAGGATGGGGAACACGTGTATACCTGTGACGGATTCATGTTGATGTGTGGCAAAACCAATACAATATTGTAATTAACCTCCAGTTAAAACATAAGTAAATTTATATTAAAAAAAAAAGAAAGCTGCTCCTTAAATAAAACTTGAAAACAAAACAAAACAAAAAAAACCAAAACCTAGTATGAGGCATCCTTCCCATCATTCTTTTACTGCCTTCCTGAACAAAGTCAGGATTCTTATTTCTTACTCTTCGTTTGGTAAATTTTGATCACTAAAAGTCATTTAGTGACTTTTAGGGAAATTCAATTCTCTAAGTGAACGCAGCCAACAACAAAAATGATGTCTTAACTTTTATCATTTAGGATTTTCTTTCTACTGTTTGTGCAATAGTGAACGGAGTCTAGTCTGGCTGCAAGATCTAACAAATTGGACAACAGTTCCTCAGCATCGACTGAATTCTGCAGAGTATGATCCAAAGAGGCTAGCCATCTCCTCTGAGAATCAAAGATACATATTTGTGGCTACAATAGTGTCACGATTCTCAGATAAAAGGAGGGATTTAGGTCTACCACTTGGCTCATGCTCCCTCCTAACCAAACCACAATTTTTCAGTAACCTAATAACATTCTGGGGGAGAGAAAGCATGTTCTTTGACTACTAGGAATATCGACACAATAAAGGGAACAATTTCACAATTTTATTTTGGTCTTTAAGGATTTCAGAATTCCTTCCTATGCTACTTGATGGCATTTCCAGTGAAGAGGGAACTGGACAGGTAAAATTACTATTTCTTGGGAGGTGACCTAAAGCAAACTTTTTTATTGGCTGGCACCTTTATACATGTGTTGCGCATCAAATGTTCTGTCATCTCTTAGAGGAAAGGCCTAGTGGATGATAGCAAGCATGCCAGTAACTACTTTCTTGTACCAATAGTTTGCCACGTGGTCACAAACTCAAAACACAATTTGCGAGGACACAAGGGGGGGCAACAGAACTCCAGTCAAATTGAAGAAAACGTCTTTGCTTCCTCAAGGTTTACTCTGACTTAGTGTTGGTGCAAGTAGTCAAATATCCCAGAACAAAAACTTGTTGTGCAGCATCTAGTCTAAAACTACACAATTTAGGAGACTCATCGATTCTTCCCACCAAGTTAAGAAAGAGACTGAGGTGAAAGATCTGTCAACCTCTAGCTCTTCAGAGCAAGGAACCAGGAGGACGAGGTTTCTGCTTTCCAGCTGCTAGTGTTTCTAGCTGGTGAATAACACAGGTTCCGGGAGAGGGGAGTGGGAATTATTTTCTAAGATTTAAAATTTCTTTCTATAATCTAATACTTTCATTAATATTAAGAACTCCATACACGGCTACTGGGGAAGACTGATGGGAAACAAGTCAGCAGACTATGCCTTCTCTGAAGTCAGTTTCCTGGGACTTTTTTTTTTTTCTTTTGGTGTGTGTGTGCCTGTATTGCATGAGCTGAAAGCAGATGGATGCAATCACATTCCAAGACACCTTATTTGCTGTGTTATGGACTGGGCCTATTGTCTCAGCTTACAGAAGCAATAAGGATCCTTAGACCCCTGCCAATCCATGTAACTCATCCTTTTATCTGCTTAAAAGTTGGGATCCATGAGTGATGGAAATAGTTACAACTTTTCTGTTGCTGGCATATAAAATCAGGTTCTGCATCTAGATCCAGCTCTCCAAGGTCTGAGACCTCAGTGGTGGGAAGACACCATCCATATACGTCTTCATCTCTGTTTTCTCTTTCTACTTGCTCAACGCCTCCAGTCCAAGCTAGCAAACCCCACACTGAATTCTTAAGTTGTCCTCACTGGGGTCCTCCTTTGACATCAAACAAACCTGCCCTGTCTGAGCTCAGTTTCCTCATTTGCAAAATGGAGTTAATAATAGCTCTTTCTTCTTTTCTTAATGAGAACTAGAAGAGACTACAGTTAATATCAAATCTAGGATGAGAGCATTAAACAAATGTCAGTTAATATTGTTTCTATTATTCTTACTAATATATGACAAATATCAGAGGAGGTTGGGAAGTTTCTATAGGAGAGGGAGGACCTGAGGGCGAGTTTTACAAGGTAAGGAAGCAGAAAAACAGAGCTATGCCTCCAGGCTCAGGCTGAAGCTTCTATTTCCTCATGAGCCAGTGCCTAGATGAGGTTGGAGAGGAAGAGTGGCTGATGGGGGTGCGTGCAGGGGTCACGGGGACAAGCATGGGACTCACTAGACTAGAGGAAAAGTCTTTCGTGGGAGCAGTAAGCTTGGACAAGTGGAATGGAGACCATGAATATAACCTTTGAGAGAGTGACGCAAATAATCCACTCATGCAAATAATCCCCAAGAATGCAGCATTCTTACTGACTTCTGATTCCTTGCGGGTGGGGATGGGTGAAGAAGGGGGTAGGGAAGGAAGGCTGGTTCCTGGTGTCAGTAAATACAATCTTCTGGTGGGGAAATGTTTTGAATACATTTGCAAGAGAAGTTCAATACTCTCCAGCACAGGAAAAACCAGCACCAGGGATTTCCATGTACCTATCTGGAAATGCCAGACCTCAATTTATGGCCAACTTGAATTTTTGAAACTCTTTTAAAACAACATCATTCCTGAGGGATTTGGGGCTCTATTGAAAAAGTTTTTCTGTTCCATAGGTTAGCCTAACAATATCAAGAGTTCCTGAGACCACTTACAATTTAAAACACAAACTCAGCTTTTGCATGTTTTTAAAACATCCCTACAACTATGGGTTGTTTAAAAATAGCTATACCCCAAAGAGTTTATTTCCAACATCTGACATGATTGCATTTCGCCGTGATTTGTTATGTAAATAATGGTAGCAGAGGAGAAATATGAAAAAACATTGCCCCTTCTCACAGCCCGATGGATTTAATGCTTTTGTTAACTCTGGATTGCAAGTCTGGGGGTTGTTTGTCTGTTTGTGGTGTGTAAAATAAAATACTGTATGCCTGCCTCAGCTCTTCTTCTGATGTACAGCAATTTGTAAAGAAACTATTGTTCCTCTATGTCTTCCCTAAATTTTCTTCACTGTATTTCCGTGTGGAGAGGGGTTTCACAGAGGTGGCTACTGAGATGATAATGTGAATATTTTCAAAGCTAAGGGGAGGCCTTTTTGAGAGGATGACTCAATCAGTGTTTAAAACTGCTGATAATTCGAGGCTTAATGGTAAGTAAGTCATTTGCTAAAAATTCCATTTCTCCATCTCTCAACTCTGTTTCAGTTATCTGAATATGGGATGTTTTCTGTGTGTGTGAGAAAAGCAGAAGGTAAAGAAATTTATTACATTTAGATTGGTCAATGGGAGAAAAGGCAAGGGACATACTGTTTTGCCTTGATTCTGTTTTCCTTCTAAAACATTACTTTGTCACTCCTCTAATGGCTGTTACCCCTTCGAGAACAATCCTACTCTATAATTCTTCTCTTAGGGGATAAGTAGAGAAAACATAGGGAGGAAAAGATAAGTTTGAGTCTTCAGGTAGTGTAACTGATGGCAAGGAAAAGGCTTGGGTTACAGGAATGGCTTTTGAAACAATGGCTGTTTTGTAAGGGGTTCAGCTGGAAGTGTGGGACACATCCCATATTGGTGATGGAGAAGACCCGCAGAAAGCCAAAATAGCCTTGAAAGCCAAGGGCAGAAGAAGTGAACCTTCTGATCCAGATCATCCAATACACTCTGAAATTACCCTACAGAAGAGACAATGCCATCGCTCAGAGAATTATCATCCAATACTCTCTGAAATTACCTACAGAAGAGACAATGCCATGGCTCAGAGAATGGTTTGCCACCCACATCAGTGATCTAAAGGTGTAAAGGACTTTGCTGTACAATTATTTGTGAGTTAAAATGATTAATGAGTTTGAATCTTTCTCTAAAACCTGTTGAATTATCTGAGCATCTCCTTTCTGAAGGTCTCCAGATCTTCTTTATGGAAGTTAGTACAAAGCAGAATTTTCCTACTTCTCTGTGTAATGTGATAAAGGAATGGCTTAAAAAAAGAAAAAAAAAGAAAAAAAAAACTTTGGGTGAATAATCTTAGACTTTAATCATATTAAAGGCCTAACTCAAGTTCATCCTCTGAAATCAGTAAGGAAATAAATGTGGGCATCTTCATTTAATTAAATATGAATTTTTTCCCTCCATTCTCATTTTCTCAAATTTCTTCATAAGCCCAGATTTTATACTAAGAAGCAGATACTTCTCATGCTGTAGCAGCATTTTGAGTGAAAACCCTCTGTAATCTCCTTTCTGAACTTTCCCATGTTTTCTTGGATCTTAGAAACTCCAGAGATTTATTCTCAACCCAGTTCTATCTCTGTTAGTTGTGCTTAGACCCCAGCATACCTGTTTTGTCATCTCTGTTGAAAACCAAATTAAACCCTTAGATAAATTCCATAGATTAGCCTAACAGGCTAACAGTAGGATTTTTCTCCTTAAATTCCTATATATATATATATTTTTTTCCCTACAGGAAAACTAGAAAAGTTATATTGACACCACATCAACCATGATCTTGAGTCCAGCTCAGGAGCCTCTGACCCTTGACCAACACACTGATGAAGCTGCCTCACTCATCTGAATCATCTCCTCCCCCGACTTGGCTCTGGCTTCCATTGGGGTTTGGTAGTCGCAAACTGAGGAAGCAAGACCTTAATCATATACAGATATGTTTCTCATCCTATATTAATTCTGCTCCCTTGCCTTTTTATTTCAGACTGCTTCAAAGAGACAAGCTATACAAAACAAATCAAGAAACACTGAAGCCAAAGGCTCAAATCAAGATTATTATTAGTTACCCCAAAGAAACCCAACGGCCACTACTTCGGCTCTACTTAGCTGGTTCCCCCTCTCCCCCAAATATGTCTGAGATTCACTTCCCTTGTGGCCCTCTCCCACTCCCATCATTGTTATTTTAACCCACCCCCTCCTTTTTTTTTTCTTTAAAGAAAAGGCAGCAGCATAAGGAGATAAGGTAATCTAGGTAGCACCTCTATCTGAAAACATACTCTTGCATCTTTCTGTTGTATAGTGAAAGCTATGGTTTTTCCAGTAGTCATGTATGGATGTGAGAGTTGGACTATAAAGAAAGCTGAGCACCGAAGAACTGATGCTTTTGAACTGTGGTGTTGGAGAAGATTCCCGAGGGTCCCTTGGACAGCAAGGAGATCAAACCAGTCAATCCTAAAGGAAGGCAACCCTGAATATTCACTTGAAGGACTGAGGCTGAAGCTCCAATACTTTGGCCACCTGATGGAAAGAGCTGACTCACTGGAAAAGACCTTGATGCTGGGAAAGGCTGAAGGCAGGAGAAGGGGATGACAGAGGATGAAATGGCCGGATGGCATCACTGACTTAATGGACATGAGTTTGAGCAAGCTCTGGGAGACAGTGAAAGACAGGGAGGCCTATCATGCTGCAGTCTATGGGGCTGCAGAGTCAGACACGACTTAGCGACTGAACAACAACGACCGGTCCTGAAGAACCATTCAAAGGCAGACGGTGGTCATCACTGATGACTTTGCTAATGTTAGGACGGGGTCTCATAGTTACTGCAGAGAGAAGTCTGAAGCTTTTACTCATTTAAACTGTTTAAAATGATAACAGTGGTACCAAAAATACTTAAAAGTTTTGCTGTACACAAAGTTGCCATGCAGTTGGTATTGTGGTTATTGGGCATCCTCGTAGGAAAGGCATTACCTTATTTCAAGCCTGCTGAATTATGTAGGGTTGGTTTGGAAGCAGAGTAGAATCAGGGAATCCATTCCCTTTCTTCCTAAAATCCATGGGTTCTTAAAGCCCCTGGAGAAGAACTGGAGGAGAGGGCAGGACACACGGACGTCAACCAGCCTGACGGGGGTGCATGTCAAGTCCTTACCACATAATCATAGACACTCAAGCACAAGGGAAGCAAATCATTCAGAGAAAATGTAAGTCGACTGACTTTAAATAAAAGGCATCCCTTCTTTTGGTTTATTTTTTCTAAATCATGACTCTAAAACAGTAAACTTAGAATTATTTTTCTCTCCCAAACTGAAATATCACTTTCCTTCCTGGCTCAGACCACCAACCAGGTTTCTGCCACCGGAAGCGGGGAAAGTACTAGAGATCGTGTGAGGAAGGTTGATCGAATGCCCTATTCTTCCAATTTCCAAACCAGACTCACTTGGAGACACAGACACATTTTGTTTGTGTGGTCTAAGTTGCAACCTCAAAAAACTTGGCAGTTTTCTCATCATGGGCTGTGATTTCCATGATGTGATGGTTTGCAAGGGTTTTGTTTTCAAATAGATATTATGGGTAATTCCACAGGACTCCTATTTCAATCCCCCTGAGTTGATAACCTTTCCTTCTTAAGTGTGACCTTGGTGTTCAGATAACCTTGGGACACAGACAAGGAGGATTCCCAGCGGTAAAAGTCTGTCTGGTGCAAAGGGGGAAGGAATAAAGTGAAACTTGCAAAATGACGGAAAGAGAAATCAAAGCTTTTCACATGCTGTTCTGTTCACTTTTTTTTTTTTTTTAGGAGTAATGTTCACATCTTCTCCCATTTCACGGGTTCTACTTATTGTAATTTATAGCAACAATAATTCGTACTCTAACTTAGCTTTACTCTTTCTTCCTTACTTTTGGCTTCAATATTACAAATGGCCAGATCACAAACTTTGGACTTAATGAAAATCTCACAAACTCTGCACTTGATGAAAATAAAACTATATCTGTTGTTTGGTAAAGAAGATGACGCACCCATTGTTTGAGACATATCTCCCCTGATCTCTTTATTGTACACTTAATAAGAAAGTTGCAAGCTTTTATCCAGCTCAGAAATACTGATGGAGAACTGAGTAGACATTTCTTCAAAGAGGAAATGTAGATGACCAACAGGTACCTAAGATGTTCAACGTCACTGGCCATCGAGAAATGCAAATCAAAACTACAATAAGGTATTACCTCACACCTGTCAGAATGGCTGTCACCAAAAAGAACACAAAAATAACAAATGCTGGGGAGGGTGTGAAGAAAAGGGAACCTTTGTACACTGTTGGAAGGAAGGTACATTCCATGGTGCAGCTACTAGGCAGAACAGTATGGAGGTTCCTGAAAACCCTGAATATAGAACTACCATGTGTGTGTGCGTGCTCAGCCACTGCAGTCGTGCCTGACTCTGTGCGACCCTACAGACTGTGGCCCTCCAAGCTCCTCTGTCCGTGGGATTCTCCAGGCAAGATAACTGTAGTGGGTTGCCATGCTCTCCCTCAAGGGGATCTTCCTGACCCAGGGATCGAACCCATGGCTCTTTCTTTCCTGCACTGGCAGGCGGGTTCTTTACCACTAGTGCCACCTGGGAAGCCCCAGAACTACCATATGGTCCAGCAACTCCACTCTTGGGTACATATCCAAAAAATGCCCCAAATGCTAATTCCAAAGGATGCATACACCCCAGTGTTCACAGTGGCATTATTTACAGTTGCTAAGAGGTGGAAGTAACCTAAGTGTCCATCACCAGATGAGTGGGTAAAGAAGATGTGGGTTACACACATACTACACATACAGTGGAATATTACTCAGCCATAAAAAAGAACTAAAAGTTGCCATCTGAAGCAACATGAACATGGATGAACCTGAAGGGCATTATGCTAAGTAACGTAAGTCAGACAGGGGAAGACAAATATTGTATATCACAAGACAAATATTATATGTGCAATCTAAAAAATACAACAAACTAGTGAATAAAACAACAAAAAAGAAACAGATGCAGATATAGAGAATAAACGTGGTTAGCAGTGCGAAGAGGGAGGTGGAGAGGAGCATGACAGGGATAGGGGATTTGGAGGTACAAATTATTAGGCATAAAATGAGCTACAAGCATATATTGTACGACACAGGGAATATAGCCAATTACTTTATAAAAACTATTTTGTTTGTTATTTTTGCTTTTAGTCACTAAGTCATGTCTGACTCTTTCCCAACCCCATGGATTGTAGCCTGCCGGGCTTGTCCATCCATGGAATTCTCCAGGCAAGAATACTGCAGCGGGTTGCCATTTCCTGCTTCAGGGGATCTTCCTGACCCAGGAATCAAGCTCCTCTCTGCTGCGCTGGCAGGCAGATTCTTTACCGCTGAGCCAGCAGAGAAACCCCATAATAACTACAAAGGGAGAATATACTTTAAAAATGGTGGCTTTCTGTATTGTACACTTGTAACTTATATAGTATGCTACATCAACTATACATCAATTAAAAAGAAGAGAAATTCTGATGATAAGGCAAAAGAGCTTCACTGAAGCAACAGGAGAAGCAGAAGAGCTGTGTATGGCCTGCTGTGCTAGGGCTGTGGGGACAGGAGGAGCAATGCCAGGCTGCAGCCAATGCCAGGCTGCAGGGCGATGCTCCAGAACACTCCATGCCTTTCTAATCCCCTACTAAGCCCCTCACAGAAGAGAGCACTCACAAAACTAAATCAAATGGCAACTTGGTTTGCTCTCCTCACAACCTCCCTGGCCCGGGCTGGAAAATGACACAACAGCAGTAGACAAATGCTTTCACGTTGTGAAAAAATAGGTGTTGAGATTTATTTCTCTCTCCAAGTGGAGAGACAGTCTTCTGGGCAAGCTGGGGTCTGACATAAACATGTGGTTGACCAGGATACACGAAAACGGCTATGGAAGTAGTAAGGAATGATGTGATTTAAACACAGAGGTCTGACTCCTCCTCAAGCTACCCTCAGTCCTGCAGCGGCAAATCTGTTGCCCCAGGGCCACTTCTGATCCCCCCGTCTCCATCCACTTTCTGGGTAGATTGCCTTTGGTTGACGTTCAATACTCATCCTCTTCAGCCTCTTTACAATAGTTCACACTGCTTATACCAGCTCCTTGGACTTCTCTTCCCTTAGCTTTCGTGTCATATACTACTTTAGGTTGCATCATCTCCCCCCACGCCCTCCCCCCCCCATCTCTTATGGTGGGCTTCCCAGGCGGTGCAGAGGTAAAGAATCTGCCTGCCAATGCAGGAGATGCCAGAGACACAGGTTCAGTCCCTGGGTTGGGAAAATCCCCTGGAGTAGGAAATGGCAACCCGCCCCAGTATTCTTGCTTGGAAGATTTCATGGACAGAGGAGCCTGGTGGGCTACAGGCTCACAGAAAGTCAGACACAACTGAGCACATCTCTTAGAGTACGTTGCCTGCCCTCCCACAGCCTACTCCACTGCTTTCTTTCTCTCCCCTCGGTCTCCATTTTCAATATCATTACAGCTTTACAACTCAGTATTTTGATGTGACTTTTTTCCACTGACAAGCGCTAGACTCAAGGATCCATCACCTGCTAGACATATTATTCAGGTATATTCCCAATATGTTCCAGAGTGAAATCAAGATGTATGGTCCAAGTTCATCTTCCAGAGTTCACGTTTTCAAATTTTCATGATACTCTGTTCTTTCTGCAACTAAAGCTGAGTTTCACTGTCATCTGAACCTCCCACATTCAATGACTCGCATTCATTTACTGACAAACATTTAGTGTCTATTACATGTCAAGTGTTGAGGATACAGCAATGAATACAACTGAGGTGGTCTCTGTTCTGCCTTCGTGGACTGTACATTCAATCAGTGCCTGAATCCTGGGGATCTGGCCTTTGTAATGTCCACATGCAACTTCCCATACCTTTCCTCAAAAAATGCATCCTAATCCAGACCCTCGTCACTTTCCTCTTAAACCACCACAGGGCTTCTTAAATCATTACTTCTAGTCACTGTCACTCCCGCCTCCAGGTCACTGTACATGTGGCCAGTATCATCTTCCTATTTCTTAGCTCTCCGCACATCACTTTCTTACTTAAATCTTAATGGCCCCCCAGCACATAAAGGGTCAAATACAGACCTTTTAGCCTCGCATTCTAGACTATTCATGATCTAGATACATTTTTTCCATCTCCTCTACTACTTTTCAAAAATTCCCGACTTTGTTTCCTACCAGTGGTAGGTATACAGAATGGTGAAGCTAGATGGGACCTTTGGGATCCCAGTATCTTCATTTTATAAAGAAACAGATGCCACAGCTCAGTCAATAAAGAATCTACCTGCAATGCAGGAGACCTGGGTTCGATTTCTGAGTCTGGAACTCCTCTACTACTTTTCAAAAATTCCCGACTTTGTTTCCTACCAGTGGTAGGTATACAGAATGGTGAAGCTAGATGGGACCTTTGGGATCCCAGTATCTTCATTTTATAAAGAAACAGATGCCACAGCTCAGTCAATAAAGAATCTACCTGCAATGCAGGAGACCTGGGTTCGATTTCTGAGTCTGGAAGATCCCCTGGAGAAGGAAACGGCAACCAGTCCAGTATTCTTGCCTGGAAACTTCCATGGACAGAGGAGCCTGGCAGGCTACAGTCCATGGGGTCACAAGAGTTGGACATGACTTAGGAATTCCCTGGTGGCTCAGATGGTAAAGCGTCTTGCTTACAATGTGGGAGACCTGGGTTTGATCCCTGGGTTGGGAAGATCCTCTGGAGAAGGAAATGGCAACCCACTCCAGTACTCTTGCCTGGAAAATCCCATGGATGGAGGAGCGTGGTGGGCTACAGTCCATGGGGTTGCAAGAGTCGGACACGACTGAGTGACTTCACTTTCACTTAGCAACGAAACCACCATAAATGCCCAAAGAAGACAAGTGCCTAAGAGTTTCAATGGAAGGAAAGTTCAAAGTGGAATGGAGCTCAGAGGTGGTGTTGATGGTAGATGGAAGACTCCTGGTCCATCCAGCTGTAATGCATCATTTTTGAGTTTAGTTTTTAGACTATATGACTACAAACCATCTCTACCAGGAGATGCAATCTTTACTGCTTCTCTTCATCTACTTACTCTGTATCTTCCTCACACTCTCCCCAAAGTGATTCTGCAGGTGACTGCACCAAGAATGTCTCCCAGTGCCACAAGCAGCCTCTCACTTTGTTACCTTCCTCTGGGTCTAGCACTGGCTCACCAGAAATCTGACCTCAACAAGACAAGTGTAACTTGGGCAGAGTGGTTAGGGGCACGGTTAGAACTGCCTTGCCTCCTGATCGCTCCTGGGCAACTGGGACACTGGGTATAGAATGTGCTGCTGCTGCTGCTGCTAAGTCGCTTCAGTCGTGTCTGACTCTGTGCGACCCCATAGACGGCAGCCCACCAGGCTCCCCCGTCCCTGGGATTCTCCAGGCAATAACACTGGAGTGGGTTGCCATTTCCTTCTCCAATGCATAAAAGTGAAAAGTGAAAGTGATAGAATGCGCTAGCTACAATCTATTTACTGCAATCCATATATGCTGCTTGGAGTCAATTCAATCCCCCTGAAATATTCTTCATGTTCTACACATAAATTCTTAGCTCATAATCCACCTTCTTTCCTGATTTCTCTCTCCTCTGAGTTACATGGCACCTTTTATGCACATTCTTGAAAGGACCTCTTTTCTTCATTAATTAAAAAATATCCATAGGGTGCTTACAAGCACTGTAAGTCATGAGGAGAACAGAATCTCTGACTTAAAGAAACATACATTTTATGGGACCAAACAGAAAACAATGAAATACATCATAGTTTGAATGCAAATAAGTTCTAAGAAGCTATATAAAGCACAGAAAAGAGAAGAGAGAACACTAGGGTTGGAAGAGTTATTTTACCAGGATATTCTCTTTAAAATATGTGCAAGGACCAGGATGAAGTGAGAGAGGCAAGCCATGTGAATATTTGAAGGAAGTGCACTCTGACCAGGGAAAGAGCCAGGGCACTTCCTGCATCCCAAGGAAGTGGTCAGGCCAGGACTATGCTGACCAGATTCAAAGGCCAGCAGGAAAGCTAAGGGCGTTAGAGCTAAAAGGAACAAGGCAAGGAATGATAAAAACTGCGGACAGTGAGGTGGCTGCAGTCAGATGACAAAGGGTTTAATAAGGGCTCTGAACTTCATGATGATTAAAATGGAAAGTCTCTGGAGGGTGTTTGTTTGTTTGTTTTTTTAAATGAGTGATAATCTTACATTTAATTTTAAGTATTACCACAGTCCAGGCAAGAAAGAATGATGGCTTGAACCAATGCAGTAGCAGGAGAAATAGTTGTCAGATTCTGGATATATTCTGAAGGAAGAGGTGACTGGGTTTGCTGATGGATTGGTTGTTCACTGAGAGATCAAAAAGGGTGTAAGTGTCCGAGATTTCTGGCTCCAGCATCTTGAAGAATGACAGTTCTATTTATTAGAGGAAAGCAGATGTCTGAAGGCGATGGGGTGGAGTGGGAAGTCAAAGTTTGGTTTTGGATACCAGCTATGAGATACTTATTTGGCGGTCAAGTGAAGACATCAACAAGCAGTGAGACATGCAAATCTGGAGTCCAGAGGAGGGGTATGGCCTAGAGACATAAATTTGGGAGCCATCAGAATAAAGACAACAGCTGTTTAAAGGCTTGATGAGATCACCTGGTACCATGAACAGAGCTAGAGAGAGACCTCCATGGGCCAAGTCGTAAAGTCCTCTGAAGTTCAGAGATCAGGAAAGTTGACGAGCCCGCACAGAAGACTCGGGAGCATTCGTGAATTATTAGGTTGGCCAGAAACTCTGTTCCGATTTTTCAGTGACATCTTCCATAAAGAACTTTTTGGCCAACCCAATAGAAAGAGGACAAAAGAGAGTGCTGGCCGTAAGCTTAAAAAAAAAAAAGAAGAAGAAGGCATTTTCTAAAGCATGAGTTGCTCAGTTCTACCCAATGCTGTTGAAATGCCAAGTGAGATTTTGTGTTAAAGCTACAGGGCCCTTGAAACTGAAATTCATGCCTGATTCATCATTTTTTCTACCCACAGTAAGGCCTATAAATGCTGAACAACCGGGAAAGAATAGTTACGATCAGTCACAGAGGACTTCCTTGCCCATGAGCAAAATGTCCAGGACAAAATGGGGGAAAGATGGTCTTTCACAGTCGTCACACTGAAAACATCACCCAGTGCCCTTGTTCCCTCTACACAGCACAGTACGACCCGGAGACACCCCTACTGAAGACTTCAAAGGTTCTAGGTGGTGGCAGTGGAGGGTTGGGAAAGGAATGAATGTAAGACTGCAAGCAGTGAGAAAAAAGACCGGAATGACTGGAATGATGCTGGCCAAGACAGGGATTCCTGAATAAGAAAGAATCTGGAAAGCGTGTTACCAGAAACCAAAAGCATAAGAGGGGAGGGGGATGCAGAGAGAAAACAGAAAGCCAAGAAAGAAGGCAGAGAGAGCTGAGGTAAGAGGGAAAAGAAAATTAAAAGCAGAAGCAGAGAAAGAAAAAAAAAAACCTGAGGAAGTGATGCCAATGTCTGAGGAAAGAACAAAGGAAATACAGCGCCATCGGCTTATGCCAAGGACGGCCTGGGCACCGAGGGAGCGGTGTCTGATCTCTGTGCACCTCAAGAAGAGACAAACGGTAAATCGTGGGGCGGGGGATGGGGAGCCTCCACAAAGCCTCTGGGCATTTTGAATCTGAGAAGAAACACTCTGGCCAAACTGAAATGCTCAAGTAAACATGAATGACAGCAGCCCCGGGGTTACAAGGAACCTGACTGCATGCTTGACAAGGCCACGGGCGGCCAAGTAGCCCAGGAGGCCCCAGTTCCATCCTCCCTACACTCCCCCAACCTCTGGTCTGTGTGCATCACAAACACAGCGGCTTCAAGGAGCAAGGAGTAAACTGTGCTCAACTGGGTGACCTCTCTGTCAGCATTTGGCTAATTAAGGAAAGATATTACCTACAGATCTCCATGTCTTGGTTCTATTTCCTGCTCGTTAAAAAATGGCTTAACGAGAGAAAAAAAAATCAAGGAGACAGAATCTAAATTATTCTTTTTCCCCCCCCAAATTAGCTGAGTGGCAGTGGTTGCTGTTGCCAAAGATGCTTGAACAACAGGATTTTGACACGAAGACTGAAATCTAAACAGCATGAAGAAATCTCGAAAGCTGGGCAGTCCCCATTATCTCATGCCTGCACGACTGTCGTCCAAGAGATGAGGGATGGTTCTCCATCGGTGCCAGCGGCGTGGCGGGCCAAAGCCTCACAGAGCCACTAATTGCCCATCTGCTTGTTTACACAGCCTGGAGATGGTGACTGGACAAACAGCTCATTTCCCTTGAAATGGGACCAAACTGGGGGGAGCCTGTCATATGTGACAGAGGAGGAGCAGGCAGAACTCTCATGAGAACATGACTCCAGATCAAAGCCAGGGACCAGCTCGAGTAGCCGGCTTTCCCTGAGTAGTGTCAGGACCGTCACTTTCTTTTTTTATTTTTTCAAATTGAAGTATAGTCAATTTACAATATTGTGTTAGTTTCAGGTACACAGCAAAGTGATTCAGTTACGCACACACGCGCACACACACGTGTGTATTCTTTTTCAGATTCTTTTCCCTTGGAGGTTATTACAAAGGATGGAGTATAGTTCCCTGTGCTATACAGTAGGTCCCTGTTGGTTATCTATTTCATATATACTAGTGGATATACGTTCGGGGAAGGCAATGGCACCCCACCCCAGTACTCTTGCCTGGAAAATCCAATGGACGGAGTAGCCTGGTGGGCTGCAGTTCATGGGGTCGCTAACAGTCGGACAGACTGAGCGACTTCACTCTCACTTTTCTCTTTCATGCATTGGAGAAGGAAATGGCAACCCACTCCAGTATTCTTGCCTGGAGAGTCCCAGGGACGGGGGAGCCCGGTGGGCTCCCATATATGGGGTCACACAGAGTCGGACACGACTGAAGTGACTTAGCAGCAGCAGCAGCAGTGGGTATACGTTAATCCCAAACACCTCTTTCTGCATCCTGCTCCCCCAGGTCACCACTCCCTGGGTTTGGGAGATTTGGAGATATTCATACGTAAGAATCAACTGGAGACAGTCAACTGTAAGCAGAGTTCCAAGGCTTCTGCAGCTGAGAAGAGTCTGTTCCAGGGAACTTCTGGGCCCTCTCAGATTTCACTGGACACTTAGCATTGGCCACACTGGACAATTGCTCACTCTTTCAGTGTCTTCGTTGTCTCCTAGGCAGTGACCTACTTGAGGTCAACGACTGGAAGCCCCCTGGATTCCACAGCAGAACATGTCATATGTGAAGAGCTATTAACTGGGAAACGCCATGGTGGTGAAAGGTGATGAGCAACTCCTGGTGTGGTTTATGTATTTTTCTTTTTGTCTCCATCAAGAGACCCAGACTTGGGCTGACTATGGAAATCAATAATGTCTGGCGCCTATCAGAGTCCCAGAAACAGAACTGAGAGGATTCTCTCGAGAACCTATTCCTCCTCAAAATGAGAATGAGCATAAAAAAGAATTCTCTCTACTGTGCAGCCCTAGGTATTGTTTTAACATGCAGTGATATAGCCATGAAGCGGGCAGCAACAGTAAAAAATGCTGCCTCTAATTATTGGGAACTTTCTATAGGTACATGGAGAACCGTAAGTGTAACGTGGGGAAAAACATTGGTAAGTCAACCAAATTCCAGATTTTGCCCTCTGAACAATCAGGGCAACACAGCTTAGAAACTTGACAGACGCACGTTGAACAAACACCCAAGGGAGGAGAACCGCAGTCCTGTCATCCAAAACAGATTGTGGGAGATGGGGAGGCTGGTGAAAAACAACCTGAGATTTGTGGGCGAACTTAGAGTCCCTGCTTAGCACATTACTCACCTTCTGTGTGTCACTGCTGCGTCCCAGCTCTGAGGCTCAGGGACGCCCTGTCCCTGGAGCAGCGGTGGCAGCGAAGGAGAGGGGCAGAAAAAAGCAAGAACAGGCGACACCTCTTTTCTGGAGAGGGTCAACAAGTAGGTCATGATTAACATATCCTCAGGAGGAACCATGAAACTATCTGAAAATCTAGCTAGCGGTAGCTCTCTTGTCCCCAGATGACCACTGGCTACCATCACCTTAAAGATTCTCCTAAGGAGTTAACAGCATGGCATGAGCCTCTCATCTCTACAGATAATTACCTGTAAATGATTAAAACCATTTTGCTTCTTAAGTATAGTAGCCAGGTGAAAGGCATTTTAGATCACGTGGGATCAACATGCAGGCAAGTTACAGGAATCCTGGAGGCTTGGTTATTTTATTCAGTACCGAGGCAAAGATGACTGCTTTTGGGGAGAGGCAGATGTGGGGAGCACAGCGATCCTCGGGATGACGAGGACAACACCCCAAGAGGGAGGTGGGATGTATAAAAATGGTACAAACACGAGAGGACTTATGTCGGGGGTTTGCACTCCCCACATATACAGAGCAGTAAGTGGACAGCAACTTGTACAACTGCAGTACTGGAAAGAGAGTGCACACATTCTCTTTAGAGAATAACCAGTTTAGAACTGGTTAACTTCTAAACAGTATGAGAAATAGCTGTTTAAAGAAGAAAAGATGACTCCTCACTCCACCCTTCCCCATCTTTGGAAGATACACATAGACAGGAGTGTCACACAGTACAAAGGGCTTGTATTACACAGAAACTGTTGCTCAAAGAGGGACTTACACATAGGAACAAAATTTAAAAACAAACAAACCACCGCCATTTATCACAGTTTATCCAGCCAGTGGTTTTCTTTATCCCTTTGGCTATTACTTGAGATATTTCTGCTTGGAATGTTTGTTTCCTGTTTCCCGGCAGCTCATTGATCTTGCTTGAGTTTGGATTATCACAGTTTGTGGGAAACAATCTAGGCTACTTTTCTAGCTTGTTCCTCCTTAGATGCCTCTTGGATGCTGTCCATTTAATTCTTATGAGAAATACAAACATACACATTATGTGGTATTCTAATCTCAGAGTATACCTAGTGTGTCCTGGGAGAAGAGGTTATATAAATCCAGGGAAACAATGTCATTATTTTAAGTTAAGACGAGAAGTGTCGCAAATCAATCCACCTGGAACACGTAATTAAAACTCATAAACTTGAGCATAAATTTCAGATATTTGGTTTCTCATCTATAGTTTTGGGAACAGAAAACTGGTAGATAAAATAGCAATAGCAAAAATATTTTCAATGTGATTTTTAGAACTGGCTCTTAAACCTATATATTACATCCCATCCTGAGTGGAAAGCATTTTTATTTTTTTTTTATTTTATGGTCTTTTATTTATAATTGGAGGATAGTTACTTTACAATATTGTGATGGTTTCTGTCATGCACCAACATGAATCAGCCATAGGTAGACGTGTCCTCTCCCTCTTAAACCTCCCTCACATCCCGCCTCTCTAGGTTGACACAGAGAACCTAGAGCCATTTATACTGTCAGAGAAAGACAAGTATCATATATTAACACACATATATGGAATCTAGAAAGTGTTTTTAAGCATATCTAGGCAGAGCACAAATGGTCACGTGTAATTTGCCTCTTATTCAGTAGTTCATAGATAAGACAGTAAATGAGGACAACTCTGATAAGCACAGAAAGAACACGTGGAGTACAAAGGATAAATCCCGATCCCACGTGACCACAATTACCTGCTGTAGCTAGGCAAAGTCTTCCTAGGTCTGTCTTTAAAAGGTTGTTTACCTTCTTAGGGAAAAAATGAAACTATGGATTCGTATTAGATTAAAATATTCCAGCAGTGGTGGCAGTGGTGGACCACTCAATCTTCTGTCAAAGACAGCATCATTAACCTGGCCATTGAGGGACCAGAGAGCAAAACATAACTCACTAGAGAAAGCAGAACATAACTCACTAGAGAAAGGCATACAGAACCTATCACTGGGCTTTCAGAGTGGACAATTTTATTAAAGACAAGAGTTCAGTTCAGCTTATGTCTTGCCAACTGTCTGACCCCTAAAGGCAATACTGATTCCTGTTCTCAGGGCAAGCACTAGTAGTCAGCTTCACAAATCTTGGTGGACTCAGTTAAGTAAAAGCCAGGACCTACTAGTTAAAGAGTTTAGACAACAAGGGACATAAAACTGGAGAACCATCAGTTACACTCTGTGGTCGCTTGCCTCCAGGACAGTCACCATCAATTCTTTCCTTCCCCGTATAGATGCACTGTTCTCCACCGAGAGGTGGGGTCTATTGCTCCGCTCTGTTGAAAATGGGCTGGCTTGTGACTTCTTTGATCAAGTGACAAGATGTCTTATCCCTAGCCTTTAAGAGGATTAGTTGTTTCTGCTTTGAGGGGGAACATTTGTTTCTGGAAAGAGTCAGCCACTATGTAAGAAATCTAACCACCCCCAAGACCCTGTGCTGTGACGAAGCCCAGGCCAAGTGGGGAGACTGCATGGACTAGGAGACATTCGATACCTCCCACCTGTGCTATCCATCCCAGCCCAGGATCCAGACATGTATATGAAGACGTAATCAGATGATTCCAAATCCAGCTACTTTCTGACTTCAACCTCATGGAAAACACAGAGTAAGAACCGCCCAGATGAGTCAAGTCAACCCACAGAACTGGGGCAGACAGTAATAAACGTACTCAGTTTTGAGTTTATCTGTTACAGATAGCCAGAATATAGCATGTGGATTCTTAATGCCAGTAAGCTATAATCTCCACATGCAGACATAAATTCCAGAAGCAAAGACTGAACGTCTTGCTCATCATTAGCAAGTAGCACAGTGCCTAGAACGTAGTAAGACCTTACTATTGAAAGAACAATTTGAACAGCTATATCTACAATAGTGTGGCAAAAAAAAAAAAAAAAAAACAACTGTTATCAACAAAGTATCTTAGATGGAACTAAATCTGACTCTGTTTAAGAAATATAAGTCACAACAAAACTCAAGGGACACAAGGGAACAAAATAGGAGGGTTAAGGGAAGGCAGAGGGCAAATATTTCTGCATATTACTTGGTGAGATATTGTACTAGGTGGCGGACATATGTAAGCTGATTTGATCGTCACAGAAACCTTATGGTGTTGATGTTACTACCTCTATCTTTGAGATGAGACAACTCAACCTTGTTTGGATACAATAACTTTCAAGGTCAGGAAGGGAAAGGATCTGCACTCAGGTTTGTGTAATTCTAAAGCCAGCCCTCTTGTCACTACAGTCTCCCAGGAGACTACAACAGAAACAATAAGAAAACAATTTGAAAGAGATGCAAAACCCATCCCTTGAATCTTGCCCAGGACCAACTAGCTTCATTAATTGCTGTCAACATGCTGGAACCTATTTCACCACATGAAGCTCAGACCAATTACTGTTAATGCCACAGCCATGACTACAAACTAGAAACCAATGCCAGAGGAAGCTTAAGTTTAAGAAAGCAGATGATCACGCACATATATTATGTTAGCAATTAGGCTTAATCCTAGAATTATGAAACCAAAGGGAAGATATTAAGGAAAGAATAGTATCCTCCTGGGAAAAATAGCAATTTCAAATATATTTTTAGTGGATTTCCGCATTCAATCTACTTGAATATATTACACTCCCTTAGAATTATTACATTACAATTACTCATCCTACGTTTCATTTATTTCAGCAAGGAACTGGGATGGAGTGATGATCTCAGTAGGCAGATGGTTTGTTCATTTCAATGAATAATTTGAATGTCAACACGTTCGTAGATGACAGGGAGAGAGGGGAAGTGGTAAGTAAAAAAGGTCCTGGTGCCAGACTCTGAGATGGAGTGAGGATGTGCTATCATGGATCAGCACTTCAAGAAGCTAGGCACTTAGCTTTTGCTAATTTTATTAAAGGACATAAACCAACACTGCATATTTTCTATAGTGGAAAAACCATTGTTCATCCCTGTTGGAAACAGTTATGATCTACTCAAATACACACTTTTTTTTATTTGCAGAAGAAAACGAATAGAAATCAAAACTTGAATATAAAAACTGGTGGAGAAAGGTAGATACAGTTCTCAATTCAAAAGATTAATAAAAGGATCGAGGAACTGAATGATCACATACTCATGCTTCAGCTTGCAACCTTTCAAAGTCTCATCTTTCTCCCATCTGCTAGAAAGCAGAGTTTGAATGTTCCGGTAATTAACAGTGATCAGGGATAATTAAAATCATTTACTCTAGTGGTGCTCAGTGTCATTTTCAATCACTTTTAGCCAGTGGAACAAGGCAATCAGACTCTTTGTGAGTCCCAGGGATCATGTGTTTGCAGTTCAACCTGGTGGCCACTAGGTGGTGATATTGTTGACTTGAGTAGCCATGAAGTTAGACCCACAAGGCAAGTCATATTTAATAGAATTATGGAAACACTTTCTATAATTAAGGTATAACTATAGACATTACAACTATAACTTACAATGAAATATTTTAATATTATAGTAAAAATACACTACTGCAGAAAAGCTCAGGCATATCTGGTACCTGATTTTTCCTCTAATCACATATATAGTGATCTACATATTATTCCTAATGGAAATCAACCCTGAATATTCATTGGAAGGACTGATGTTGAAGCTGAAGCTTCAATACTTTGGCCACCTAATGCAAAGAACCAACGAACTGGAAAAGACCCTCATGCTGGGAACTACTGAAGGTAGGAGGAGAAGGGGAGACAGAGGGTGGGATGGACAGCATCACCGACTCAAAGGACATGAGTTTGAGGACACTCTGAGAGACAGTGAAGGACAGGGAAGCCTGGGGCGCTGCAGTGCATGGGGTCGCAAAGAGTTGGACATAACTTAGTGACTGAACAACAACAAATTATAACAAATAAAGCTTCATGTCCTAGGGAAATTCAGTTTATTTTCATTGCTTTTGACTTACTTTTAGAAAAGATGACAAGTTGAACATGATTTTTCCTCTGGTACATAAGACCTTATACTGTACTTATTATTTGCCATTTGATTTTGGAACTGCAGTTATTCGAATCATTAGGAAGTAACACTTCCGTGATAGATTTTCTGAGTTCCAGCCTCTGAACCTTTTGACCAGATTGTGATAAAATGCCTGAGAATATAGCAGTAGCTGACATATATATAGTGCCAGGCTCTGTGCTACGCTCTCCACCTACATTATATCCTTCAGTCCTGGGTTCCTCTTGGCTGCCACAATTCTTCTAAAGCAAAATGAACTCAACAGAAGAAACAGACCTGTAGGCACGTGGAGAAGGGGACAACAGAGGATGAAATGGTTGGATGGCACCACTGACTCAATGGACATGAGTTTGAGCAAACTCCAGGACAGGGAAGCTGGGCATGCTGCAGTTCATGGGGTCACAAGGACTTGGACACAACTTAGCAACTGAACAAAAACAATTATTTGCAAGAATGAAGAGCTCATTCCAGAGTTGTACATTATCTGCAAAATCACACATTATATAATATGTATTCTGGACAATAACTCCCAGAAGGCAGTATAGGTGTTAGGTTCTTCCAACATGAAGACAATAACTAAGTAATTCAAAGAGAAGTCATCTGATAGCAATTGCAATCAATCACTGATGAAAACCTCAATGATAGTTGTCAAGAATCCAAAGAGGAAGTGGTGGCTGAGCCAACAATTACACAAGGCAATTTATCATGAAAACACTATTATGCAAGAATGTAGAGTTCAATACTGATTCCATAAAATACTGAACTGCTTGTCACTGCGATTCTTTCCTAAGTATAAATGACACTTCTGTTGTTACTATTGGTTGGGGTGGGAGTTGGGGTGGGGGTTGGCTCCTAGAATGGAGTCTCTATTAGGACTCCAGGAATGGGAGTTGCTGGCACTAAACTATGGTGGACAAGTCTGCTATTTTCATGTTTTTCTCATTTAGATGGTAAGAGAAAATGCTTATTTCTGGTTAGCTACCAGGGTCATGGAACACAGAAAAAAGAAATTATTTTCCAAGTTTTTACAATGGCACAATACCAACACTAGGATTAAGATCACACTGACCTTGAGTAAGTTCCTGAAATGCTCAGACTCAGTCTCCTTACCTGGAAAGTTAGGGATAATAAAATCAGCCTCAAAAGACTGCTGCATTAAATGAAGCACTGTTTTAACTGTTGGAAGTCATGATGCATTCTGGAGATCAATCAAGACGGTGGAGTGAAAAGACATGGAATTCATCTCCTGATAAGAACACATCAAAAATATATATACCTGTGGAGCAATTCTTATTGAAAACTAACTGGAAACTGGGAGGACTACTGTACAAACAACCAAGGTGGAAAGAAAGGTACCCGTGTAGTTGTGTAGAAAGTAAAGTGATAGGGTAGGGAACCTGTACCTAGGGGAAGCAGAGGGAAAAGGGAGGTTTCACAGGTGGACATTCACGCTGGGAAGGGAGGGGGTTGAGCCACAGACCGGATGCCCCACTCCTAGGGTCCCACTAGGGGAGATGAATCCCCTTGGGCTCACTGGAGGACTTCTGGGATAACAGGAGCTTGGCACTGGATCTGGGGCAGCCACAACTGGGAATACTCAACTGTGAGACGCAGAGGCAACCTGGTCCCAGGGCAGGGCCCACTGCTGGTGCTTACTTGAGCAGTGAATCAGCAGCAGTCCCTATCTTTGATGGCAGACACTCTAGCACAGCTCACTCCCCGACAACACACACTGAGAGTCTGCCGTGGGCTCCAGTCTCCGGGCACTGTGGCTCCACAACAGGGTGCCAGAGACTGCGAGGGAAAAGCCAGTCGTGGGACTTGGACCCAAGACTGAGTCTGAGTGGAGGGAGGGAAACAATTCAGGGCGTCTATACAAGAACAGGGATTCCCGGGTGGTGCAGAGGTATAGAATCCTGCCAACGCAAGAGATGCGGGTTTGATCCCTGGGTTGGGAGGATCCCCTGGAAAAGGAAATGGCCACCCACTTCAATATGCTTGCCTGAGGCAGAGAGACCTGGTGGTCTACACTCCATGGGGTCACAAAAGAGCTGGACACGACTTAGCAACTACAAAACAACACAAGCACAGCATCAGAAACAGCTTGGACCTCTGAGCTGACATGGGCTTAGAGCCTGCATGGGCCCCCCTTGCTTCAGCACTGCCCCTCTCTGAGTCAAGGGTCTCCATGCAGGGATGGGGAAAACACACACTTAAAAGGAACAGAGATGGTGTGACCCTGAACCTCAGGACTTCTGCTCCAGCAGCATGGGATTCGACTCTGTCCCTAAGAGGGCAGTGAGGGTCACTGAGCAGAGGGCTGTCCTGCCCCATACCTGGCTCCAGCTCTAGCCCCTCCGTCTCCAGCCGCACCCTCTACCAAGGTGAGAGCCAGCAGCACACCCCAAGGAAAGATGAATTTCTGTCGATGTCAAATCCAACTCTCCCACTGAAGGCATCGGACACATGCAGTCTGTATAGGGATGCTCCCACATAAGATGTGTGTAATGGTTTCACCTAAATACGCAGAGGCAGAGAAAGTAAAATGAAAAGGCAGAGGAACTGCTCTCAAAGGAAAGAGCAAGAAAGAAACCCCTGTAAAACAAAACAGTGAAATAGAAATAAGTAATTTACCACAAAGAGTTCAAAGCACTGGTAGTAAAAATGTTAGCTGGATTAGGGAAAGAATAGATGTACAATGTGAAGATTTTAACAAGGAAGAGTGAAGCTTACCTATCATACTGTACTGCCAATAGTCTGTTATTGAATTTTTATAATTTTGCCAGTCTTGAATGTGAAAAAATGGAATTTCAAGGTAATTTATTTTGCATTTCTCTCCTTTTGAGAGTGTTATTTGTCATATGTTAAAAAAAGCAGTTTCTGTTCATATTATTTATCTTTCTTTTTAATGGGTGCTGGTTATTTTCCTTCAATGTCTAGAAGCTCTTATATAGAAGGTAGATTGAGCTCTCACCTATGCTAAGAGTTGCAAATTTGGGGTTAAGATGGATTTATTTTTATTATATTAAGAAAGTATGTGCTGCTGCTGCTGCTGAGTCGCTTCAGTTGTGTCCAACTCTGTGTGACCCCATAGATGGCAGCCCACCAGGCTCCTCATCCCTGGGATTCTCCAGGCAAGAACACTGGAGTGGGTTGCCATTTACTATTGAGCTTTTAAATGAAGAATGGATGTTGAGTTCTGTCACCTGCATTTTTTTATCATCTAAAGAGATAATCCTGAATGTTTATTGGAAGGACTGATGCTGAAGCTGAAGCTCCAATTCTTTGGCCACCTGATGCAAAAAGCCAACTCATTGGAAAAGACCCTAATGTTGGGAAAATTGAGGTCAGGAGGAGAAGGGGGAGACAGAGGATGAGATGGTTGGACGGCATCACCAACTCAATGGACACGAGTTTGAGCAAACTCTGGGAGATGGTGAAGGACAGGGAAGCCGGGTGTGCTGCAGTTCATGGGTTCACAAAGAGTCAGACAAGACTCAGTGACTGAACAACAATAAGAACAAAGATAATCATATGAGTTTTCGTGTTAGAGCTATTGATTGATGAATTGTATTAGCTGTCACGATATCAGCAAGATGAGACTTCCCTGCATAGTCTCATGTTTACATTCCAGGAATAAATTTCATTTGGTCATGAGATGTGCTATTTAGAAGTTTTAAACTATCAGTTTTCTTTTTCTTGGGGGGTGGGTACAATATTTTTCAGGTATTTATATCAGTAAAAAGAATTTACATTTTTTTTTTTTTTGCAAAACTTTTCATTGGAGAGAAAGGGGAAAAAAAGTTACTGAAAGAGAATTTATTGGATGCTTGGCCAAAAAGAAAATTAAATATTGAGTAAATATCTGAGTAAATACTTGAGTAAATTAAATATTTAAAGGGGGTTGAGTGGAAGGCAGAAGAGAGGAGGAAGAAGAGGCAGAGAGGGGGTAGGGAGACAGGCAGAGAGGATGGAGAAGAAGAGATAAAGCAACTGTTGCGGGGTGGGGGAAACACATGCTCTTGACAGAAATTTCTGGAAAAAAAATGGATTCAAATTAATCCTGTCAGATAAGTCTACTTGATAAACCTCTGGTAAGGTTTTCTCCACCTTCCAAGGACTATTGCTCTGTTACTTCAGTGACCTGGAAATCACAAGAGTGTCTTGATTCTTGGCCATCTAATGTTTTCTGGAGTCATCCCCATGGGTGCTTTTTTGAGTAGTGATGTATACAATAACTCATTTTGGCCCATGTAGAGTGTGTGTCTCCCCTGCCACAGTCCTTCCCTCTGGAAGTTCTGTAAAGAATATAAGAATTATATCCTTTCACAGGTCTCATGGTCCAGATCAGTGATCTGTCCTGATCTCTGTAACCTTAAAATTTGAATATAGTGGCTCAGATGGTTTTCTTTCTATAGTTTGGGTGCTGAAGTGAAAAGATTACCTAATAACCTGCTCTTATTCTACAGTTTCCAGAGGTTCAATTTCAGCCTTTATCAATCTACTCTAAGTATTTATGAAAAAATGGATATATGCATATCTGCAGCATAGAAAGAAGCTTTGATATCCAGGAGACCTAACCACAGGTGTGTGATGTAGAACAAAAACGAATCTTACCAGACCTGGCACAATTTACCAACACTAAAAGGACATAAACAGGAAACCCACGTAGGAGGAAAAAAGTCTGCAGGCACTTTACAAGACACAGGTTCTTTGTTCATTAATTAAAAAGATAATTATTAACACCTATTATCGGCCAGGCTAAGCCTATATTACATTGAGACAAGAAACTGAACAGAACCAGACTGACATAGTTCCAGCTATCACTGGGTCTGCAACTTAATAGATAAACCTTTTTGCTTTCAATGCTTAAAATCAGAGTTGTTTTTTTTTTTTTCTTTAACTTGGTAAACTTACCTACTTAGTTTTTATTAGAACACAGTTTCTTGACATTAAGTGTATCTTTATCTCAGATGGTCAAAGAACCTCAGAAGATAGTTGGGTAAATTAAGACTAGCACGGTTCATTCAGACTCCCTTTAAGTCCACTCATGGATGCCAAGTAAAACTAATGGAGAATGAGATAAGGCCAAGTGTGGGAGAGTGTTGGTATTAGCACCAGCTTAGACTCCAGCCCTCCCTGCCAAAGCTATAAATACAAATGACCAATTTAACAGCATGAAAAGACCACCCTAAAGATCTATACCTGAGATCTAATCAGTTGTTCTGCGCCTTCTTTCAATTACAGGATCCCTGCCACGTTTATGGGGACTTTTAATACAAGCATCACATTTTTGAAGGCCATATCATTATGACCATGTTTGATCTGAGGGTGGGAAAACATGAGCTCAAATAATGCCTGCACAAGGTCACTCTGAACGGAGCTGTAAACTGGAATCAATAAGAGCCTACTGTGGAAAAGAAAAACGAAGCCAGGGAAAGGGCTCAGATCCTGTGGACGATGCAACTCTGAAAAGGGGTGCCGTTAAAAGTACTTTTGATTCTGCGTGGAAAGCGAAACTAGTTAAGAACACACTTTGTCAAACAACACTATTTAAGGGCATCTGGAGAAGGGAAGGATGATAAAAGATAGAAGGACAAGCACATCATCTCCACTTGAGTGTGGCAACAGGATATGATTTACAAAAGAAAATTAAACCATCATGAGGGCAAAAAGAAACGAACTGCAGCTCATATGAAAATGAGCCTAACCCTGGACCAACTGAGTCACAATGCATGTGTGTGACTCCTCAGGTGTAAAGAGTGTAATTGCTTAAGGCTTTATGAGTGATGAATCTCTAACAGAAAATGGCTTTCCTGCCAGAAATACTCAAATACTACAGAAGTACAGAAGTATGTTTTCTCAGTTATGGTTACTATATTATACCTTGTACTCAGACATTCTGATACTCCGGGAGTTTTTCATTCTCCACCCTTTCTTGGGGGATATCTCCTTCATTCCTATGACTTAAATTGCCATCCTCTGAAGTCTCACCCAATGCTCTCCTCTGAGCCCAATATTCTATTTGTGTCTCAAATTTATGTCAAGTCAATGTGTCCAAACTTGATGTCACTGTATTCTACCTCAAGTGGGGCTTCCAGATCAGTATCTGGCCAGTTATTCAAGCAAGAAAGAGAAGAGTCGTCGTTTCCCCTCTGTGTTTGTACTTCTCGTAGGTTATCTAGTTTTGTAACTCCTAAAAGCTTTATCAATACGTTTCCTCCTTTCTTATTTCTATTGTGGTTGCTTTTGCTCAAGTTCTTTCCATCATTTGGCTGGACGGCTACAGAAGAGATTGACAGACTGGCTTCCAATTATTTACTATCCCAACTCTTCTTTATATTGCTCTTAACTGCAATGTATTTCTCTAAAAAAAATTTTTATCTTATTTTTTGGTCATGCTGCACAGCTTGTAGGATCTTAGTTTTCCGACCAGGGATTGAACTGCACACTGCACTTTCGTCAGGGAGTGAGTGAAGTCCTGACCACTGGACCACCAGGGAACTCTCTATAATGCATTTCTTAACAACAACAGCGGGGAAGGCAATGGCACCCCACCCCAGTACTCTTGCCTGGAAAATCCAATGGACGGAGTAGCCTGGTGGGCTGCAGTTCATGGGGTCGCTAACAGTCGGACAGACTGAGCGACTTCACTTTCACTTTTCTCTTTCATGCATTGGAGAAGGAAATGGCAACCCACTCCAGTATTCTTGCCTGGAGAATCCCAGGGATGGGGGAGCCTGGTGGGCTGCCGTCTATGGGGTCACACAGAGTCGGACACGACTGAAGTGACTTAGCAGCAGCAGCAGCAGCAACAACAACAGAAAGCAAAAGGATTCCAACGCACCAACATCACAACAAACACGCCCAACAGAACATGCCACTCCCACACACATAATTTTTCAAAGGGCTCTCACTTGCCCATAAGACAAAGTTCATATTTCTAAGCAAGTCACTGAGATTCTCCTCTCCTTTGGGGTCTTGAGTTCTTGCCATATGTCCTGGGATACAACCACACCAAGTCTTCTGCCATTGCCCAAACACAGCATGTCTTTCATCCTGAGATTTGCAGTGTCTTCCTTTGCCTAGAGCGCCCTTCATAATTTGTCTGCAGAATTTCTAATCTTTAATTTCCTCACCTGTACAACAGGGTGATAACAGTGTTTATTTCAGAGGGCTGTCATGAAGACTAAGTAAAATGATCTACTCCCCACGGTGCCTAGCCTGTAGAAGCAATCACCAAATATTAGCAATCACTGTCACTGCTGTCCCTGTCATCATTGTTATCTTTGTTTGGCTTTGTTTTTCAAATCTCAACAAAAATATCTCCTTCACTCAGTCTCCCCTCACTTACCTGGAAGCATTAATCATTCCTTCTCTCTGATCTGATGCCTAAGTATGGTACCTAACAGAAGAAGATAGCAGAAGATATTAAGAAGAGGTGGCAAGAATACACAGAAGAACTGTACAAAAAAGATCTTAACGACCCAGATAATCATGATGGTGTGATCACTCACCTAAAGCCAGACATCCCAGAATGTGAAGTCAAGTGGGCCTTAGGAAGCATCACGACGAACAAAGCTAGTGGAGGTGATGGAATTCCAGTTGAGCTATTTCAAATCCTAAAAGATGATGCTGTGAAAGTGCTACACTCAATATGTCAGCAAACTTGGAAAACTCAGCAGTGGCCACAGGACTGGAAAAGGTCAGTTTTCCTTCCAATCCCAAAGAAAGGCAATGCCAAAGAATGCTCAAACTACCACACAATTGCACTCATCTCACACGATAGTAAAGGGAAAGTAAAAGTGAAGTCACTCAATCGTGTCCAACTCTTTGGGACCTCATGGACTGTAGCCTCAGTCCATGGAATTTTCCAGGCAAGGCACTGGAGTGGGTTGCCATTTCCTTCTCCAGGGCATCTTCCCAACCCAGGGATTGAACCCGGATCTCCCACACTGCAGGCAGACGCTTTACTGTCTGAGCCACCAGGGAAGCACAAAAAGGTTGCCAACCCCTGTTTTATTTGTTTGTTTGGACAGCACCACACAGCATGCAGAACTTCTCTGCCCAGGGAAGGAACACATGGCCCCTACATTGCAAGGGTGGCGTCTTTACCACTGGACCACCATAGAAGTCCTGTGAACACGCTAGTAAAGTGATGCTCAAAATTCTCCAAGCCAGGCTGCAGCAATACGCAAACCGTGAACTTCCAGATGTTCAAGCTGGTTTTAGAAAACTCAGAGGAACCAGAGATCAAATTGCCAACATCCGCTGGATCATGGAAAAAGCAAGAGAGTTCCAGAAAAATATCTGTTTCTGCTTTATTGACTATGCTAAAGCCTTTGACTATGAGGATCACAATAAACTGTGGAAAATTCTCAAAGAGATGGGAATACCAGACCACCTGACTTGCCTCTTGAGAAACCTATATGCAGGTCAGGAAGCCACAGTTAGAACTGGACATGGAACAACAGACTGGTTCCAAATAGGGAAAGGAGTCCGTCAAGGCTGTATATTGTCACTGTGCCTATTTAACTTGTATGCAGAGTACATCATGAGAAATGCTGGGCTGGAAGAAGCACAAGCTGGAATCAAGACTACCGGGAGAAATATCAATAATCTCAGATATGCAGATGACATCACCCTTATGGCAGAAAGTGAAGAAGAACTAAAGAGCCTCTTGATGAAAGTGAAAGAGGAGAGTGAAAAAGTTGGCTTAAAGCTCAACATTCAGAAAACTAAGATTATGGCATCTGGTCCCATCACTTCATGGGAAATAGATGGGGAAACAGTGGAAACAGTGGCTGACTTTTTTGGGGGGCTCCAAAATCACTCCAGATGGTGATTGCAGTCATGAAATTAAAAGACGCTTACTCTTTAGAAGGAAAGTTATGACCAACCTAGATAGCATATTCAAAAGCNCATCACTTCATGGGAAATAGATGGGGAAACAGTGGAAACAGTGGCTGACTTTATTTGGGGGGGTTCCAAAATCACTGCAGATGGTGACTGCAGCCATGAAATTAAAAGACGCTTACTCCTTGGAAGAAAAGTTATGACCAACCTAGACAGCATATTAAAAAGCAGAGAAATCACTTTGTCAACAAAGGTCCATCTAGTCAAGGCTATGGTTTTTCCAGTTGTCATGTATGGATGTGAGAGTTGGACTATAAAGAAAGCTGAGCACAGAAGAATTGATGTTTTTGAACTGTGGTATTGGAGAAGACTCTTGAGAGTCCCTTGGACTGCAAGGAGATCCAACCAGTCCATCCTAAAGGAGATCAGTCCTAGGTGTTCACTCGAAGGACTGATGTTGAAGCTGAAACTCCAATACTTTGGCCACCTGATGCGAAGAGCTGACTCATTTGAAAAGACCTTGATGCTGGGAAAGATTGCAGGCAGGAGGAGAAGGGGATGACAGAGGATGAGGTGGTTAGATGGCATCACTGACTCAATGGACATTGGTTTGGATGGACTCTGGGACATGGTGATGGACAGGGAGGACTGGTGTGCTGAGGTTCATGGGGTTGCAAAGAGTCGGACACGACTGAACTGAACTGAAGGAGTCTGGATAGAATGTATAATGGGGTAGCATTGACAGTTTTTAAATTATCTGATTTGCAATGTTAGAAAGTTAGGAAAATTTTCAGGCATTTCTAATGTTAGTAATTTCAACAATCTAGAATTATCTAAAAGAAACAATATAATTCTACCTAGTAATAAAATGAAAACCCATTAACCTATGGAAGCTTAAAAACTAAAAGTTAAAGGCTTGAGATGAGAAGCTTACCTGTAGTTTCTCCTGAGTAAGTTAACAGAGATTAAATGGAAAAGCAATGTAATAAAACATTTCAGGTTTACAAACCTATAACAAGATGCTCCATAGGGACATTCAGGCCGGTCATCAGCTTCATCTTGACACATGATGTTTACACCTCCATAATCACTATCACCAGGGTGACTAAAGTGTTGAAAGTGGACAGGATTTTTCCTATGAGAGTGACAAACATACTGTCAGAAAAAATAATTAATAGGGTATACTTGATTTGTAGATAAACTAGAAAACATAATAGCATATAGCAGAAAATCAAGTAATACACATCAGATTATTCCAGAACATGAACAACTAATACTACGTTGTTAAAAACAAAGCTCATGATAACCAGTCAGTGCAGAACTCTCATAGTAGCAAAATTAATTTCTGGTGACATGGGAAAAACCATGATTGTCAACAGACAAACTGCAAACAGTACTTTAAATAGGATATATATAACAGACTATGTAGACTAATATATATGTAGGATAAAAATATTACAAGCACATATAGCTTTTAAGGGCTTTCCTGGTGGCTCAGATGCAAGAATCCACCTGCAATGCAGGAGCCCCATGTTCAATCCCTGGGTCAGGAAGATCTCCTGGAGAGGACATTGGCACCCTACTCCAGTATTCTTGCCTGGAAAATCCCAGGGACATAGGAGCCTGATGGGCTACAGTCCATGGGGCTGCAAAGAGTAGGACATGATCGACCAACTGAGAACACTTAATATATTAGAAACTAAAAATGAGAAAATTTAAAAAATATATTCACTTTAAAATAGCAGTAAACCCTTTATACTTTATTTAAAAACAAATCTTAACATAAATACCTATCTTCCAAAAAAAATTGATGGAGACACTGTTCTATACTTCAGAAATTTCTTTAATATCTGGCTTCACGGAGGGCATTTGGATTCTCCTATCTGCTTTTGCATTCAATCATTAACACAAATCATAAGCCTCTGGGAAATTCTACTGTACACTTGTGAGTGAGAGAATCAGAGTAGAAAGGCATATGTACACAAAGCATTATTATGAAAATGGTTTTGGCCCAACAGTTTTCCTAAAAGCATCTTGGGGACCAGGCCCTAAAAGGGCCTCTGGACTACACTTTGAGAAGCAATGTTATAAAACAGTAAGTTAGTTAAAGAATCTGCCTGCAATGTGGGAGACACGGGTTTGATCCCTGGGTTGGGAATATTCCCTGGAGGAGGGCATGGCAACCCACTCAAGTATTCTTGCCGGGAGAATCTGACGGACAGGGGAGCCAGGCAGGCGGCAGTCTATGGGGTCACAAAGAGTCGGACATGACTGAAGCGACTAAATACAGCACAGCACAGAATTTAGTGAAGCTAATTTATCAACATAAATTGGAAAAGTGGTTGGGACAAAAGAATGAAGATGTCTCAGAGGAAGTAACACCAGCAAATATCTCCACATTAATGAAATTATCAGAGATATTTCACTATGAAAGATAAAATATTGGAAGCTAAGGAAAACTTCAAAAGGTATATAACAATTTTTTTTTTTTTTTAATTTGTAGCACACCAGGCTCTTCTGTCCACGGGATTTCCGTGGACAAGAATGCTGGAGTGGGTTGCCATTTCCTCCTCCAGGGGCTCTTCCCAACCTAGGAATCAAACCTGAGTCTCCTGCTTGGCAGGCAGATTCTTTACAACGAGCCATCTGGGACGTCCCAATTAGCTCAGGCATAGAAATGATCTTTGTTTCATATAATAAGTTATGTGAAGAGAATAGGCCAAGTACTGTTCGAACTACTCTTGACACATTGTTTTTACAAAGAAATAAAACATCTTAGTTCCCCCAAAAAAGTATATTAGTTTCATCTGTACTTGAGTTAAAATGGAAACATACAGTATGTGCTTCTTTGAGAATGACTTTTTATGTTTACATTATTTCTCCACACTGTTTCGTGTAGCAACAGTATACTTTCATTCCTGGGCAATGGTCCATTACACGATTTTTTGTCCATTCAACGGAGGTGCTTAGACCATTCTAAAAGGAAAGAATACTCTTTTTGACAAATGGTGCTGGGAAAACAGGATATTCACATGCAAAAGAATGAAGTTGGACCCTTCACTCACGCTATATACAAAAGCAACTTAAAATGCATCTAAGACATAAACATATGACCTAAGATACTAATATAAAACTTTTAGAAGAAAATGGGAGAAAGCTTCAAGACATTGGATTTGTCAAAGATTTCCTACCAAATGCAAAGGCAAGAAATGTAAAACTAGGCAAACTGGACTACATCAGAATTTAAATTGTCTTTTCATCTAAAGATGCAGTTGATAAAATCAACAGGCAACCTACAGAATGGGAAAAAATATTTACAAGTATGTACCTAATGAGTGGTCAATAATCAGACTATACACAAAGCTCGTACCACTCAATGACCCAAAAAAACCTTGAATCACAAATCAGCAAAGGAATGTCTATAATCCAAAGAAATTTCTATTCAATACACAAATGAGCAATAAGAAAAGATGCCCAAAATCAGTAATCATTAGAGAAATGCAAATCAAAATCACAATGTATCATGCTTCATACCCATTAAAATGACCACCACCAAAAAAACAGAAAATAGCAAGTGTTGGTGAGAAAGTATAACACTTTGAGTATTGTTGGCAGAAAATGTAACAAGTGTGGAGAAATTGTAATGCTTTGTGCACTGTTGGCAGAAATATAAAATGGTATATCTGCTGTGGAAGACAGTATGATGGTATCCCGCAAAATTAAAAACAGAATTGATCCATCAATTCAACTTCTTTATTTATACCCCAAAATAATTGAAAGTAGGATCTCAAAGAGTTATTTCCATACAAAGTTCACAGCAGCCAAGAAATGGAAGCACCCCAAATATTCACTGAAAGATAAATGGATAAACAAAACAAGGTATATACATAAAATAGAATATGATTCAGCCTTAAAAAGAAGAGAAATTCTGACTCTTGTTATAACATAGATAAACTCTGAGGACTTACATAAAGAGTTGTGTCTGACTCTTTGAGACACCATGGACTGTATTCCATGGAATTCTCTAGGCCAGAACACTGGAGTGGGTATCCTTTCCCTTCTCCAGGGTATCTTCTCAACCCAGGGATCGAACCCAGGTCTCCCACATTGCAGGTGGATTATTTACCAGCTGAGCCACAAGGGAAGCCCAAGAATAATGGAGTGGGTAGCCTATCCCTTCTCCAGCAGGTACTCCCAACCCAGAAATTGAACTGGGGTTTCCTGCATTGCAGGTGGATTCTTTACCAACTGAGCTANTCGAACCCAGGTCTCCCACATTGCAGGTGGATTATTTACCAGCTGAGCCACAAGGGAAGCCCAAGAATAATGGAGTGGGTAGCCTATCCCTTCTCCAGCAGGTACTCCCAACCCAGAAATTGAACTGGGGTTTCCTGCATTGCAGGTGGATTCTTTACCAACTGAGCTATTTATTAGGGAAGCCCACATAAAGTTAAGACAGTCACGAAATAACAAATATGGTATTCTTTCACTTATGTAACTATAGCCAAAATTTACTTGTTTTAATCCTTGACCACTTCTGTACTATTTTCATATATTTTAATTTCACAAACACATTACATAACACAAAAGTTATTATGCTTTATATACTCACATTCAATTTTATTATGCTTCTATTTTTCCCTCCTGAATGTCTGTAACTTCCATACAGGGTCCCTCCTGCTTGGCAAATACTAAACTCCACTGTTGTTGCCTAAGCTCCATGAGACTGCCCAAAGCTCTGCCTGTTCTCTTAGCCTCAGCAAGAAACATTAAAAATTTGGCAAATGTCACAAGGGAAAAAGAAGCCTCAAAGTGTGACTGCCTCTAATGTTCTCAAACATGGGTGTTCAGCTTTGCTAGTTGCTCTCAGTGGGAGGTTTGGTCCTCAGTGAGACACTGCACGTGTATTAGAGATAAAAACCTTATTTTATGTACTATTAACTCATAATTGTTATGATCTTATTCAGATAAAACTATAAGTTTTAATTAAAGTATTAATTTCTTACATGCTAATAACAGATGCTTCCATTTCTGTACAATTTTTAAAATCAGTTTACTAATGGAACCATATGCTATTAAACACAAAAACTATATGACCCCACTGCTACTGCTAAGTCACTTCAGTCATGTCCGACTCTGTGCAACCCCATAGACGGCAGCCCACCAGGCTCCCCCGTCCCTGGGATTCTCCAGGCAAGAATACTGGAGTGGGTTGCCATTTCCTTCTCCAATGCATGAAAGCGAAAAGTGAACGTGAAGTCGCTCAGTTGTGTCCAACCCTCAGCGATCCCATGGACTGCAGCCTTCCAGGCTCCTCCATCCATAGGATTTTCCAGGCAAGAGTACTGGAGTGGGGTGCCATTGCCTTCTCCCTAGAAGAACAAAATCTTTCAAAACAAGTTTTTTGGAAACAACAGTTTCTACAAAGTTAAATGCTGTTTTGTTGTTTTCAGTTTCACAAAGGATTGTAAGAAGATGTGACTGCTTTAGACAAGGCTGAACTTGATGTGCCTATGATATAAACACTGATTATCTGGATCTAAAATTTAGTACAGAAATCTCTGTTGGAGACAGACTTGGGAGCTAATAGCATAACATTAAGGGGTTGAATAAGACTTCTCTTGAGCAGTAATTTTCTATTATGACTGAACATGTAAATAATTGGTGGTGGGGGTGGTTTAGTTGCTCAGTCGTGTCCTACTCTTGTGACCCCATGGACTGCAGCCAGCCAGGTTCCTCTGTCCACGGGATTTTCCAGGCAAGAATACTGGAGTGGATTGCCATTTCCTTCTCCAGGGGATCTTCCTAACCCAGGAATTGAACCCGAGTCTCCTGTATTGCAGGCAGATTCTTGACCGACTGAACTATATTNTCCAGGCAAGAATACTGGAGTGGATTGCCATTTCCTTCTCCAGGGGATCTTCCTAACCCAGGAATTGAACCCGAGTCTCCTGTATTGCAGGCAGATTCTTGACCGACTGAACTATATTAAATATCAGATCTAATATCACACATTAGAAACTGTATGAGGAAAAAAGTTGTGTAGGATAGAGGCTGAGCAATGTAGGGAAGAACAGGCATATCAGAAAAGGGTGAAAAAAGGAACTGAACGAGTCTTTCAGCAGGACAGAGGGAGGAAAAGGGATCAGCGCATCCAAAGGACATAACAGCCTGACAGCATGGTGCATCTGAAGAGTTACTGGCAGTTCAGGGCCTTCTGGACTCTGCTAAGAAATCCAGCCTTTAGACGCTGAAGGATTCTGTAAAAGTAATACTGTCAGATTTTTTTCTCTCTTCTTCTTTATCTTTATTTCCTCAGTCAGATCATTCAGGCAGGAATGAGGAAGAAATATGAACCTGAGGGAAAGTGTGGAGACTCAGAAGATTATTTACTAGCTCCAGAGGAATCATGGCATGAGCTGAGGCAGTGGCAATGAGGCTGGAAAAAAACACATTTAACTGACTGCTATGATATACATATATAACAAGAACTCAGTGTAGGGTTTTTCCCCTTTATTACAAATACAAGTGTTCTGTCTTCAAGATTTCAGTTGCAAATATTTCATGGGTATTAATTATATATATCAAAATGAGTGAAAAAGTAAAAAAATTTTCATAAGCTATGACTGATTAATGTGTCATCATCAAGTATGACTGAATTCATTATGATCTTGATAGAACATTAAATCATGTTTAACAAAGACAAATACCAGCTGAACACTGTCATGGACTGAACTGTGTCCCCCACCCTCAAACTTAAAGCCCTAACCCCTAGTGTGACTATATGGAGGCAGGGCCTTAAAGAGACAATTCAGATTAAAGAAATTCATAAGGGTGGGCCCTTTAATCCCAAATAACTGGTGTCCTTATAAGATGAGGAAGAGACTCCAGGGATACGCGTTCACAGAGAAAGGCCATGTGAGGACGCGATGAGAAGGCAGCATCTGTAAGCCAAAGAGAGAGGCTGCAGGAGGACTCAAACTGCCAACTCCTTGATTACAGATTTCTAGCCTCCTGAACTGTGAGATGATAAATTTATGCTATTCAAACCACCTAATCTGTTTATAAATTATGTTCCATATGCGGGACCAAGGCCATCATAAATAAGACAAAATTGTGAATAAATACATCAATTATAATCGTTAAAATAGGTTATTCAAATGTTAAAATGGCACTGCACTTTAAAGAGATACGATAAATGAGAAATTAACCGAATATGTGATACACATATGCTATTGCATAGAAGATAAACTATACTAGAATGTATTTATAAGATATTTAGTTTGATAAGTTGCAATAGCAAAGAAAAACTTCTGCAATAGAGCTATGAAACATAGAGAAAACAGAGCATAAACATACAGCCTAAAACTAATTCACAAAGTATGAAATTAGAAAATATGATACAATATAATCAAATGAAGTAAGTAGAGGAGTTACCAATCAATCCAGAAAATATATATTTAGTTGTTTTAGAAGGCATCATGGTGATTTAAAAGCATTTTTAGAAAAATATAAAAGAAAAGGCACAAGTATAATAAGATGCCTAAACACAACTTAGAATTCTCGAGAGTTATACTGTATACATAAACTACTTATGAAGCTATCGTTGTAACACCTAAATAAGACATTAGTTCAGTTCAGTTCAGTCACTCAGTCGTGTCTGACTCTTTGCGACCCCATGAATCGCAGCACGCCACCAAGAAGATAGATTTTAAAGTACATATATATAATTGTGAGATTCATCCATGTTGCCTATAGTAACTTATTTTTTTATATTGCTATGTAGCAATAGAATGCTATACAGCATATTATTATGTACTGATGAATTTCACAATTATAATGTAAGATAAAAAAGACAGATTTTAAAGTACATATTTATTACAACATTTGCATAAAGTTTAGGAAGAGGCAAAACCAATCTACAGTGATAGATGTTAGAATAGTAGTTATCCCCAGGTAATGGGGAAGGTGGTTACTATCTTCAAAAGTACAGAATGAAGCTTTCTAAGGTGCTGAGAACATTCTATATATGGAGCTGAATGATTGTTATATTGATGGTGATTATATTATAAAAATTAACTGAACTGGACACTTAACATTGTGCATTTTATATATGTAGATTGTTTAGTTTCTCAGTCATGTTTAATTCTTTGCAACCCCATGGACTGTAGCCTGCCAGGCTTCTCTGTCCATGGAATTCTCCAGGCAAGAACACTGGAGTGGCTTGTCATTTCCTTCCCTTGGGGATCTTCCCAACCCAGTAATTGAACCCACATCTCCTGCATTGGCAGTGGATTCTTTACCACTGAGCCAAAAGGGAAGCCTGTATGTATTTTCAGTTCAGTTCAGTCACTCAGTCGTGTCTGACTCTTTGCGACCCCATGAATCGCAGCACACCAGGCCTCCCTGTCCATCACCAACTCCCAGAGTTCACTCAGATTCTCGTCCATCGAGTCAGTGATGCCATCCAGCCATCTCATCCTCTGTCATCCTCTTCTCCTCCTGCCCCCAGTCCCTCCCAGCATCAGAGTCTTTTCCAATGAGTCAGCTCTTCTCATGAGGTAGCCAAAGTACTGGAGTTTCAGCTTTAGCATCATTCCTTCCAAAGAAATCTCAGGGCTGATCTCCTTCAGAATGGACTGGTTGGATCTCCTTGCAGTCCAAGGGACTCTCAAGAGTCTTCTCCAACACCACAGTTCAAAAGCATCAATTCTTCGGTGCTCAGCCTTCTTCACAGTCCAACTCTCACATCCATACATGACCACACAAAAAACCATAGCCTTGACTAGATGGACCTTAGTCAGCAAAGTAATGTCTCTGCTTTTGAACATACTATCTAGGTTGGTCATAACTTTTCTTCCAAGGAGCAAGTGTCTTTTAATTTCATGGCTGCAGTCACCATCTGCAGTGATTTGTGCCCCCAAAAAATAAAGTCTGACACTGTTTCCACTGTTTCCCCATCTATTTCCCATGAAGTGATGGGACCGGATGCCATGATCTTCATTTTCTGAATGTTGAGCTTTAAGCCAACTTTTTCACTCTCCACTTTCACTTTCATCAAGAGGCTTTTTATTTCCTCTTCACTTTCTGCCATAAGGGTGGTGTCATCTGCATATCTGAAGTTATTGGTATTTCTCCCGGCAATCTTGATTCCAGCTTGTGTTTCTTCCAGCCCAGCGTTTCTCATGATGTACTACGAGCAGGTATTTAGGTCTGAGTGACTCTGTTTTCAAGTCTGTATTCCCCAGTTCAGATTCTTGTAGTAGTCAGCATATCTACAATGAAACATTTAATTCCCCACTATATTTTAAAAGCCTCTAGAAGGATTTGCTAGAAAGCATACTGAAAAAGTACAGACCAGCAGAAACACAATAAAGCTCCTAACCTTTAGGCCAATGGGTCTTCTTAGTCTTTTAACACACTATAGCATATATTTACATGCTACATGCTACTGAAATAATGGAATTATATGCTACCTGTAATTTCGCTTTACCTGTAGCAGTTTGCCCCATACATGCAGGACGTTCTCTGGACCTTGTTTTCTTCAGAACCATTTGGAACTGAATTGGTTGCCTTCGCCTGCACACCTTCAGGACTGGATGTATTAGAGCTGGACTCAGGATGAGATTTTTGAGGCTCGTCACAGAAAGACTTGCTCAGGGTACTGGAACAACTCTCAGAACAACTTCTCGCCACACTGTCTTCATTTGAACTTCCCTTGGTGACGATTTTATGTTCAGAAACCTTACCAAGTGCCTCTACTGGGATTTCACTTCTCTGTGGATTAGTCTTAGTGTTATTTACCTCTGTGTTATGTAACGTAGCTGCAGAAAATGACTGTGGCATTTCCTATAACAAAATCAGGAAATAAACAATAAATAAAGCATGTTTCAAAGGAAATGTGTAAGTTTAAGCATAAGTGCATGAAACTGTAAGATTCATGCAATATGTATATTTTAAAACTTTAAGATCCATATTTTAAAGTTATTAAAAATATCATTGCCTATGTCTCTAGTTTAACAACTTTGAAATAATCTACTGTTATTAGAAAAGGAATTTACAGCTATGTCAAACCTTTACAATCATGTCAAACATTCAGTGAAAAATAACCAGAAAAATACCAATGAAACATGAGAAAATCCAACATTTGCTCATTTGAATATAATCTTTCCCCCAAAACCTACTTGGCTCTTAAACTTCCTCTTCAACAATGTGCCACACTCTTCTGCACTGTTCTTATAATTTCTTATAAGTTACTGTAATACTTTATTTCTACCCTCTAAATCAAGATTTTTCCCCCTTCAGCTGAATGATCAAATTGATCCTCCTTCACAGAAAAATTCACATGAAAGCTATCTTATGACCAACTTAGAAAACAAGATTCCTTTGAAGTGGTATGAATAACAGTTTCAGTTTAACGAATTAAAAGTATCTTGAATCAAGTAAGTATTCTCATTAGCATTACAGAACCTTTTTAATATGTACTTACCACAAGTACAAAAAGTAAGCCTAGTCTATCTTATCCTATCAAAAATGACCTCTTACTTACTTATACTTCCTGTTCAGTGGAAACATTGCTTAGATAAACTCCAGTCTTCATGGTAAGGATGTGATGAAAACAGATACACACAAATGCTCACCCCCACGTATAACAAGAATTCATGTATGCTGGCTGTCTTCTAGAAAAAGCTGGTTTTAATGTTATTTGATATCCAACAGCTCAAATTTCTTGAAGATATTATCAACATGACTTTTTTAGACTAATTCCTTAGGTGTTTCCATAGTTTTTTTCTTTTTTAAGAAACACAGTAAGCCAACTTTCAAATGTTACCCAAACTGACTAAAGACCTTGCAAAAAGAACCTAGATCAAATCATGGTTCTTGTATAGTAATAGATAACCAGGTGGAGCTGGCCCTCAGTTGATGGCATTCATACCACATCCTGCCAAAATATACACTCTTTCCCCCCAAGCTGCTCAAGTACACCCCAATCTCATCTCCCTTTACTACTACTACTAAGTCGCTTCAGTCGTGTCTGACTCTGTGCGACCCCATAGATGGCAGCCCACCAGGCTCCGCCATCCCTGGGATTCTCCAGGCCAGAACACTGGAGTAGGTTGCCATTTCCTTCTCCAATGCATGAAAGAGAAAAGTGAAAGTGAAGTTGCTCAGCCGTGTCTGACTCTTAGTGACCCCATGGACTGCAGCCTACCAGGCTCCTCCATCCATGGATTTTCCAGGCAAGAATACTGGAGTGGTGTGCCATTGCCTTCTCCGCTCCCTTTACTATTCAACCCCAACTAGTTAGGACCTACTGTGGGGTGGAAACAGAGCAATCCTGACCCACCTCCTTATCCGCAGTCCTCGACTGGCTCAGCTCTCACCAATTTTCTTTTTCTCTGTTCAGGTAGTGATGGGATAAGTGAGCAAATCTTTATTGGCTAAGCAGGGCCAGTAAAATTTCAGTCTCTTGTTCCGGTTGGCATCTCAGAACTCCACAATAAATGCTCTCAGAGCACATCTCTTCTCTTGATTTTTGAAAGGGAGGAAATAACTTCTTCCACCAAACACAGCACTCTCCCAAATCTTACAACCTTCTTTTGTCTCAGTTCTCTAAGTATAAAGCCTGGGGGAAGGGACAGTGAATTTCTCATCCCTTTCAAAAGATCCCATAAGAAAAAGCCTAGCTCTCACTGCTGGGGGCTCCTTTCAAATATGACATGCTTACAGTCAGTACTTCTGCCCTGGGTGTTGGGCCTCAGCAACAGTTTGGGGACAACAAGGAAAAATATCCCACTCCTGTCATATTTATTATAGGGGAAAAAAGGACACAGCTAGGAAAGGGTTAAATAAAGGAGATTACTTTCTTACCATGAAACACTGGGTAGATATTGAAAAGAATTAGGTAGATATCTCTCTATATATATATATCTCTAAGGATTTTTAAAATTAAAATATATATACATTATACACACACACACACACACACACACATTCTATGATTTCATCTAGGCTGAAAAAAAAATTCCCTACATATCTATTTGACTACTTACCTATGTAAATCCAAATGAAAAGATTTAGAAGGGCATAAACCAATATATCAGTGTGCAACGAGATTGAAGGAAAAGGCAAATCAAGATTTTCATTTTACTTTAACATGCGTCTGAATGCATTTTTGACAACAAGTATCTACTATATTACCATTAAAAAAAATGAAAAGCAAACCAAGAAACACAATAAAAGACATGAAGTATAAAGCATCATATTTCAACTCTCTCTACTAATACTGGAGTGGTGTGCCATTGCCTTCTCCGCTCCCTTTACTATTCAACCCCAACTAGTTAGGACCTACTGTGGGGTGGAAACAGAGCAATCCTGACCCACCTCCTTATCCGCAGTCCTCGACTGGCTCAGCTCTCACCAATTTTCTTTTTCTCTGTTCAGGTAGTGATGGGATAAGTGAGCAAATCTTTATTGGCTAAGCAGGGCCAGTAAAATTTCAGTCTCTTGTTCCGGTTGGCATCTCAGAACTCCACAATAAATGCTCTCAGAGCACATCTCTTCTCTTGATTTTTGAAAGGGAGGAAATAACTTCTTCCACCAAACACAGCACTCTCCCAAATCTTACAACCTTCTTTTGTCTCAGTTCTCTAAGTATAAAGCCTGGGGGAAGGGACAGTGAATTTCTCATCCCTTTCAAAAGATCCCATAGGAAAAAGCCTAGCTCTCACTGCTGGGGGCTCCTTTCAAATATGACATGCTTACAGTCAGTACTTCTGCCCTGGGTGTTGGGCCTCAGCAACAGTTTGGGGACAACAAGGAAAAATATCCCACTCCTGTCATATTTATTATAGGGGAAAAAAGGACACAGCTAGGAAAGGGTTAAATAAAGGAGATTACTTTCTTACCATGAAACACTGGGTAGATATTGAAAAGAATTAGGTAGATATCTCTCTCTATATATATATCTCTAAGGATTTTTAAAATTAAAATATATATACATTATACACACACACACACACACACACACATTCTATGATTTCATCTAGGCTGAAAAAAAAATTCCCTACATATCTATTTGACTACTTACCTATGTAAATCCAAATGAAAAGATTTAGAAGGGCATAAACCAATATATCAGTGTGCAACGAGATTGAAGGAAAAGGCAAATCAAGATTTTCATTTTACTTTAACATGCATCTGAATGCATTTTTGACAACAAGTATCTACTATATTACCATTAAAAAAAATGAAAAGCAAACCAAGAAACACAATAAAAGACATGAAGTATAAAGCATCATATTTCAACTCTCTCTACTTCTATGAAATGTAAAGAAGGTTTATTTTTTTAATATCTTTACAAGGAATATGTTTAACATGTTAATTTATTCCAAAAGAGAAAGGAGTAATAAAGTCACTGATATCAATACTATATGGATCAGGGGTTCTCAAATATTTTAAGAGGCATAAAAGCTGGAATTCATAATGTTCATTATGGAACTCCATGAAATATTGATATTCAGTAGGCCCTTGGCATTCAAGAATTTAACATTTGTGGTTTCAATTATTCATAAATGGTCCCAAAAATCCATTACATGCAGTAATTTGTAAGTTTGCTGAGACATAAATCCGTACTATGCCAGTTAAAAAGATCATGAGCCAGAGCAAGTCACTGAACTGGCAAATTAAAGAAGAGGAAAGATGGAGGGTGCTCTGTACTTGGAAGAAGTAGGGGAAGGCAGAGAGCTCCATTTTTTATTTTGTATCTGAGACCCACGTGGCTTATGTCCCAGATTACATGAAAATGTGAATAATAAAGTATAGGAGGCTAGAGATTCATGACAGAAGAGGCAGATCTCCTACACTCTCTATAAAAATACATGCTACAGACCTCAGGAACTGAGGAGCATGGAGCTGGTGGAAGGTGACCTTGGTGCCTGAAGTTGGCTGAAATGTATTCTATTAAGGCTATTTGGGCTTCCCAGGTGGCTCAGTGGTTAAAAAAAAAAATCTGCCTGCCAATACAAGAGATGTGGGTTCGATCCCTGGGTCGAGAAGATCCCTTGAAGAAGGAAATGGCAGTCCATTCCAGTAATCTTGCCTGGGAATCCATGGACAGAGGAGCCTGGCTGGCTACAGTACAAGGGGTCACAAAAGAGTCAGACACGACTTAGTGGCTGAACAACAAACTTAACAACAAGGCTATTAGAGTAGCCTGTTAAGGTCCCCCAGTAAGTCCTCCCTTATCCCTCAACTCTCTGAAGGTTTCTTTTTCTTTTTCCAGCTTGTGGGATATTAGCCCCCAGACCAGAGATTGAACCTGGGCCCACAGCAGTTAAGGCTCTGAGTCTTAACCACCAGAGAAGGGGTGGTGAGTCCCCCATCTGAAGTTCTGATATACTTCAAAGGAGAGAATAAAGAACTTCCCCGGGAACAAGGTCAAGGAAGCAATTTGCTGTTGTCTCCAAGCTGCCCTTGGAAAGAATGTTTGTGCTAATAAACTGTCTTAAAAGTCCTGCATCAATCCATTAGTTCCCACAGGTTAAGGACTAAAAAATTCTAAACTCCAGCCTTAACTTCACTCTTGAACTTCAAACTCATTCATGGCATACATGAACCATGAACTTCCAGACGTTAAAGCTGGTTTTAGAAAAGGCAGAGGAACCAGGGATCCAATTGCCAACATCCGCTGGACCATTGAAAAAGCAAGAGAGTTCCTTGCTTTTATCTACTGCTGCTTTATTGACTACACCAAGGCCTTTGACTATGTGGATCACAATAAACTGGAAAATTCTGAGAGAGATGGGAATACCAGACCACCTGACTTGCCTCCTGAGAAATCTGTATGCAGGTCAAGAAGCAACAGTTAGAACTGGATATGGAACAACAAACTGGTTCCAAATAGGAAAAGGAGTACATCAAGGCTATATATTGTCTTCCTGCTTATTTAACTTCTATGCAGAGTACATCATGAGAAATGCTGGGCTGGATGAAGCACAAGCTGCAATCAAGATTGCCGGAAGAAAATCAATAACCTCAGATATGCAGATGACACCACAACTTATGGCAGAAAGCAAAGAAGAACTAAAGAGCTTCTTGATGAAAGTGAAAGAGGAGAGTGAAAAAGTTGGCTAAAACTCAACATTCAGAAAACTAAGATCATGGCATCTGGTCCCATCACTTCACGGGAAATAGATGGGGAAACAGTGGAAACAGTAGCTGATTTTATTTTGGGGGGCTCCAAAATCACTGCAGATGGTGACTGCAGCCATGAAATTAAAAGATGCTTGTTCCTTGGAAGAAAAATCATGACAAACATAGACAACATATTAGAAAGCAGAGATATTACTCTGCCAAGAAAGGTCCATCTAGTCAAAGCTATGGTTTTTCCAGTAGTCATGTATGTATGTGAGAGTTGGACTATAAAGAAAGCTGAGTGCCAAAGAATTGATGCTTTTGAACTGTGGTGTTGGAGGAGACTCTTGAGAGTCCCTTGAACTGCAAGAAGATTCACCCAGTCCATCTTAAAGGAACTCAGTCCTGAATACTCATTGGAAGGACTGATGCTGAAGCTGAAATTCCAATACTTAGGCCACGTGATGTAAAGAATTGAATCATTGGAAAAGACCCTGATTCTGGGAAAGATTGAAAGCGGGAGGAGAAGGGGACGACAGAAGATGAGATGATTGAATGGCATCACCCACTCAATGGACATGAGTTTGAGTAAACTCCGGGAGTTGGTGATGGACAGGGAGGCCTGGTGTGCTGCAGTCCACGGGATCGTAACTGAGTCCCATTACTTCACGGCTAACAGGTGGGGAAAAAGTGGAAACAGTGACGTTAGCAACTGAACAATAACAACAGCTAGACATTTCCCTCAATATTCTATACACCTCACACTCAAAATGTCAAATTCGAAATCCTCCCTCTATATTCTGTACCATAGTTTTAGCCAACATAATCTATCCACTTGTTTTAGCCAAAAGATGTGGATAAATTTCTTGGATGACTGTCTTTCATTTCTTCTTTACTTTTCCCAGATCTAAACAACAAGTGCTGCAGTGTGTTTCTTAAATATTTCTCTAATTCATGTCTATCATCCTTAATATTAGTGCCTCAGTCAGATTCTCTTCATGACAGTGTCAATAACCTTATCCCCCTGTTTTTAATCTTATTATCTTCCAGTCTCTCCATGAAGAGCAGATAAGATTATCTCTGGCTGAAAACATTTCAAGGTCCTCCTTCAATGAGTTTGTTCACACTCCCGGCTTCATCCTCATCTTGCCCTGCCACCCAGCTCTGCACCAAGAATGCTAAGAACAATTGTCCCCAGCATAGTCTTTGTACCCTCTCTGCTGTTATACCTGCTGCCTCATCTACCTGGGATGGATTCCTACACCTGGTTCATGCCCACTGCCCTTAGGATTGGCTCAGGGTCACTTCTTTCAAGAACCCCTCCCTCGAAGCTGGTTTAGGGAGTCCTCCTCAAGACTGCCATAAAAATCAATGTGTTGTCACTTTCTTTTAGGATCTGAATCATGTGCCTCACAAGACTATTTGCTCCTTATCAACTATGTCTTCTTCATCTTTATGCATTTAACCCCACCTTACAGCATACTGCCTTATATATAACAGAAAGACTGCTTACTGTAATGATTATTAGAATGGTCTTTGAGCTCAATAAATGGTTGTGGGTAATTTTTCAACTGTTATTGTTAACATGTATTACTACTATTTGCTTAATGAATGCTTATTAAATGAATGAATGAATAGATGTTTCTGTGGGACTGATCAGAGACATGCTATAAATGGTACAACCCAAAGGATATAAAAGCAAAGGATATAAGATCCCTTGATGTAGTAAACCAACACTAAGGAGCTCTGGGGATACAGTCTTAATTAAGAGAGAGCTATGTAAATAAGAGTTATATTCTTAACCTCTCCTGTTATTTTGGTCAGTCAAGGCAAGAATCTAGTGTACTGAAGACAAATGAAGATACTCTTAAAATATCACCTCCCTACCAGCTTTCAGGAATAAACAAACTATTTTTGGTAATGTTTCAAAGATTTTATTGAACATCTGCTGCTGCTGCTGCTGCTAAGTCACTTCAGTCGTGTCCGACTCTGTGTGACCCCATAGACGGCAGCCCACCAGGCTCCCCCGTCCCTGGGATTCTCCAGGCAAGAATACTGGAGTGGGTTGCCATTTCCTTCTCCGATGCATGAAAGAGAAAAGTGAAAGTGAAGTCGCTCAGTCTGTCCGACTGTTAGCGACCCCATGGACTGCAGCCCACCAGGCTCCTCCGTCCATTGGATTTTCCAGGCAAGAGTACTGGGGTGGGGTGCCATTGCCTTCCCCGATTGAACATCTAGATCTTCTGATATTCTTGATAACTTAATTTTTTTTTCTTTCTGAAGAGCCTTGATTGCAGTCTTTACATCTGGCAGAAAAGCCATGACCTTTCTTAAAAGTTTCACATGTGATTATCAAACTTTATGTGTTGGTTTAAATACAGCAAGACATGTATACTACAGACTTCCTTCTGGAAAAAAAAAATTTCTCTTCTTAGGGGAAAAAAAGGCAGTTATATTGCTATTGTAAAAAATCAATAAAAAGAAAACTCAATTAGATAGAAGATGGAGTTCTCATGCTCTGCAATGATAGCAAAGCCCAGCAAGAAGAAGACTCCTCTTTTTTCCTGGCAATGATTCAGCCAATAAAAGAGCCACAGACTCTTAGTTGACTATAGTCCTGCCAACCTCCTTTTCCTTAAGAGTTCACCTTCCCTTAAAGTGAGGCAGCTTGCAGCTGAGGCTTGCCAAGGTTCAGTTCAGTTCAGTCGTTCAGTTGTGTCCGACTCTTTGCGACCCCATGAATTGCAGCATGCCAGGCCTCCCTGTCCATCACCAACTCCCAGAGTTCACTCAAACTCACATCCATCGAGTCCGTGATGCCATCCAGCCATCTCATCCTCGGTCGTCCCCTTCTCCTCCTGCCCCCAATCCCTCCCAGCAACAGAGTCTTTTCCAATGAGTCAACTCTTTGCATGAGGTGGCCAAAGTATTGGAGTTTCAGCTTTAGCATCAGTCCTTCCAAAGGACACCCAGGACTGATCTCCTTTAGAATAGACTGGTTGGATCTCCTTGCAGTTCAAGGGACTCTCAAGAGTCTTCTCCAACACCACAGTTCAAAGGCATCAATTCTTCGGTGCTCAGCTTTCTTCACAGTCCAACTCTCACATCCATACATGACTACTGGAAAAACCATAGCCTTGACTAGACGGACCTTTGTTGGCAAAGTTATGTCTCTGCTTTTCAATATGCTATCTAGGTTGGTCATAACTTTCCTTCCAAGGAGTAAGCGTCTTTTAATTTCATGGCTGCAGTTACCATCTGCAGTGATTCTGGAGACCAAAAAAAATTAAGTCTGACACTGTTTCCACTGTTTCCCCATCTATTTCCCATGAAGTGATGGGACCAGATGCCATGATCTTCGTTTTCTGAATGTTGAGCTTNCAGTTAGCATCTGCAGTGATTTTGGAACAAAAAAAAATAAAGTCTGACACTGTTTCCACTGTTTCCCCATCTATTTCCCATGAAGTGATGGGACCAGATGCCATGATCTTCGTTTTCTGAATGTTGAGCTTTAAGCCAACATTTTCACTCTCCTCTTTCACTTTCATCAAGAGGCTTTTTAGTTCCTCTTCACTTTCTGCCATAAGGGTGGTGTCATCTGCATATCTGAGGTTATTGATATTTCTCCTGGTAATCTTGATTACAGCTTGTGCTTCATCCAATCCAGCGTTTCTCATGATGTACTCTGCATATAAGTTAAATAATCAGGGTGACAATATACAGCCTTGATGTACTCTTTTTCCTATTTGGAACCAGTCTGTTGTTCCATGTCCAGTTCTAACTGTTGCTTCCTGACCTGCATATAGATTTCTCAAGAGGCAGGTTGGGTGGTCTGGGATTCCCATCTCTTTCAGAATTGTCCACAGTTTATTGTGATCCACACAGTCAAACACTGTGGCATAGTCAATAAAGCAGAAATAGATGTTTTTCTGGAACTCTCTTGCTTTTTCCATGATCCAGCAGATGTTGGCAGTTGGATCTCTGGTTCCTCTGCCTTTTCTAAAACCAGCTTGAACTCATCAGGGAGTTCACGGTTCACGTATTGCTGAAGACTGGCTTGAAGAATTTTGAGCAGTACTTTTACTAGCATGTGAGATGAGTGCAATTGTGCAGTAGTTTGAGCATTCTTTGGCATTGCCTTTCTGTGGGATTGGAATGGAAACTGACCTTTTCCAGTCCTGTGGCCACTACTGACTTTTCCAAATTTGCTGGCATATTGAATGTAGCACTTTCACAGCATCATCTTCCAGGATTTGAAATAGTTCAACTGGAATTTCATCTCCTCCAGTAGCTTTTTTCTAAAAGAATTTCTTAGCAAACCTTATAGCAGTCACATTTGAAAGTGTTTAGCTTAACTATAGCATGATGATTATAGAAGAGGTAACAACTAGCCCTTCTGTGTGTGCCTATATGCATGTGCTCATGAACTCATACACACATGAGAAAATTTAGAAAATGATATCAATTACTTTTTTATCATCTCAGAAATAGGCAGATGTATTAGGTACTAAAAATGCAAATCCTTAAGAATTTTGTGAAAAAGATGATGTCATCATTGTTCTCTTTTGAAAATTGATGGTCTTTGTCACTATCAGAAGATGTTACAAGGTGCTGAAATCAGTGCTGAAAATGCCGGATGTGGTAAGGAAAGCATTGTGCCCAGTATTGACTCAGGTTCTGTGCAGATTGGGTCACACTCTTTTCACGTGTCTTTGCACAAGTCATTGTTGAAAAAAATCATTTAGTGAGAATTTGGATGGTCTAAGCAAAGTGGCTAAGTGACCAGGAGAAAGGACCTTTTCAGGATTCCTGCTGAAACGGCATGAGGTAGTGAGGCCCACCAGGATAACTTTGCTTCCATTTTGTTAGTTCCCAGAAGGAGACAACTTTGGTCAAAAGAGCCAGTGGAATGAGTGGAGCTGAAGCTTCAGAGTATTGAAGCAGTTGTTGTGAACACAGTGTATTTGCTGCCTGCCTCCTACCTTAGAGATCAGCAGGTACATGATAGTTGCATTTAAATCAGATTGGATTAAATGACCAGAGGGGGTATAGAGTCATCAGTGGAAGAATATATAAAATTTATTTGGTTTTAGAAGTGGGGAAATATGATTATTTGGGAAATGGGAATATGCAAGAGAAATGAGAGGGGAAAGTAATTCCTGCTTTATTTAGAAAATTATCCTCTGAAAAGTTGATCATGCATTCTTGGCTGTCTAATAAACACAAAAGCCAGGGGGAACCTATAGCCTGTAGTTAGGGCAGAATGTTCAGTAGACATGTGATTTTTAAAGTGATAATAGAGAAAAGTTTGAGAGTTAAGAGAGGGTCTACAGAGAGTTTAAGCTTTGATAGGTTGGTTAATAACAAGTTATGATGAAAGTCCAGGTAAGTGCTTAAAAGTAGTTAAAGTGGAAAAGAAATAGGAGGTCACTGCCTTTGAGGCAGTGAAGAGCACATTTCCAGAGGACAGAAAAGGTTAGTAACATGACATTGACTCATCGGGGTGGAGACTAAGGATGAATTACAGAGGTGTGTAAAATAGTTCCTGAAACCAACAAGGACATTTGGAACATTTATCCTAGGATTGACAAAATTTAGCAACCATTGCGGGTAGAGGCCAGTATGAAGTGGTGGGAAAGACTTGAAGCAGATGTTTAATCACAATATCAGGATTTGTTATAGCCATTGAAGTGGGATTAAAAAATTGTCACCAATGTGTAGAGTGTACAAAAGCCTAAGGTGTTCAGGCATGGGCAGAAGTCCATTCCCCACTCTTTCTGTTTGCTGGAGGGACTGTGGTTATAGACGCAGACAGAGTTGAGAGCCCAGCAGCAGCTGGATAATCCTATGGATAAAGAATAGTTCTCCTGCCTTTGTCCCTTTGAACACACACATCTTCATTCCCGACTTTTGTCACTGCAAGGGGCATGACCGTGTCTGACCTAGAGTGTTATCAAGGTCACCCTTGTTCCTTTCTTCACATTTCCCAATGTAGGTCCTTCAGGTAGCCTTGGTATCTCTTTCCTGTGTTCATCTGTTGATTCCTTTTGCAAGTCTTTTTTAGAGGAGGAAGGTCTTCTCTTAAAATGTGTGTTCAGGGTATACAGATCCAGGGTTTTTATCCATGGCCTGTATCAGAGCACATATAAATGTAGGAATGAAACTTTATCATTTTCTAAGTTTTTGGTTCCCGGAAAGTAACCTCTTTTGGGAAATCCAGTGCATCAGTAGATTGTATTGACCAGAACTTCAAAACCTATCCATACTTTTAAGTCACTCCTCACTCTCCCTGCTTCAGTTTCACGCTAATTAGTGACACAGGTGTGAGGGATCTTCCTGTGTGTTTGCTGAATCTTCTATATTTCTTTCTTCAGATCTTGTGAAAACTGACATCAGCTATGCAGTTCTTCTGCTCTACCCCTCCAGTGACTTCCAGTATGATTTACAATTAAAGCCCACAGCTTTATTGGCCCACAGGGTTCAATAGCACCAGTTTCACGCCTCCCTCTGACTTCAACTACAAATCCCTTCCCTCTGTCTCTCTCCTCTACAGCTACTTGGCTTCTTTGCTGTTTTCAGACACTGAAAGCACTGTTCTGTTTTGGGACTTGTACACATCCAGCCCCTGAATGTTCGTTTCCTATTTCTACTCGACTTTTTCCCTCATGTTTGTGAGGTTGTTTTACAAATATCACCTTATCAGTGCAACTTGCTTCCTCCACCCCAATCCTCTCTAATCTACAATTTCTCATAGCCCTTATCACCATCTGTTAGTGCCAGTCACTCAGTTGTGTCCGACTCTTTCACGATCTCTTAAAATGTGTGTTCAGGGTATACAGATCCAGGGTTTTTATCCATGGCCTGTATCAGAGCACATATAAATGTAGGAATGAAACTTTATCATTTTCTAAGTTTTTGGTTCCCGGAAAGTAACCTCTTTTGGGAAATCCAGTGCATCAGTAGATTGTATTGACCAGAACTTCAAAACCTATCCATACTTTTAAGTCACTCCTCACTCTCCCTGCTTCAGTTTCACGCTAATTAGTGACACAGGTGTGAGGGATCTTCCTGTGTGTTTGCTGAATCTTCTATATTTCTTTCTTCAGATCTTGTGAAAACTGACATCAGCTATGCAGTTCTTCTGCTCTACCCCTCCAGTGACTTCCAGTATGATTTACAATTAAAGCCCACAGCTTTATTGGCCCACAGGGTTCAATAGCACCAGTTTCACGCCTCCCTCTGACTTCAACTACAAATCCCTTCCCTCTGTCTCTCTCCTCTACAGCTACTTGGCTTCTTTGCTGTTTTCAGACACTGAAAGCACTGTTCTGTTTTGGGACTTGTACACATCCAGCCCCTGAATGTTCGTTTCCTATTTCTACTCGACTTTTTCCCTCATGTTTGTGAGGTTGTTTTACAAATATCACCTTATCAGTGCAACTTGCTTCCTCCACCCCAATCCTCTCTAATCTACAATTTCTCATAGCGCTTATCACCATCTGTTAGTGCCAGTCACTCAGTTGTGTCCGACTCTTTCACGACCCCATGGACTGTAGCCTCCAGGCTCCTCTGTCCATGGAATTCTCCAGGCAAGAATACTGCAGTGGGTAGCCATTCCTTTCTCCAGGGGATCTTCCCAACCCAGGGGTGGAACCCAAGTTTCCCTCATTGTAGGCAGATTCTTTACTGTCTGAGCCCCGGGGAAGCCACAGTGACATGTCTGTTTGACTCCACTAGAACACAAGCACCAAAAAGCAGAGATTTTGGTCTGTTTCATTCATGCTTTACCCCTGAGTACCTTCAGAGTGCCTGGAACATGGTAGGCCTCCAAAAATGTTAGTTGACTAAATAAAAGATTGGATGGACATGTGGATGAATTTAACGTATACAGTAATTTAAATTGTAAACGTAAGTAGTAAAGCCAGGATTGACACTCAGGCCGCATTTTGGTCAAAGCCACTATTCTTTCTACTTTACCATGTGAACTAATCTGGGTCCTTTCCCGAGAGATGTGGATGAAGCATTAACAGAGGAGCCTTTTGTAGGTCCACCAGAACATTAAAATGTAAATTCCACCTGGATTTAGCTTTATGGACTTTCAAATAAAAAATAGTCTAATAAATTCTAGTTTAGAGGTGTAGATCCAACAGAATTTAGAAAATTCTTTTCTATCATTGAAACAAAGGACTTTTGCATTAGTTGAGTTAAAAAAAAAAAAAAAAGACTCACAAATGACTAGCTAAGGGAGAGCAAGATTTCTAGATAAGCAGCACAAAAAATTTCCACTGTTTCTCACCAACTATGTAGCTAATGGGGATGGTGGCTTCAAGCCAGCTACCACTTAAGGGAAAAAAAGGCTTACCATTCAACAAGTGAAATAGTTAGTGTGGAATGGATAGCGTCTATTGAAATTTGATTTTCAGCAGTCTCCCAAGTGACTGAATAAATTTTTTCAACCTGTTTAATTTTGTAGCATGCCTTCTCATAGTCAAGTTCAGGATTAATTATATGACAGTATGTGGTCTAATGCTATTGAATTCTTGTCAAGGATATCTTATGGGGCTATTTGAAACATGCTGGGACCCTAACTGGGCTGACTGACCTAAGGATATTAACCCACAATAGTCAGGGCTTAGTGACTATTTACTGACTATAGGACTGAGTCCCAAATCCAGATCATAAAATCTCAGAAAGTGAGTTGAAATTGAGACCAGTCTAGATTGGAACCAACACCTGTGGTTTCTTCTGTGGCAGGGTGGAGCCAGGTGGGTGGTACCATGAAGTCATTTTGGATCTGAGCTGATATAAGTCTAAGGATGAATTGTAGCCAGCGCGTAAGTAGTGTATACAGGCAGATCCAATCCCCAGAAGGGTTTCACAGAACCTGAACACATTTTCAGGGTCTGGCCAAATGGAATTAATTTCAAGACAATAATATGGGCCCATCTGAGAAAAGAGAGGCAGATACAGGTCAGCAGGCAAATCCAGGAGTAAGGGAGGCCTATTTTATATTAAGCATCTAAATTTAGGTCCTTCATTGCTCAGGATTTCCTGATAACAAGGTATATTTGCTGCTGTCCAGTTTAAGGCACATATTATAATACATGTAGTTTCTAATACTTTTCTAACTGAATTTGGCTTAAGGTATACATTGAACTTCTCTTGCATACTGTAATTTATCATTCTTATATCTGGGTTTGGCTAGAGTAAAGCGGTAGTGACCAGATTTTGGGATTTTTGAGACCTTTATTTAATATATCTGAGCCATTAAGTAGGCTTGAAATAAACAGCACTGATTTAATTGTGAAATTTTCCTCATATTTTGATGCTAGTATTTCTTTAATAAATTGTACAGGCCTGATTCCTAATTATATACTTTACTAATAGTTCTATATTCTGAACAGTTATCTATAATGGGCTTGTTGCTCTTTATGATTTTGATAGAATGGATTGTGTTTAACTTATTTTTGAGTTAAAGAGAAGTAAATAGTTGCCATAAATATGAAAGTTTACTAATCAGTGGCTATCCTGAGATATTTCATTTCTTAGCAGTAAAGGTTTCTGCAAAAGAGGTGAACAGTAAATTAACTTTCTTTGAAATGCTTTATGGACTATTCTAGAATATGTGCAAATATGCTGAGAAATGAAGGAGTGGACTTCTTTGAGCACAGCTTGACTTTCGACTAGCCTAACGACAGCTGAGTTGTAAAGAGATAACAAAATAAATTTATACACATTAGAAAATGCAAATCCTGCTTGTGGCTCCTCAGCTGAATTATTGGGATGGCTGTGTTACTGGTTTACATTTCCTCCTCACTTGTACACTGTTTTACTCTATCCCTAATGTGCCATCCTTGAGTCCTAACTTCTTCTGTTTTGGGATGTTTGACACAGGCTTTGATCCTATATTTCAACTCAGTTTTAGCTGGTTGGTTTTGTCATTGTTGATTTTGTTCACTATCAACTAGCTTGATTCTAGCCCAACAATCTCTCCACCTCCACCACCATCACCAGCAACCATCTCTTCCCTCTGCCCAGCCCCTGTACACACACACATAAACTATATTCTGATAACCTAAATTTAATAGATTTAACGAAGACTATTGATAACAAATAACATACCACTTTGCCATTTAGTGGACCACAAAGTGTCCACACATTCATTTTATTTGAGATCATGATTGTGATTCTAAAACAGAAAAGGTAGAACGTTGTGAGTTAAAGGCAAACTACATTTTTCATAACTATTTATACATTTTCACATATACATAAGAAAGGGTCCACTTAGGTTATATATAAATATGTTCTTGTATTAGAGTGAGAAATCAAGTATTATGGACTTTTCTTTATGTGCAAAATTTTCTTTGCTCATCAGAAAAATATTACCCCCAAAGTTTTACAAATTTTATTCATTATTAAGAAATTGTTTGTCAGATACAACTGGCCAATACTTTGGCCTTGTTTGTCAGGCTTTAATATGAAAGTGACATCTTGCTCTTAAGATGCAAAGAAAGGACAGTAGATTTTTTATTTGGTGTAGGAAAAGAAAAGTGAAAGTGTTAGTTGCTTAGTTCTGTTTGGCTCTTTGTGACCTCATGGACTGTAGCCAGCCCACCAGTTTCCTCTGTTCAAGGAATTCTCTAGGCAGGAACACTGGAGTGGTTAGCCATTCCCTTCTCCCGAGGATCTTCTCAACCCAGGAATTGAACCTGGGTCTTCTGCATTGCAGAGGTACTCCTTACTGTCTGAGCCAACTGGGAGGAGGTGGGAACAGATGATGGTAGCAAAGCAGGGCCAATAGAAAAAGAGATTAGCTAGTGTTCAACACATGCTTACATGTTCATTTCAGTTCAGTTCAGTCACTCAGTCGTGTCCAACTCTTTACGACCCCATGGACTGCAGCACACCAGGCCTCCCTGTCCATCACCAGCTCCTGGAGTCCACCCAAACCCATGTCCATTGAGTTGGTGATGCCATCCAACCAGCTCATCCTCTGTTGTCCCCTTCTCCTCCTGCCTTCAATCTTTCCCAGCATCAGGGTCTTTTCCAGTGAGTCAGCTCTTCGTATCACGTGGCCAAAGTATTGGAGTTTCAACTTCAACATCAATCCTTCCAATGAATATTCAGGACTGATTTCCTTTAGGATGGACTGGTTGGATCTCCTTGCAGTCCAAGGGACTCTCAAGAGTCTTCTCCAACACCACAGTTCAAAAGCATCAATTCTTCGGCACTCAGCTTTCTTTATAGTCCAACTCTCACATCCATACATGACTACTGGAAAAACCGTAGCTTGACTAGATGGACCTTTGTTGGCAAAGCCATGTCTCTGCTTTTTAACATGCTATCTAGGTTGGTCGTAACTTTTTTTTTTTTTCC
>SJYX01010642.1:129266-144583 GCA_006410675.1 Oreotragus oreotragus
GAAGAGTTGACTCATTGGAAAAGACTCTGACGTTGGGAGGGATTGGGAACAGGAGGAGAAGGGGATGACTGAGGATGAGATGGCTGGATGGCATCACGGACTCGATGGAGGTGAGTCTGAGTGAACTCAGGGAGATGGTGATGGACAGGGAGGCCTGGCGTGCTGTGATTCATGGGGTCGCAAAGAGTCGGACATGACTGAGCGACTGAACTGAACTGAACTGAACTATTTCCACTGTTTCTCCATCTATTTACTGTGAAGTGATGGGACCAGATGCCATGATCTTAGTTTTCTGAATGTTGAGCTTTAAGCCAACTTTTTCATTCTTCTCTTTCATTTTCATCAAGAGGTTCTTTAGTTCTGCTTCCCTTTCTGCCATAAGGGTTGTGTCATCTGCATATCTGAGGTTATTGATATTTCTTCTGGCAATCTTGATTCCAGCTTGTGCTTCCTCCAGCCCAGAGTTTCTCATGATGTACACTGCGTAGAAGTTAAATAAGCAGGGTGACAATATACAGCCTGACGTACTCCTTTTCCTATTTGCAACCAGTCTGTTGTTCCATATTGTAACATGCTTACATATTAGGCAGGGTCATATTGGACTAAAAGTCAGGAGACCCAAGCCCTTAATTATGTGACACACCTAACTTATCTCAGCTTTTTGATTACCACATCTAAGATCCTAGATCAGGGAGAATCCCATGGACAGAGGAGCCTGGCAGGCTGCAGTGCCTGGGGTTGCAGTCAGATATGACTACATCGACTTAGCATGCATGCACATATATGTCAATATCATTAGAACTGAGAAACTTGCTTATCTCCTAAAAATGCCATTAATGCCTTGGGTGTTTTCTCCTCCCTGCTTTATCTGGTTAAATTGGTGGCTTAGAAAGACAGAATCTTATTTAGGGAAAGAGACTTATATATTCCTTCCAGATTCTTTAATTAGATAAGATTGCTAGCTCTTAATGTGCTGTTTTCATAGTGATGTGTATATATGGAGTTGTGGTTTTATCAAGCTTTTAAAAATGAATAATATAATGAAACAGTTGAAAAGAAAAAAATGTGTCAGTCATTCTATAGAAGAAAGAATTTCATCAAGCAGACTCTTGACATACAGTTTGTTAGATACTGCAGCTGTGACATGGAAGTAAATTGGCAGAGATGATGACATGTGGACTTTGATACTTGTGTCTTATGAAGAGTTCTATTTTGTGGCATGAGTTATTTGGTCAATGTTTCTTAACAGACTAAACTTTTCCATATCAATGCTAAGTATGATGTATATGATATATATTTGCATATATATATACGCACATATCATTGCAGATTTACTAAAGTATTTTCAATTAAAAATGTAAATCTAAAACCTGCATACTCAACTTTTAACTTCCAGAGATATGTTATCAACTTTGTTGATTATCAGTCTTGTCCTCCATTCAGTTCAGTTCAGTCTCTCAATCGTGTCCGACTCTTTGCAACCCCATGGAATGCAGCACACAAGGCCTCCCTGTCCATCACTGACTCCCGGAGTTTATTCAGACTCATGTCCATTGGGTTGGTGATGCCATCGAACCATCTTATCCTCTATCATCCCCTTTTTCTCCCACCTTCAATCTTTCCCAACATCAGGGTCTTTTTGAATGAGTCAGTTCTTTGCATCAGGTGGCCAAAGGATTGGAGTTGCAGCTTCAGCATCAGTCCTTCCAATGAATATTCAGGACTGATTTCCTATAGGAAATGGACTAAAGGATGGACTGGTTGGATCTCTTTGCAGTCCAAGGGATCTCAAGAGTCTTCTCCAACACCACAGTTCAAAAGCATCAGTTCTTCAGTGCTCAGCTTTCTTTATAGTCCAGCTCTGACATCCATACTTGACCACTGGAAAAACCATAGCTTTGACTGGATAGACTTTTGTTGGCAAAATAATGTCTCTGCTTTTTAATATGCTGTTTAGGTTGGTCATAGATTTTCTTCTAAGGAATAACTGTCTTTTTATTTCATGGCTGCAGTCACCATCAGCAGTGATTTTGGAGCCCCCCAAATAAAGTTTGTCACTCTTTCCACTCTTTCCCCATCTATTTCCCATGAAGTGATGGGACCAGATGCCATGATCTTAGTTTTCTGAATGTTGAGTTTTAAGCCAAGTTTTTCACTCTCCTCTTTCACTTTCATCAAGAGACTCTAGTTCTTCTTTGCTTTCTGCCGTAAGAATGGTGTCATCTGCATATCTGAGGTTATTGATATTTCTCTCAGAATCTTGATTACAGCTATGCTTCAACCAGCCCAGAATTTCTCATGATTTACTCTTCATATTAGTTAAATAAGCAGGGTGACAATACACAGCCTTGACATACTCCTTTCTCAATTTGAAACTAGTCTATTGTTACATGTTCAGTTCTAACTGTTGCTTCTTGACCTTCACACAGATATCCCAAGAAACCTAGTCTGGTATTCCCATTCTTGAAGAATTTTTCACAGTTTGTTGTGAACTATTATTATGCCCATTTAAGAGATGATGAAACTGATACACACAGTGGTTAAAATAACTTGTCCAACGTCACATGCTTAGCTCATGGCAGAGTAAAAGCACAAACTGAGGACGTCTGATTCTCGTCTGTATTCCCTACTTTATTGGCATTTCTCAGTTCTGTGAGAAATATAAAGTTTATGAGCTAGTCATAACTGTATTTGTTCAATAAGCAGTCAGCAACTAGTCCCTATTCCAGATTAGAGAATTCTCTTTTGACTTCAAGATCAAAATTTCATGTGGGTCAAACAAAATATATCTTCTAGTTGGATTCAATTTGGGACTGCCAATTTAGGTTCTCTGGTTAGAGAAGCAAAAATATCAGCAATCTACCTATTTTAGCAAACTTTATCTAAATAAAATACCATCAGAAAAATCTATAAAATAACTTGAATGGAAGATATGTAAGACAGTAAATACTCATGAAATCAAGAATGTTTGATTAAAAGAAAAAAGTGCCTAGAGTCTTTTGAAGTGTTCTGATTGCTTTTACCATTTCTGTTGATCATTATTCAAAGTGACAAGGACCTGGTCTATAATGTTGACAGTGTAACTGAGTAAAGAAACAAGCAAACAAAAATGACTGTGGTCCACTATGTGCCACACATTGTTCTAGGTGCTGGGGATACAGGAGTGAAGACAAAAAAGTACATCTTTGAGTGAGACTTCCAGTCCATTTAATAGGTGAGAGGGTGACAGACAGTCATCAGATTAGCTAATGAAAAACCTAATTTTACATAGACCTAAGTGCTGAAAAGACATAAAATGTTCCCATAGAGAGTGCTGGGGCTGGGATGGAGGCTAATTTACAGGGTATTAATGAAGGTGTCTTTGAGATGGTGACATTTGGGGCAGAGACAAAAGTGACAAGAAAAGCAACATTCAGTGATGTGGGGCAAAGCTTCTAGATAATGGAAATATTAAATGCATAAAGCAGAAAGGAGCTTGCTGTGTTAATGAAACAGCAAACAGGATTGAAAGGCTTGTACTGATAATATTTTCTCCCAGATTGTGACTCAGGTTATCATTTAAAATTTATGTTTAAGAGTTTTCTAAAATTCTAAAGCTTTATTTTCTAGGTTGTTATTTTCAGCCATGTTTTGAACATTTGTATGCAATGCTCTTCTGCCTCCATCTAGATTCCATTGTATGTTCAATTGTCTAATGTTGTCCCACAAGTCCCTATGGCCCTATTTTTCTTATCTCTTTTTTCCTTCTGTGCTTTTGTTTGCTGTGTCCCCAAGTTCTTTCTATTTCAGTGTCAAATCTGCTGTTCATCCAAGCCACTGAATTTATTTTTATTTCAAATATTCAATGTTTTAGCTCAAGAAGTTCCTTTTCATTCTTTTTATACATTTTATTTCTCGTTATTCACGTTTTCATTTAAATTCTCAAGCACATTATGATGAGTTTAATGTTCACTTACCCAACTTATGTTCAATATTATCTTTAATACTTCTGTATATATTTCTAATGAGTGCTTTTTCTCCTAGTTATATTTTCTTTGCATGGCTAGTAACATTTTAGGAGATTCTGAACAAAATGAATATTATGTTGTTGAGTGTCTAGATATTTAAATTCTCAAGCACATTATGATGAGTTTAATGTTCACTTACCCAACTTATGTTCAATATTATCTTTAATACTTCTGTATATATTTCTAATGAGTGCTTTTTCTCCTAGTTATATTTTCTTTGCATGGCTAGTAACATTTTAGGAGATTCTGAACAAAATGAATATTATGTTGTTGAGTGTCTAGATTTTATTGTGTTCCCTGAAGAAGTATTAAACTGTGTTTTAGAAACCCATTAAGGAACTTGCATTTTAAAGGCTTCCTTTTAAGTGTTGTTAGGGTGAATCCACTGTAGCTTTTAATCTAGTGTGAGAATTTAGCATTCCATTAAGGTGTAAACTTTGAAGGTCTCAGCGGGCTGTCCCAGGTATTCAATGAGGTCTTTCCATCCAGTTGAATGGAACACAAATATCTCCTTTGTAAACGCTGAACCATGGATTGATTACATTAGTTAAGATTGCGTGGTTAGTTGCTTCAGTTGTTTCCAATTCTTTGGGACCCTATATTCGGTAGCCTGCCAGGCTCCTCTGTCCGTGGGATTCTCCAGCAATAATACCGGAGTGGGTTACCACGCCCTCCTCCAGGGGATCTTCCTGAGCCTGTGTCTCCTGTGTGTCCTGCATTGTAAGTGGATTCTTTGCCCGCTGAGCCAGGCGGGAAACCTTAGTTGAGACTGGAGTTCCTCAGTTGATCGTTTTTTGCACTCGTCGTGTGGAGTTCAGTCTGTGTACAGTTTAGTTTTAGCAAGTGTATCATTTAGTTTTCTGGAGCAACTTATCTGGCTAGCTCTGTCACGTGTATTCCAGGCTTTTTAACCTTCTAGAACACTAATGTCTGACTTCTCATCTAAGTGTATATCCTCCCTGCATCACGATCCAGAAAATGACTCTAGACAGAAAGCTGTTACAATTGTAAAGCTTGCCTTTTTTATTCCCCTGCTTTCCTGATTACTCTGCTAACTTTGTCAAGTGTCTAAAATTAACCATCTCATATATTTTATCTGGATTTCTAGTTGTTTTTTTACACATGCATGGGGAGTCTGATGCAAGTTTATTTTTTTAGTATGCCTTATTGAAGTATAGTTGATTTACAATGTTATGTTAATTTCTGCTATACAGCAAAGTGACTCATATATATATGATGTATGTGTGTATAAATATATATATATTCATGTATATGTATATATAAAGACACTTGCTCCTTGAAAGAAAAGCAGTGACAAACCTAGACAGCATATTAAGAAGCAGAGACATTACTTCGCCTACAAAGGTCCGTATAGTCAAAGCTATAGTTTTTCTAGTAATCATGTATGGATGTGAGAGCTGGACAGTAAAAAAGGCTAAGCACTGAATTGATGCCTTCAAACTGTGGTGCTGAAGAAGACTCTTGAGAGCCCCTTGGACAGCAAGGAGATCAAACCAGTGAAACTTAAAGGAAATCAATCCTGAATATACATTGGAATGAATTATGCTGAAGCTGAAGCTCCAGTACTTTGGCCACCTGATGCAAAGAGCTGACTCACTCGAAAAGACCTTGATGCTGGGAATGATTGAAGGCAGGAGGAGAAGGGGATGACAGAGGATGAGCTGACTGGATGGCATCACCAACTCAGTGGACATGAGTTTGAGCAAATTCTGGGAGACGGTGAAGGACAGGAAAGCCTGGCATTCTGTTGTTCATGGAGTCACAAAGTTGGACACAACTGAGTGACTGAACAACAAAATATATATATATTTATATACACACACATTCTTTTTCATATTATTTTCCATAGTGATTCATCACAGGATGTTAAATACAGTTCCCTGTGCTATACAGTAGGACCTTGTTTTTTATCTGTGATATACCTTCTTTAATATGGTCAGGCGGGGAAGGCAATGGCACCCCACCCCAGTACTCTTGCCTGGAGAATCCAATGGACGGAGGAGCCTGGTGGGCTGCAGTCCATGGGGTCGCTAACAGTCAGACAGACTGAGCGACTTCACTTTCACTTTTCTCTTTCATGCATTGGAGAGGGAAATGGCAACCCACTCCAGTATTCTTGCCTGGAGAATCCCAGGGATGGGGGAGCCTGGTACTGTCTCTTATACACATCTAGATGTGTATAAGAGACAGGAGTAGCCTGGTGGGCTGCAGTCCATGGGGTCGCTAACAGTCAGACAGACTGAGCGACTTCACTTTCACTTTTCTCTTTCATGCATTGGAGAGGGAAATGGCAACCCACTCCAGTATTCTTGCCTGGAGAATCCCAGGGATGGGGGAGCCTGGTGGGCTGCCGTCTATGGGGTCACACAGAGTCGGACACGACTGAAGTGACTTAGCAGCAGCAGCAGCAGCAATATGGTCAGGAACAGATGTCCATGAGAAAGATTTTTTTTTTATTATGTAAAATTTCAAACATTTACAGAAGTAGAGAAAGGACCCTAATAAATGCTCATACACACCATCCATCTTTAATAGTTAGCAACAGAACCAAACTTGTATACCCATACCCTCTTCCTGGTCCCCTTATCCATCTTATGCTATTTTTAAACAAATCATGAGGAAGAATTTAGAGCAAGAAATGGCAAAAAGCAACAGAAGAGAAAACATTATTTGAATCCCTACCTCAGTTGCACTCATATCACACACTAGTAAAGTAATGGTCAAAATTCTCCAAGCTACGCTTCAGCAATACATGAACCGTGAACTTCCTGATGTTCAAGCTGGTTTTAGAAAAGGCAGAGGAACCAAAGATCAAATTGCCAACATCCGCTGGATCATGGAAAAAGCAAGAGAGTTCCAGAAAAACATCTATTTCTCTTTTATTGACTATGCCAAAGCGTTTGACTGTGTGGATCACAATAAACTGAGCCTGGAGAATCCCAGGGATGGGGGAGCCTGGTGGGCTGACGTCTATGGGGTCACACAGAGTCGGACACTACTGAAGTGACTTAGCGGCAGCAGCAACACACTTTCTTAATGTCCTTTTAGCATGTGATGCAGTTGCTTTCTTTAAGACAGAAAAATATCTTTCAAAAGGAAAAAGCAACACCTTTTTTCAGTATAATCAAAGTAGGTGCTAAGAAGGCCTTATCTGTCTGATTTAAAAAAAAAATCTTCAAAAGATGCTGTGGTGAGAATATCATATTTAAGGAGCTTTTATAATTGCTACATAAAAAATACACTGCTTAGGAAGGAAAAAAATATTTTCTTATGTCTCCTCAATCCTACCCCACACACACCCCTATCTTTTCACAACTAGCCACAAGTTATTTTCCTCATATGCCTGGGAAACAGAAAAGTCACAAATATGGTGTAGCAGGATGTCCTAAGAAATTTAAAAAACAGATCCCAAAAAAGGTGTTCTTGGTATCCTTAATTAATTAATTAATTTAAAACCATCTGCCCTTACCATGTCACACAGAATCAATGAGAATACAGGAGAAGAGCATCATATGTGCATTTAACCTATAAAATTAAACTACATATGTGCTTAGCGGGGGAGAAGGGAGGAGTTAAAGCATCATTTAACTGATTAAATACATACTGTCTCCGTAGATCTCCTAATTTAGAAGTCAGAGCAGATATTTCTCCAAGAGAACGCAGAATGTCATCTCTCTCTTTAGGATCATCACATAATTCTGCTATTTTCCGAGCTTCAGCCAAAGCCCCTCGAATCTGTTCTTCTCCTTCTGGTCCACCATTTGGATCTGCAAGCCAATTCTACACACACAGAAATGAAAAAGAAGCACACTGTGATTTATTTATGAACCAACTTTATTCAACTTAACAAGGGCATCAGAAATATTTCAAAAGTAATCACAAGGCATATCAGCAATAATGCTAGTCCTTATTATTTTACATTGGTTCTTGCTAAGGTAAAATCAAATCAATCCATCTTGTTAAAACTGACTTTTTTTATTCTCATCAGGATAAAATATCTTCATGAGTTTTATCTTATCTTTGAATTAATCATACCTTATTAATTCTTCAGTTTCTTAAACATTTTTCTTCATGAAATACTTGAAAATCATTTTACAGTAGAGTAGTATCAAAAGCTTTTAACCCTTTTACATTGCTACGATCAAATATAGTTGTGAATTCTGAGATGAAGAACAGGTTTAACATACTGCCTGGAGAATCCCAGGGACAGGGGAGCCTGGTGGGCTGCCGTCTATGGGGTCGCACAGAGTCGGACACGACTGAAGCGACTTAGCAGCAGCAGCAATCTCCATCAGGAACTAGGAGAATGGTACTCAGAACACTTATTTTTAACTGACTGAAGTATTCAAAATTAAGATCTCCATTTCAAAATATAGATNGGTGGGCTGCCGTCTATGGGGTCGCACAGAGTCGGACACGACTGAAGCGACTTAGCAGCAGCAGCAATCTCCATCAGGAACTAGGAGAATGGTACTCAGAACACTTATTTTTAACTGACTGAAGTATTCAAAATTAAGATCTCCATTTCAAAATATAGATAAACATTAGTCTTAAGCCTGTGGTAGTAGGATACATGTTAACAATGACAACTGCTGGGAATCAGTCATCACTTAGAAACATACATTATCCACCCACAGAAAACTGGGGGGAGGGAGATATAGGATATTTATAGAACATTTCTCTTTGTCTTTTATTTCCCAGCCCTCCTGAAAATCACCATCGCTACCTGAGCAGCATCAATCTTCTTTGCAATGCTCTGCTTTGAGTTGGTCATGGCTTCCAGCTTGCGGGCTGCATTTTCCACTTTTGCTGTGAGCACATCCAGACCCTGAGACACTTGCTGGGCTTTCTGCATGGCCACGGGTGAGGCTCCTTGTCCTCTACTCAAACAGACAGACGTGTTGTTATTGGACTCTCTCAAAATCTTAATGGCAAAATAATACTAAAAGCATAGTGTATATCATTTTGCTAACATATTTTTCCTTTTTCCTTTTCTCCACCAAATCTGGGATAACACAAGGAAACAGAGAGAAACAAAGCAAAACATCCAAACCATCTTAAAACCAGTAGCAGGGACTTTGCTGGAAGTTCAGTGGTTAAGACTCAGTTTCCACTGCAACGAGCATGAGTTCGATCCCTGGTTGAAGTATTAAGACCCTACATGTGGTGCAGCATGGTCAAAACAAAACAAAAAAGAAAACAACAATATCATACAGAAGCTTTAAGGAACTGAATAACCATTTTAAGACTAGACCTGCAAACTTTGATAATTATAATTTTCCTCTTGGTGGTGATTACATAACCAAACCTAATCTTTAAAGGGACAAATGCACTTGTGATCTTATTGCTATGGAAGGTTTGTTACCATAGTAGGTATGCTTTAGAAATAAACAGCTCATTAGATTGTCTTATTTATGGGCAAATATACATTGAAAATGTTTCAGGAGGCAGCATGCATGGTGTTACTGAAAGCACACCGCACCAGGACCAAGGAGATCTGTGTTCAAATCCTGGTTCCTGTACCTGTGGAACCTTAGGGTGTTTAACTTCTTTGGGTTTCAGTTTTCTAACTTAGAAAATGAAGAGTGGATAGGTAACAATACTTGCCCTGCTTATCAAACAGAGTGGTGCTAAACAAAAAGAAAGAGTTGAAAACAGTTTGGCAATAAACCAATACACATATGTAACTATTATTACTACAGAATTGTCATTATCATAACCTAGTGGTAATCTTAAATATAGACCTTCCATCCCTATGCATCCTGTACGTATCAAAAGCAGTTAGTGCTGAGGGAAAGGGCACAGAGTGACAAATTCTCGCCAAGTTCCTAAAGCACTAATTTCTTTATTTTCCTTTCTCAGAAGTGGTATGCTGCTACTACAAAAAATGATGCGAGTTAGTGGAAACTTTGTAAGAGACTTCCCAAGTCATAAGAAAGTAAGATATGCCATCTTTTTATATTCATATTTTTTAGTCCACCCAGCCTGGTAAATTCAATGATAGTGAGCAACAACTCTATCATCTGGTCCAATAGCATGGCTGATCATAACCCAAGCTTCTGATTTTAGGATAACCGCCAAACATCTTTGCTTCCTTTAATGATAGTATGGATTATGGACTTATCATTCATCTGTCTAACCTCTTTTTTAAACTTATGTTTCTCATGTATACCAATATTTGAGGTAGTGAACTCAATAATATTTATTGCCAATAATATTTGTATATAAATATATACACATATTTTACTTATGCTTGACACCTCCGTTTTATAGCAAAGGATCTGAGACTTTTGGAAAGATACTTTTTATGTTTTAACTTGCTTTTTTCTTTCAAATCTAATAATTCATGATGAGGAACCTTGTTTGTGTAAGAGTCCAACTGTGAAAAAGTAAAAATATTTACGGGCTACATAATTTTTCATTCAAAAGAAAAAGCTTATTGAGTCCCATGGAGAGGAAAATACACATTTACAATCCTAGATGACTGAATAAAAGAATACTAAAGACGAAACTGTTACTGAGTTTCAGCCGCTAAACTGTTAGAAAGTTAGGCATATCCAAGAAAGGATAACAGGGAGACAGCTTTGCAATCTTTCATTGTGAAAGGAGATTGCAGGTGCCAGTGTGAAGCAGACTCACTGGGGCTCCTCACTGCTTCAGCCTTTTCTCTTTACAGATTTATGGTCGATCCTGTACAGAAACTACCTCGTTCTCTTGTTCAGATTCATCTTTCTCTAAATACATATAACTGTGTACTTGAGAATTCCAACTGAAAGCTGTCTACCACACTGTGAAAAGGCTGCAGACAAAAGAGGCAGCAGAGAGAAATTAGAAGAGCCAAGAGAAATTAGAAGAGCCAAGAATCTTGTCAAAAAGGCATTGGCATTTCTCCGAATGGGAACAGGACTTCTTTTTGTCCCTTCTGTAAAGTTTCTGTCAGGCTCATGACAGAGGAGACTGCTTCACAGCAGGAGAAAAGGCCCACTGCACTCAAAGAGATCTCATTTATTTATGCAGTTTCTTCTTTTCTTCAAGGTAAAGACTCTTACCCTGAAGCCCATGGAACTTCCAGGGCTACATTGAATCCATGAACTTCTGGATATTGCATAAGCATGTTTATAAGCATCTTTTTTAGGTAGAAATTGATAGTCTTCATCAAATTATAAAAATGACCTGGGTCCAAAACAGGTTAGGAACGGTATTTAGGACTTCCCTGGTTGTCCAGTGGTTAAGACTCTGTAATGCAGGGGACACAGGTTCAATCCCTGATTCAGAAAGGAAGATCCCACATGCCACATGGCATGGCCAAAGAAAAAAAGAACTATATTCTGAATTCCATTATGTTAATACATTTGAGGCCATGTGTAATGGTGTGCAGCACATCAAGGAGTGTTCCTGAGGTCTTAGTTTGTAGGTAATTCCAATTACCTTGAGATGTGCCATGACAATCTTGAAGCAAAATTAAACTCTACCTATACCTCAATTTTCTCAATATCCATAGTATAAAGTTTCATAAAAATTGAAGATCTTTTAGAACTTCATTAACTATATGTATGAGTTCCAAACAAACCTATTATACTGCGTTTTCCTTTTTTTTTTTTTTTTTTAGCTGCAATTCATGGGGTCACAAAGAGTCGGACACGACTGAGCGAATGAACTGAACTGAACTGAACTGAACTACCTCATTTATTTAGTACTCGTTCTTGAACTATAGATCTAATTTTTTCCAATCTCAGAAATGTTACATCTTAATTTAATTTTTTTGACTGTTAATTTTTTAAATTAACACCTTTCACTTTTTTGAGTAGTTTATTTTTTTAGAGCAAGTTCACAGCAGAACTGAATGGTGTGTGCAGAGAATTCCCATATTGTCCCTGTCTCAAACATACATAACCTTCTACATTATCCACATCACAGTGGTAAAGTTGATAAAAATTGATGAATCTGCAGTGACACGTCATTACCACCAAAGCTTTTAAAATATTTTAAGATATATGTTTTTAAATATACTTTTAAAATATACTTAAATATACTTTTAAAATAAGCATTTGATTTGTGTCTATTTTTGTGATGTTAATTAGACCAAGAGTTTCAATACTTTATGTACCTTAAACATTATCTTCCTTACAAAATATAATGTGATTTGGGTAAAATTCATAAAAACACAAGAATCTTGCAATTCAATGACTGCCATGGGAATAATCCATAACTCTTATTTGAGAGGCACTTTGTTTTGAGGTTATTTTATGATGTTGAATAATTCAGAGTTTAAAAAGATAAGCAATGAAACAACATGGAAATGTTTTAAAATAATATAATACTTAATATAAGTGGAAGAAACTTATGCAATATTTTCATTTATTTTCATTATAACTTATAGTATTTACTCTACATCTTTTACATAAATAATTAAAAATATATATACATATAAAAGTGGTATAACATATATAATGTAATGGATATCTTAAAATAATCTAGAAGCAATAAATGATATGAATAGTTTTTTTTTGATGAGTTAGTGGAAATTGTCTTTTAAAATTTTATTTAATATTGTTTTATCAATAAATACAAATTAAAATAAATGGAAAAGAAACTCACTGAAGACCTATGGTTAATGAAGTTAACCAATTGACTTAATTTACAAAACAATAATAAGGACGCTAAAATTGCAACTGCTCTAGAAGGAAAAAAAAAAATACATAGGCAAGTTCAATAAAAGGAGTCTTGCAAGATAACAAAAGTTGGGAAATCAATCATTCATAGCTAAATCAACAAGTTTAATACCATTAGTGAAGCTCCATATGTCACAGCTTGAAATATCATGATTGGCAATTGTGAAAAGCTGATAATCCTGTTGTTCCAAAACAGGAGGTATTTTGAACAAGTATGTACAAATTCAAGTGATAATAAGTTCATAGCTTATTATCAATGAAAGCATACATGTATTGCAATAAAAATCCCCGCTGTGGATAATATTTTCTGTATTTGGGAGTAAACTGCAGATGCATTTTTAAGTCAAGACTGTTAAGTTGTGCTGATAATGTTTATTTCTCTAACAGTGGAGAGATTTTTCCTGAATAATGTATCATTGAGTTATTCCTGTATTTAAATTTACATAAAGTTTTTCAATTATCTATTAATCCGTATTCTACTTCTAACATCATAGCCAGTGAGCAGCACTAATGTTTGAGTGTGCCTGTGCTTCTGTCTGCGTGTTTCTGTTAGATAGTTAATATTTAGATGAATGAAGGTTGTCTATTTTCCCTTCCAAATATTGCTCCTAGGTTTAAAAAAATGAAAAAAGGCTCAGACCCAATTATGCCTTCTGTGTTTAGAAGGTATTAAACATTTATTAGAAAACAAGCACAAAAAGATGCCCTCGAGTTTGTTCTGTAGGCTTATGGAAGTTCTAGCTTAATGTGAACTTAATACCTTTTAGGTATTGTGATTGTGTATTATAAGCTTGATACTCCTTAGGTTTTGTAATCATCATCTTTTATGAAAACTTCAATTAAGGCAAATGTCAAAATTCCAAAAGCAGAATTCTCTCACTTTATGAGTATACAATCAGAATCTTCTATAGCTGATGACTCAGCCTAAAGGTTAGCCAAAATCATCTCAAAAATAAAGGCTGTAGGCTGCTCTGATTTTTATACCCATTTTATGCAAAGCTGGGAAGTATTGCTAAAATACGTTAGAAGTCCACTTATCTTGAATACTTTTAACTTCATCTTTGTGAGCTCATTCCTAACATTCATAGTGCTAGTCAAGAGGCCACTGTTTTCATCACTGAAAACCAATTTCTGATAGTAAACATTTTCGTTTTCCAAATGTTTGTTATTGATGGGAATAAGGATACCAGAAGACCTGTAGCCCCTACCCCAGGGAATGTGGGTTTCTTGATGAAATGTCACTTATCTATTCTTGCATTTTTTAGTGGAATGATTAAAGCACCTAATGATAGCTTAATTTGAGTGACCCACACATAATAAGACATTGAATATGCTACAGTATTTTAAGAAAAATTGTAGACATCGTGACTACATGGGTGTTTGTAATATTAAGGGCAAGGTTGGATAATGCTTTGGAAATCCTTGTTTGCAACTTCTATGGCAAAATGTCCTCTGAATTCTTGCATGAACCCTGTATAACAGTAACCTCCAGAGAGGTGAAGTGGTAATCTTTCATTATCAGTAGTGAACCTACCACCAATCATTAATGATAGTTACTGTTATTATAAGTAATAGGAGTCATGCTGGATTAAAAAGTCATAGCAACACTAATGTTTCTTGAGTGTTTATTCTATGCTGTAGCTCCTTATTCAGTCACACAGTGACTCGGCTGCTGTTATTTTTATCTTAAACATCCTGATTAAGAATCTTACATAATTTTTAAGCAGCAGATATGAAACACAAATTCTTTACTCAGATTCTAAAATATGTACTCATTTCCACAGCCTTAGACTGCTTCTTTTTTGTCAAAGCTTTTATAAGGATTCTTATAAAAATTTTTAGACACATTTCTGGAATAAGAATAGTTTATAGGGGAAGAAAAGATCTAGAGTTTTTCAGTTTATTAAAAGTTGTGCCAGGAAAAAAAATGTGGAAAACTTTATTTCTGTTTATAAAGGCATTCTGCTTCCGTATAAAGATATGACTCAGATCCATTGAAAATAGGTTGAGATGCATTTTTTTTCACATGAAAGTTTCTGGGAGATCATATAAACAGAGCCTCTCTGTGGAACCTCTATTTTCCCCAGAGCATGGTCAGCTTTTCATTGAAACTACTGAAGTAACTTTTAGAGAACAGAATAACAAATAGACATTTTTGGTCCATAGACATCTTAACAAAGTTTCAGATAAATGGTATGTAAAATAATTCTTAACTGTTTACAGTTTCCTGGGAATAAACCCCTGTCCTAAGCTTACTTACAATGGCTTTTTCTCAATGGTTGCTATATTAGGATCTTTAATAAGGTCTCTTAAGAGTTTTGTGTCATTATTTATGTTTAAAGGTTCAGTCTGTTTTATTGAAAAATCTGTTTTACATTTATGTACTTCAAGAATTCAGGATCTTGAGTGTAAAAACCTAATTAAGCAATTAATTAAGAGCAGGGTCTTTTGAAAAATAATTCTCAATAGGGTTACATTATATGGTTGCATATTGTTTTATTTTTATTTATTTATTTATTTATTTATTTTTTTACACGAACTCCCAAACATGAACCCCCCTCCCACCTCCCACCCCACATCATCCCTCCAGATCATCCCCATACACCAGCCCCAAGCA
>SJYX01010642.1:144645-209610 GCA_006410675.1 Oreotragus oreotragus
GAAATGCAAATCAAGACCACAATGAGATACCACTTCACACCAGTCAGAATGGCTGCGATCCAAAAGTCTGCAAGCAATAAATGCTGGAGAGGGTGTGGAGAAAAGGGAACCCTTTTACACTGTTGGTGGGAATGCAAACTAGTACAGCCACTATGGAGAACAGTGTGGAGATTCCTTAAGAAATTGCAAATAGAACTGCCTTATGACCCAGCAATCCCACTGCTGGGCATACACACCGAGGAAACCAGAACAGAAAGAGACACATGTACCCCAGTGTTCATTGCAGCACTGTTTATAATAGCCAGGACATGGAAACAACCTAGATGTCCATCAGCGGATGAATGGATAAGAAAGCTGTGGTGTATATGCATATTGTTTTAGCTCAGACTGCCAAAACAAGATATCATAGACTGGTGGCCTAAATAGCAGAACTTTGCTTATAGTTTTCAAGGCTGGGAAACCCAAGCGTGGTTGGTTGCTGGCGCAGGGTCTCTTCCTGACGGGTAGAAGGCCATCTCCTCACCGTATCCTCACTGGGTGGAGGGATACACGGGAGAGTGAGGGAGCCAGCTCGGGTGTCTCTTGCAAGAGCACTAACCTCATCATAAGGGCACTGCCTTCATGACCTCATCTAACCCTGATCACCTCACAGAAACCTCCTGTCTGAATACCTTCACATTGGAGGTTTGCGCTTCCGCATATGCATTTTGGGAGATACAAACATTTAGTTCATAGCACAGATGATCAGCTATAGAATCAAGAGTCCTTTGTTTACAGTTTTTCACTCGAAGGAAATAAAACAGGTGAATTAATAAAATTGGCGTATTTTATCCAACGTGTACTAATCACATTCGGATGGCTGTTATGATGATGTTAAGAAAATAAAAAAGTGCTTGACCAGAACTCTCTATGGTACTTTCCCTAAAACTTGTTTTATTTTTGAGTTTATTATTTGTTGTTCTTGACTGTTACGAAAGTTAAGCAGAGTATAGGAGAAGCTGACTGCTCGTGAGGTGGCGGTGATGTCTGCTCAGTTACAGATTTAGAAGTGACGGCTATTATTATGAAGCCAGCTCTTTTGGTATTACGAGGGCCAAATGAGATCATGAATGTGAAAGAGTTTTGAGAATGAGCTTACTAATGATTAGTCTACTATCTATTAGTATTCAAAGTATCAAGGCAATATTCAGTATAAGGAGAGAGTGAAGACAATGGGTAGTCTGTAAACTTTTTAAATTCAAGAGCTTCTATCATAGCATCATAATAACTAACAGGAAAATATATAATACATAAATGGTACATATCTATATAGTTATCATCTTAAATATCTATAATCATAACTGTTGTGTAACAGAGTAGTTTAAGAAAAATTAATTTAAACTTAGGGGGAATTCTTCAGTCAGTTGAACACAATTATTTGTTTAAACCATGAATTTGGGCTCCAGCTGCTATTTTCATTCATGATTCATGATAAACTTAAGAATAGCTATATATATTTAAAATTAAATTGGTTATTTTTCCAATATATTTACAATTATAATTGCAGTATATATAATGGCCCTAAGTGGTCTTTTAGTCTTTACTTTTTTCCTTTTGGTTAGCTTGAACCTTTCTGAACTGAAGCAACCCTATTTTAAATTTACTTCTTATTATGTCAGAGCAGAAACAGTAGTTTGTATATTCCTTATAAAATTTATTTTGCAGAAATATCTAAATGTTGCTAAAGTAGTAAATTGAATTTTATAATGGTAAATTAAAAAAAATTTTTAAGGTCTAGTTAAATAATTGTACCTGATCTATTTTTAAGATAATTTTTGAACTGAAGAAATCATTTGGAAAAATTCCTAAAATATTTTTTCAGTCTCACACCATACATTGCAGAATTTGACATAAATCCAAACACTCCCATTTCCAGGTCACGTCAAAAAGTCACACTGTTTGTTCTGTAGTAGCTTTCAAAGACTCCAGTAGTCCATAATCCAGAAGCAATTGTTTCCTTATTAATACTTAATTTTTCTTAAAATGTATTCACACAAAAAGGAGTGCCCCATCACTGGGGTTGTTTGTTCTGTATTTAAGGGGAGCATTTGGTGGTCTTTTGACAGTTTTTCTTGGGGGCACATTATGATAATGCTTGTTGTCGTTTGGGGAATAGTGAAAGTGAAAGTGAAGTCGCTCAGTCGTGTCCGACTCTTTGCGACCCGGTGGACTGTAGCCTACCAGGCTCCTCTGTCCATGGGATTCTCCAGGCAAGAATGCTGGAGTGGGTTGCCATTTCCTTCTCCAGGGGGTCTTGCCGACCCAGGGATTGAACCCAGGTCTCCTACATTGGAGGCAGACACTTTAACCTCTGAGCCACCAGGGAAGCCTAATTATAGGGGAATAGTAATTATTGGGGAAAAGTAATTATACATAATTCTATATTTTATTTGGGAACAATAATTATGTAAATGTTATTTATTTTATATGTTTCATTAAGCCCAGTTTACTTGAAGTCATGCTGTAACATAATATTTTCCTTTCAATATGGTTTGAATTAAAGCAATTGTTAAGGTAAAACAAACCCTTACATGAACCCCACCGAAAACGTCACAGCTTGACTTTTAAGTTCTTACTTCAACAACAGCAAAATTCACTGACCTGAAACTTATTTGATATAAGAAACTGAAATATTCTTACTCAAACCTCTGATTAGAGCCTTCTCTTTAAAGCAGAAGTATCTTAATGTACTACATTTTCAGCAAAGGATCTGAATTTGAATCTCAACTATCATGTTAAGGTAAAACAAACCCTTACATGAACCCCACCGAAAACGTCACAGCTTGACTTTTAAGTTCTTACTTCAACAACAGCAAAATTCACTGACCTGAAACTTATTTGATATAAGAAACTGAAATATTCTTACTCAAACCTCTGATTAGAGCCTTCTCTTTAAAGCAGAAGTATCTTAATGTACTACATTTTCAGCAAAGGATCTGAATTTGAATCTCAACTATCGAAGTATTATTTTTGTGATCATGAGGAAGTGCTAAGTATTTGAATTTTCAATTATTTTTCCCTGTAAAATTGAGATAAAAGCTATCCTGCTGGATCAAATAAGAAAATGAATAGGGGAGTCTAAAAAATTCTTTTTTTTTTTCTATCGAAACTTCATCATAGCATACTTTTCCCATAAGAAACTCATAGTGAAAAGGAATCCTCCATTTTTTGCTGGGTTTTTCAGATATCTTAGGCTTTACTCATTTAAAGTACCAAATCTTTTTTTCTAGCTGAACTCTTGATTGAACATTTTTCTAAGATTTATTTTGTATATATATTTTTTCCTTAAAATGCCTGGTTAGTATAACCTTATATTTACATAGTCATCAAAATCATTAGCAAAAATTTGATGTGTTATTCTGTGGCAGGTTCCCTTCTAGGCCTTGAGTATCAGTTCAGTTCAGTCTTTCAGTTGGGTCTCACTCTTTGAGACCCCATGGACTGCCACACGCCAGGCTTCCCTGTCTATCACCAGCTCCCAGAGTTTGCTCAAGCAAATGTCCACTGAGTTGGTGATGCCATTCAACCATCTCATCCTCTGTCATCCCCTTCTCCTGCCTTCAGTCTTCCCCAGCATCAGGATCTTTTCCTGTGAGTCAGTTCTTCACATCAGGTAGCCAAAGTATTGGAGCTTCAGCTTCAGCATCAGTCCTTCCAATGAATATTCAGGACTGGTTCCTTTTAGGATTGATTGGTTTGATCTCTTTGCTGTCCAAGGGGCTCTCAAGATTCTTCTCTGACATCACAGTTCAAAAGCATCAGTTTTTCAGTGCTCAGCCTTCTTTATGGTCCAACTCTCACATCTATCCATGACTACTGGAAAAACGGCTCAGATGGTAAAGCATCTGTCTACAATGCAGGAGACCCGGGTTTGATCCCTGGGTTGGGAAGATCCCCTGGAGAAGGAAATGGCAATCCACTCCAGGACTATTGCCTGGAAAATCCCATGGACAGAAGAGCCTAGTAGGCTACAGTCCATGGGGTCGCAAAGAGTCGGACACGACTGAGCGACTTCACTTTGACTAGATGGACCTTTGTTGACAAAGTAATGTCTCTGCTTTTTAATATGCTGTTTAGGTTGTTCCCTTGTGGCTTAGCTGGTAAAGAATCTGCCTTCAATGTGGGAGACCTGGGTTCGATCCCTGGGTTGGGAAGATCCCCTGGAGAAGGGAAAGGCTACCCACTCCAGTGTTCTGGCCTGGAGAATTCCATGGAATCTATAGACCATGAGGTTGCAAAGAGTCGGACATGACTGAGTGACTTTCACTTTAGGTTGGTCATAGCTTTTCCTCCAAGGAGTGAGTGTCTTTTATTTTTACGGTTGCAGTCACCATCTGCAGTGACTTTGGAGCCCAAGAAAACAGTATAAACTGATAGAAAAACAGACATAGGTCCATTTTTCACAGAGTGTATGAATGAGTAGGGAGACAGGCATTAGGTGAGAGCAAACATATAAATGCATAAAAATTGTGAGAAGTGCTAAGAAGGAAGACAAGAGGGCTCTGCAAGAAAGAGCAGGAGAACTACTTTAGACTGAGTGATCAAGAAAGGTGTCTCCGAGAAAGTGAAACTTGAGCTGAGATCTTAAGAATGAACGACAGCCAGTCTTGCAGAATACGGAGGAAAGCATTGCAGGCACTGGACAGGGTGATAAGTAGCCTTGGTAGAAAAAGGGCCTGTTTTATTTTCAGGAAGCTGACAGAAAACCGTGGTGGCTGGAACACAGAGACATGGACAGTTGTCTGACATAGATGTAGAGTCCTGTATGTTTATAAAGCACAGTCTAAAAAATAGCCTATAGAAACCAGCTGATGTGGGCTTCTCAGGTGGCATTAGTGGGAAGGAACCCGCCTACTAATGTAGGTTCGATCCCTGGGTTGGAAAGATCCCCCTGGAGGAGGGCGTGGCAACCGACTCCAGTTTTCTTGCCTGGAGAGTCCCATGGACAGAGCAGCCTGGCAGGCTACAGTCTATAGAGTCGCAAAGAGTCAGACATGACTGAAGCATGTAGCACATACCAGTTGAGATAGGTAAGGCATTGGTTATTTTTGTTTTAACAAAAAATATACACTGAAGGTTAAGAGATGACTTGCCTAAGGTTACCTTGTCATTAGGTTAGATGAGAGCTTCAGTCTCTGACACTGAGTCCTGGGCTCTTTCTCCTGTGAAAATCCTCTGGCTGAACATTTTCATACTTTCCCAGTGGCCAAGGTCATCATTTTGTAAACAGTTAATGAACTGAAACCCTGCAGGGCAGTTGGAGTATGGAAGGCCAGTTTCCCTTATGTAAAAATCTGTTGGATTCTCGTATTTGAATGACACTTTTTTGTTCTCTCTGCTGTTGAGTTACTCCTCAGTTGTTGTCAGTTACGCTTTCCCTTTTCTTTTTTTTGAGAAGCTACAGACATGAAAATTAGTGTAGTTGGTTTCTTGGGCATGTGAATACTCTCTTGCTGCTGCTGCTGCTGCTAAGTCGCTTCAGTCATGTCCAACTCTGTGCGACCCTGTAGACGGCAGCCCACCAGGCTCCCCCGTCTCTGGGATTCTTCAGGCAAGAACGCTGGAGTGGGTTGCCATTTCCTTCTCCAATGCATGCAAGTGAAACGTGAAAGTGACTTCACTCAGTCGTGTCCGATTCTTAGCGACCCCATGGACTATAGCCCACCAGGCTCCTCCGTCCATGGGATTTTCCAGGCAAGAGTACTGGAGTGGGGTGCCATTGCCTTCTCCGGAATAGTCTCTTAGGCATGTGTAAAGTAATGGTAAACAAGTAGCCTCTGAGTAAGAGCCCACTGGACTGTCCTATTAATATAGTCCATGAATTCAGGTGTGTGTACTTTGATATTATTTCTGACTATTCATAAGTCTAGTTTGTTTGGCCTTTATTTGGGTCTTTTCCTGCTGAGGTTGTGAAGGTTCATCATAAGTGAGGCATTCCTGGTGTTTGGAATGAAACTGTGTATCTCCTAATATTTTTTTGTCTCAGTAGTCCATTATGGGTGTATAATTATTCTTAATTGTAAAATGGGTTTTACTTTGGAAATATTTGCCCATATCCTCTGTAGCAAAAGGCAGCATGCTTACTGCCCATAATAATCATAATCATAATCATAAAATGAGTTCCCTTAGCTCAGAGTAGTTTTGCTGTAATGCAGCCATAGCATGTGCAGATGTCACATCACTCTGTGGGAACTGGAACTCAGCAACACTCACAAGGAAATGCTAATATTCTGGCTTCTGCTATTGCTGTGAGTAATAAAGTCCTTTATCTATGACCCCAAAGTCTCCTGTATTCTTCCAGCATAAGAAAATTGTGACATGTTAACCTGTTTTCATGTAAATAAAAATCTTTGCCAATTTTATCATGAGGATAGCATGCTGAAAGGGCTTCCCTGGTGACTCAGCTGTAAAAAATCTGCTTGCAATGCAGGAGAAGCAGGTTCAATCCCTGGTCTGGAAAGATCCCCTGGAGAAGGAAATGGCAACCCAATCCAGCATTCTTGCCTGGGAAATCCCATGAACAGAGGAGCCTGGCAGGCCAGTCTTTGGGGTTGTAAGAGTTGGACACAACTTAGTGACTAAACCACCACAGGATGCTGAAAAAGACATGGCTTTCTGGATGAGAAAGAATGAGGAGAATCTCATGGCCCAATGCATAGGATTTGAGGGGAATTCATGGGTTTCGTTAGTGAACGTGTTGACCAACTCTTTTGACCAGTTAGGGAATAAATCATTTTTCATTTATTGTCTGTTAATGAAAACAAGTTGGGGATGTAGTTGTAGTGTAAGTACCCAGAAGCAGTTTCAAAGTCAGCTGTCTGAAAGGTACCATGGTTGTTGCTAACTGCATTCCAGGCACGGAATTCCTTGCCAATCAGTGTCAAAGCCACTCCATTTTGACAAGTCATACAATGATTCATCTTGGTCTGGAGGAAGGTTCTGACCCTCTCTAAACAACAGCTATAATTTCACACCCTAAGCAGGAAAGGAGAAAAGTTTGCAGTCATAATGGGTGGAAACTAAACAAATGTCTAGAACTTTGGTTCATTTGGAAGAGGAAGGTGCTTGGTGTACATATAATACTTGTTAAGGAAGAAGAGTAATAGTTGGTCTCTTTTATGGCTTAGCCACTCCTGCTGTCTGTCATATCAATCTTAGATTCACCAGGAGATAGCAGTGAAAGGTCTTAGAATTCAGTGGCTAGACTGTTGTAAGGGCTTGTCCCTGAAACAAACAAAAAAAAACCTTTCATGGAAAACCATAGATGAGATATTGACTACTGTTTGGGTTCTTCTTATTGCCCTGGAATTCTACCAAAGATGATCTATTGGAAAATGAGAAACTGACCCAAAGAAATCTAGACAACTTCTTGCATTTGTCCTCTTTGCCTTGGAAAATTCCCGTAATTCTTATGTTGAAATGGGGATAGAATGTTAGATATGTTATAATACTAGAGCAATAAATGCCTTAGGTTAAAAAGGACTTCTTGAAACAATCCCAGCTGTGCAAATCAAACCCTTGTCAACCAAAGGGAAAAAATACCATTGCCACATCAGAACTGTTATGACTACTAAGTCTGAAGGTTCCCCAAGTGGAAATAGATGATGTCAGTGATGGTGATCTTGCTGCCCAATACAGAGCATTGCATAGACTGAAGGTATTAAAAGTTCATTTGACCAAGCTCTGAGCCAGTTACCAATCAAAACTGAAAATGAATGTACTTTGTTTACTATCATGGGGCTGTTCTTTCCCTCACTGCCTCTAGATCCTTCACCCCCTGATCCCCAACTTCAGCTTCTTTAAGGAAAAAGATGGTTAAGAATGAGGCTGTCTTGAAGGAGGACCAAAATGCACCTATCCAGATGGTGGGTAAGAAATATGTAACATGCTGGGAAACTCTGAGTAGGAGAGGGACTTAAGCTTTCCTGGCCATGTGAGATAGACATACCCAGTTCTCCATCTTATCCATCCATTGGAGGGAGGGGGTACCTGAATTTAGTGAACATGTCTTGAGCTGGGTTTGCGGTGGGGGAAGGAAGCTAGCAGACCTTGTGAGTGGGACCTATTAGTCAATTCTGTGTATCATTGTTGGAGCTTCCACTACTGAATTTAGATGCTTATTCTGTGAATGTGAATAAATCTGATGAATGCTAATAAATCTGAGGATTCTCCTCATCTGAAAGAGCTGCATAGAGAGATGTGCCAGTACCTTTGGAACCCTGCAACCTTAGTGACTTCTTTGAAGCTTCAAGTTTCTATGACTTTGCTGCTTGAAACTTTCAGCAAAAAGAGGCAGCCTTCTTCACCCATAGGTGTCAGCTGGGGTTCTGAACTCATCACATCTGTGACTCGAATAATAGAAATGGCACACCATGTCCCTTAACCTTACCAAATAGTCCATCAGCAAAAGCAGAATGTGGCCCAACCCCTTGACCTCTCATTCGGAAAGCCTCTGGACACCTTTCAGTGTCTTCCTTGTCATTCCCATAACTTATTCATTCATTTCATAGGGCAAATAAATGCCACTGGTTAGTGGTATGAACAAACGGAGATTGAACTGACTAGTCCCCCAAACAAGACTAAACTCAGCCATTGGCGCTGCACTGGGAACCTTAAGGTTTACCAGCTGACCTAGAAGCCACATAGGAGGTACCATCCACCTGTGCCTTTCCCACTGATGCCCGTTCCACTGTCGTGTCCCATCAGATGTTGCCATTTAGAAGACTTCTATGTTAAGCTGTCATAAGAGATGTTCAAATGTTTAAGGATTATAGATCATATATCATCAAATGTGGAACTCTGTCTAACAATGAACCCACCCTCGGTCACTCGGGGGAGTTTCATGGAGGAGAAACAACTAATTATTCATGTGTGCCCTGTGGGACATTATCTCTGTCTCCAGTTAGAAGGGGTTCCTTGGTGTCTCAGATAGTAACGAATCTGCCTGCAGTGTGGGAGACCCAGGTTCAATCCCTGGGTTGGGAAGATCCCCTGAAGAAGGGAATGGCAACCCACTCCAGAATTTTGCCTGGAGGCAAAATTTGTCAGGAGGAACCTGACAGGCTACAGTCTATGGGGTTGCAAAGAGTCAGACACATCTGAGCGACTGACATACGCACACCAGTTAGAAGTGATACAAAGTTTGTTCGTGATTTTAGCTGATGTGATCAGTGACGTGAACTTGGTGCTGGAATGCATTCAGACCAGACTCAACTCACTGGCCAGGTTGTTGTAGATGACAGAATTGTCCTAGAGTTCCTCTTGTGGGGCACATTGGTGTCTGTAGATGAGGTAGAAAGGTTGATTCAGACAGAAACTTAAGGATAATGCCACCCGATTGACTTTGATGGTTTCTGAGATTTTTCTAGCTGATTTGGTCTCGTGCTTTGGGGCCCATGGTTGAGGTCTGTTCTTCAGGTTGGTCTAATCCTGCTAATTAGGTGAGTTTAGATAAAGAATTTGAGGAAAAGGAGGAGCCCACCATTCTGGCTTCTGTATTTATTTCTATGGAAAATGTGGGATGGCGTGCTGCAATTCATGGGGTCGCAAAGAGTTGGACACGATTGAGCGACTGAACTGAACTGAAAGATAAGCTTGGTGGAAAAGTAATAAAGCATAATACTGGACATATTAAAGTTTGATATGGCTGTGAGATATTCACATAGAGATATAAATCAGTTAGGAGAAAGTGAGAGTTTAGAATTCAAGAGGATGGATCTTAATAGGTGATATAACTTGGAGTATTTGCAACCTACAGATAGTATTAAGATGTGGGACTAGATGAGAGGAAACGTTGGGTTGGTCAAAAAGTCCATTTGGGTTTTTTGTAAATTGTTATGGAAAAATCCAAATAAACTTTTTGGCCAACCAAATATAAAATTTGAGTGGTTTGGGACAGATCATGCGTTTTGCCAGTAGCCTCACCTCTTCTTGATTCACTTCTCTCCTTCACATTACCCACTTGGCCTCTCAATACATTTGGGTTTGTCGGCCTTATCAGAGAAAGAAGGAAAAAGGTTAAAAAAATGGTGACCATAATTACTGCATTGATTACTATGTGGTATTTGTTACACAAGGTTATGGACTTAATTTGCTCAATGTTTGTTTAAAAATAGGCTCTTAGGGTTCAAATTTTATATTTCTTATATTCTAATATAGATACCACATCAATAACCTGGCTAAGAAGACTGCTATAGTTATATAAGACTGTTTAGTTTTGATTCTATATGACTTTTTTCAAACCAGCAATTTGGGAACTTATTGTATGCACAGAAATTTAAAATTGTTTTTCTCTCCTTACTCCATGATTTTTCAGTTGTTAGAATTATTTGATTGAACTTTTGGTGATCTTTTGTCCTCTCATGTTGGCTCTGCTTATTTCTTAATTTTTAATATCAATCTTTAGGATTTTCCCAAAACTGTCTTATAACTAATAAGCCAATAATGAACAATGGAAGGAAATGCTATAAAAGAGCCCGGAGGTATTTTATAACTCTGGAGATGGAGGGTTCTTGAGAGATTACTATACAGTGTACAAAAGAGGAGATGAGCAGAGAAGGAACAAAGAAAGAGCAGTGGTTACAGATTCACCTACCCTGTGCAAAAGTTTATGGAGGGTGAGTAGTCAAGGTGAATATGAAAGATGTAGCCCATGACACTGCAGTAACTGACTTATTATCTTAATTTTTTTTAAATATATGATTTCTACTAAACCTTAGAGTTGTCATGATTGACTAAACTTAATCTTGTTTTGTATGTTGCTTGAAAGGATACTTTTGCATTTAACAAATACCATTGGAGTATGGACACCAGGCAAGTCACTACCGGAATGTACCAACAGCCAGCCATTCATAATAGCTTTGCTTTTTATCAAAATGTGGGTTAGGCCCCCACTGAAAGGACTAGATAGAGGGTTTGCAATTCAAAGTGCCATTTTCAGTATTTAAAAAAATTTTTTAAATTAAAGTTGATTTATAATATGTAAGTTTCAGGTGTACAGCGCATAGATTCAGTTTTATATATATATATATATGGTATATGTGTATTATATATACAGAGAGATTCTTTTTTAGATTCTTTCTCCTTACAGTTTATTACAAAATATTGAGTGTAGTTCCCTGTAGTTCCCAGTCGGTTCTTGTTGGTTATCTATATTATTTGTAAATCCCAGGCTCCTAATTTATCCCTAAATGGCAACCCACTCCATGTTCTTGCCTAGAGAATCCCAGGGACTGGGGAGCCTGGTAGGCTACCATCTACGGGGTCGCACAGAGTCGGCACGACTGAAGCGACTTAGCAGCTGCAGCAGCCCATTCCCCTTTCCCTTTTGGTAACCATTTTGTTTTCTGTGTTTGTGAGTATTTTATATATTTTATTAGTATGTATTTTAATATATAAGGAAAACCAAGCATTTACTTGGCTTCATAATAAGGCTCTATTGACTTCTAAAAACATCTATTACCTTTGATTTAGGCTATTTTATTAGCTCATTTGTTCCTAGAGTCTTATGTCATAAAAATTAGCAGCTCTGATTGACAGATATAATGCCTGATTTTAAGCATGGCTAATGAAAGCAATTATGGGTAAAGTAAATCTGTTTCATGAATGGAGTATTCAATTTTGTGGTTTGCATTGAAAAACAAGTGCTATATCATCAATACTCTGAGGTAGAGACTTTTATTTTACAGGTGGGGAAACAAATACTCAGAAAAAATAGTTTATCTATTTGTTAGGTCACGTAATTAATTGATTGTGGTACACAGGGGCTAGAAGGACATCCTAACGATCTTTGTCCATAAAATGTTATTTAAAAAACCATTAGTGTAATTTTCGTCCTTAAGTATAACAATATAAAGTAAAAGGTTACATTTACTTTTATGATTCTGGGAACACTTTGTAGCCCTGATGTAAGCTGAGATAATGATTATATTTCTCAGAAAAATTGTAGTTATCTGTGCTCTTTAAGAGTTGAAACTACAAATGCCATTTATTTTCATGTTTATATTTTCCTTATCTACAGGGTTTTCATCACATGTGGCTCATTGCCCTCTCTCCACTCCCCCCCAACCAGATGTGTATAAGAGACAACTGTCGTGTCCCATCAGATGTTGCCATTTAGAAGACTTCTATGTTAAGCTGTCATAAGAGATGTTCAAATGTTTAAGGATTATAGATCATATATCATCAAATGTGGAACTCTGTCTAACAATGAACCCACCCTCGGTCACTCGGGGGAGTTTCATGGAGGAGAAACAACTAATTATTCATGTGTGCCCTGTGGGACATTATCTCTGTCTCCAGTTAGAAGGGGTTCCTTGGTGTCTCAGATAGTAACGAATCTGCCTGCAGTGTGGGAGACCCAGGTTCAATCCCTGGGTTGGGAAGATCCCCTGAAGAAGGGAATGGCAACCCACTCCAGAATTTTGCCTGGAGGCAAAATTTGTCAGGAGGAACCTGACAGGCTACAGTCTATGGGGTTGCAAAGAGTCAGACACATCTGAGCGACTGACATACGCACACCAGTTAGAAGTGATACAAAGTTTGTTCGTGATTTTAGCTGATGTGATCAGTGACGTGAACTTGGTGCTGGAATGCATTCAGACCAGACTCAACTCACTGGCCAGGTTGTTGTAGATGACAGAATTGTCCTAGAGTTCCTCTTGTGGGGCACATTGGTGTCTGTAGATGAGGTAGAAAGGTTGATTCAGACAGAAACTTAAGGATAATGCCACCCGATTGACTTTGATGGTTTCTGAGATTTTTCTAGCTGATTTGGTCTCGTGCTTTGGGGCCCATGGTTGAGGTCTGTTCTTCAGGTTGGTCTAATCCTGCTAATTAGGTGAGTTTAGATAAAGAATTTGAGGAAAAGGAGGAGCCCACCATTCTGGCTTCTGTATTTATTTCTATGGAAAATGTGGGATGGCGTGCTGCAATTCATGGGGTCGCAAAGAGTTGGACACGATTGAGCGACTGAACTGAACTGAAAGATAAGCTTGGTGGAAAAGTAATAAAGCATAATACTGGACATATTAAAGTTTGATATGGCTGTGAGATATTCACATAGAGATATAAATCAGTTAGGAGAAAGTGAGAGTTTAGAATTCAAGAGGATGGATCTTAATAGGTGATATAACTTGGAGTATTTGCAACCTACAGATAGTATTAAGATGTGGGACTAGATGAGAGGAAACGTTGGGTTGGTCAAAAAGTCCATTTGGGTTTTTTGTAAATTGTTATGGAAAAATCCAAATAAACTTTTTGGCCAACCAAATATAAAATTTGAGTGGTTTGGGACAGATCATGCGTTTTGCCAGTAGCCTCACCTCTTCTTGATTCACTTCTCTCCTTCACATTACCCACTTGGCCTCTCAATACATTTGGGTTTGTCGGCCTTATCAGAGAAAGAAGGAAAAAGGTTAAAAAAATGGTGACCATAATTACTGCATTGATTACTATGTGGTATTTGTTACACAAGGTTATGGACTTAATTTGCTCAATGTTTGTTTAAAAATAGGCTCTTAGGGTTCAAATTTTATATTTCTTATATTCTAATATAGATACCACATCAATAACCTGGCTAAGAAGACTGCTATAGTTATATAAGACTGTTTAGTTTTGATTCTATATGACTTTTTTCAAACCAGCAATTTGGGAACTTATTGTATGCACAGAAATTTAAAATTGTTTTTCTCTCCTTACTCCATGATTTTTCAGTTGTTAGAATTATTTGATTGAACTTTTGGTGATCTTTTGTCCTCTCATGTTGGCTCTGCTTATTTCTTAATTTTTAATATCAATCTTTAGGATTTTCCCAAAACTGTCTTATAACTAATAAGCCAATAATGAACAATGGAAGGAAATGCTATAAAAGAGCCCGGAGGTATTTTATAACTCTGGAGATGGAGGGTTCTTGAGAGATTACTATACAGTGTACAAAAGAGGAGATGAGCAGAGAAGGAACAAAGAAAGAGCAGTGGTTACAGATTCACCTACCCTGTGCAAAAGTTTATGGAGGGTGAGTAGTCAAGGTGAATATGAAAGATGTAGCCCATGACACTGCAGTAACTGACTTATTATCTTAATTTTTTTTAAATATATGATTTCTACTAAACCTTAGAGTTGTCATGATTGACTAAACTTAATCTTGTTTTGTATGTTGCTTGAAAGGATACTTTTGCATTTAACAAATACCACTGGAGTATGGACACCAGGCAAGTCACTACCGGAATGTACCAACAGCCAGCCATTCATAATAGCTTTGCTTTTTATCAAAATGTGGGTTAGGCCCCCACTGAAAGGACTAGATAGAGGGTTTGCAATTCAAAGTGCCATTTTCAGTATTTAAAAAAATTTTTTAAATTAAAGTTGATTTATAATATGTAAGTTTCAGGTGTACAGCGCATAGATTCAGTTTTATATATATATATATATGGTATATGTGTATTATATATACAGAGAGATTCTTTTTTAGATTCTTTCTCCTTACAGTTTATTACAAAATATTGAGTGTAGTTCCCTGTAGTTCCCAGTCGGTTCTTGTTGGTTATCTATATTATTTGTAAATCCCAGGCTCCTAATTTATCCCTAAATGGCAACCCACTCCATGTTCTTGCCTAGAGAATCCCAGGGACTGGGGAGCCTGGTAGGCTACCATCTACGGGGTCGCACAGAGTCGGCACGACTGAAGCGACTTAGCAGCTGCAGCAGCCCATTCCCCTTTCCCTTTTGGTAACCATTTTGTTTTCTGTGTTTGTGAGTATTTTATATATTTTATTAGTATGTATTTTAATATATAAGGAAAACCAAGCATTTACTTGGCTTCATAATAAGGCTCTATTGACTTCTAAAAACATCTATTACCTTTGATTTAGGCTATTTTATTAGCTCATTTGTTCCTAGAGTCTTATGTCATAAAAATTAGCAGCTCTGATTGACAGATATAATGCCTGATTTTAAGCATGGCTAATGAAAGCAATTATGGGTAAAGTAAATCTGTTTCATGAATGGAGTATTCAATTTTGTGGTTTGCATTGAAAAACAAGTGCTATATCATCAATACTCTGAGGTAGAGACTTTTATTTTACAGGTGGGGAAACAAATACTCAGAAAAAATAGTTTATCTATTTGTTAGGTCACGTAATTAATTGATTGTGGTACACAGGGGCTAGAAGGACATCCTAACGATCTTTGTCCATAAAATGTTATTTAAAAAACCATTAGTGTAATTTTCGTCCTTAAGTATAACAATATAAAGTAAAAGGTTACATTTACTTTTATGATTCTGGGAACACTTTGTAGCCCTGATGTAAGCTGAGATAATGATTATATTTCTCAGAAAAATTGTAGTTATCTGTGCTCTTTAAGAGTTGAAACTACAAATGCCATTTATTTTCATGTTTATATTTTCCTTATCTACAGGGTTTTCATCACATGTGGCTCATTGCCCTCTCTCCACTCCCCCCCAACCCCACCCCGTCCCCTGAGATTGGGAGAGAAACTTATCAGCCAGGCAGCCTTCTTTAATTTATGAAGAAATTTTTTTGCTCTCCTCAGAGTTTTAGATACGGTTTGTTGGGTTTCAGTTGGGATAGAAAGAGACATAGATTTTTGCTTCAGTGAATGTTTCTAGAGGTCTTCAGAGTTTAGGAAATATTGAATAACTTATAACCCCTTAAAATAAAGTAGCCAATTCAAAAGCATATTCTGTTGAACTTAAAAACTCTGATGTATATTACAATACTCAATAAGCTCTAGGTAGAGGCAAAACTATTACATATATTAATAGGATAGATAAACAGTAAGATCCTATTGTATAGCATGGGGAACTATATTCGATATTTTGTGACAAACCATAATGGTAAAGAATATGAAAAATTACATATATGTATACACATATATGTATAGCCTAGTCACCTTGCTTTATGGAAGAAATTAACACAGCACTGTAAATCAACTATACTTCAATAACATTAAAAAAAAAAAAAGAAGCTCTAACTACTGAAGACAGTTTGGCTGCAAAGAAGATATTGCGTTTTAGTGATTCTGACCATACTGAGATCAAAGAACTGAATCTGTCAAAAATAGAATCTCTAAAATAATTAATCAACACATTTTATTAACTCTAATAGAACGAAGCAGTCCTCTGTCAAAGAAGTATTATAGTGGCATCAAAACCCTGGCTAAACATCCGCTGCTGGTGGAATGTAGACCCTTGACCAGTTTCTCAGCAGCAGCATCCATGCCCAGTACTCTGGGGAGATAGCGCCGTCTTCAGTTCCTGAGGACGCCGAGGTTTCTGTAGTGCAGCGCAGACCTGAAATAGGTAGTGGCTTTTCACTTTTTCTGCCTTCAGAAATGAAAATGACTTCAAGAAACACTTGTGCTGCAAATTACTCAGAATGAGAGATTGGATCCTTGGCTGTTGGTCTTTATTTGGAGACCTTTCCCTTACTGTATCATAGAGCCAGACTAGAGACCAAGAAAAATGAAAGGAGAAGAAACCATCCCAGAATTATGTAGACAAATTGGAGGCAGTAATCCCCATAATGCCTGTAAATGCTAAACTGAAATATTGTAGGAGGAATTTATGACATGAGCTTAGCCTTTTGTTTTTCTTTTTGAGATCTGTGAGACATATTTTTAAAGGGATAGATGTGGAAAGTTCATAACATTATTTACTTGAAAGAAAACAATTTTTTTTTTTTTTTGCTATAAACCATTAGAAAGAAAGGGAACCTCCGTGCCAGAGAATAAACTTATTTGCACTAGCCTTATCTCTTGAATTTAACTCTTCTGTTTCCTTTTCATTTCTTTACCATTTAACATATCTCTGTTTTGAAAACACAAAGGGTTTTCTTTTAGAAAATATTTTACGTAAAATGATAACTGCTGTGTGAACACTTTTGTGTTCACCCCTTCCTCTACCTCAAATAAAACTACATTAAAGATGAATGAAATTAAAATGCCTATAATTATCTTCCCACTTTGTCAGCATGCACATATGTGTGCTTAGAGGAAGAAGACAATTTTGTGCTTGTCGGAGAGGTGTAATAGTGAAAGTGAAATCTTAAAAGCCTTCTGCCTCATCAAAAAAAAAAAAACAAAAACCATAAAATGCTAGTTGGGACTTTAAAAGAATACAGTCCTTATTTAATCCTTATTTAAATGTGTACCACTTCTTAACTGGCCATGAAGTATTTCTTCTGCAGAAATGTTTCACTTTAAAAGAAACTCAAGTAAAATTTGCTTTTAGAAAATTTAATGCAGGAATTTAAACTCTTCAAGTAGATACCCCAGTGGGTTATGAATGTGTCCCCATGACAACAGGTTGACAGCCTAGGAGTCAGGATAATTCAGATCCCAGTGAAAGACGGGAGCTGTTGATGGGGGTGACCTCTGATGGCAAGTCATCTTACTATAAACAGAAAGGCGCAGAAAGCCATTGGTCAGAGCCAAGAGTATTTACTCTCCAGGTCTCCTGGTTAACCTAAATAAATGCACTGCTTCTGGAGCACAGAGGTTCATGACAGAGCAAGGTGTTTTTAAAGCTACCTGGATGTTGGTTCGAGACTATAAACTCTGCAGACTGTTCTGTAATCCCTGAACCGGGTTTCATTCTGCTCTCACTGGAAAATGGAATTTATTGGCTGTTGAACTTCACACACATGCACGCACACACAAAACTTCCAAATAAAACTGGAATTAGCTTCAGGTTTTTGGACTTTGAATGAGGTAAGTTGAATTTAGCTTTTGATTGAGGCATTGTAATTATTGTGTTATGTGGTAAATCCTTGAAGTGTAGGCAGTTCTATCTCAGCAAATAGTATTAGGTAAAATAAGTTTGGATTTTTCTCAGTTTTAGCACAAGGATGATAGAAGAAATATGTACATAAAATTTGAGTGAGTAGGTCGTTATAGAGAAAATCCCTAGTTGGTCCATGATGAAGCTGTTAAATACTTTTTGTCTTTACTTAATAAAATCCAATAATTTTTAATTTTAATTCAAAATTAAATTACTACTATACTTTATATTAATGCTAAGAAGAAATGCAGGTGATAAAATAATTGATAAGTAACAGATTAGTGCTCCTTAGAAAACTGTAGTAGACTTTGAGGGATGTTTCCCTTTTAGTAAGATCCATGATGTAGGATTTTAAAAATTAATACCAGCTATTTAAATGAAAGGCTTTCTTTTTCTGGATAATTTTTGTTTTGAAATCTTGTGCTGAATTGGATATTTTCATTAGATTTCTGATGTAGTCATCTCAATAAGCATGTTATATTTTCTTTGAAAACAAATATTTTCCTCCATTTATGGAAAATTTTTCCCCCAAAATTATGATCTTAAGTTTAATTTTAGGTTCATAACAATACCTTAAGTTTCCAGTTGGTCTTTACCTTCATTTGAATATGCACTTGAACACTTGCTTTGATTTAAAACCTTGAGGTGGAAGCCTTTGGAATGCTTTGGGTTAAATTACTTATATGCATATATATATGTGTGTGTGTGTGTATAAATCTTTGAATCTCATGAAGAAAGATTGTGAATTGGTGTTTTTGCTGCATCACAGAACCAAACTGTGGGTGAATTGTCCCAGTAATTGTAATATCTTAAAGATTTCTTTCATTCAAGATTACTGAGGAAGGGTTTGCTTTCTCTTGGTACTGTTTTATTTTCTTGTGAGAAAAGCATAATTCAGGAGGAGAAAATGTCTTCTAATTCTAAGTGTCTGTGAAAACTGATTTACTGCCAGAGTTAGCTTGTTTAGGGAACCTGTTTGAAGAAAGGGAGGATGAATTATCACAGCCAATAAGTTTGCCAGGTTGGCTTCCAGGGTCTACTGAGCATCAGTCAGCACTATCCAGTTTCCCCCTCCTTTCCTGACTTGAGGTTACTGTTTTCTGGAATCCTGTGTAATTGAATAATGATGTTCCACCACCTTATTTCACTTTTTGCCTGTTTGTTCTTTCACCTAACCTTTCCTAAACTACTAAAATATTTTCAAACTGACAACAAAAGCAAATACGAATAATCATATGATGTGTTGTGTTATAACTTCTTAGGGAGAGAGGGAGGAGAGGGAAAATCCTGTGTAATTGAATAATGATGTTCCACCACCTTATTTCACTTTTTGCCTGTTTGTTCTTTCACCTAACCTTTCCTAAACTACTAAAATATTTTCAAACTGACAACAAAAGCAAATACGAATAATCATATGATGTGTTGTGTTATAACTTCTTAGGGAGGAGAGGGAAAAAGAGAGAAAGAGAGATGGCAAGAGAGGCCAATTGTTTAAATCCCTTTGATTTCTCTCTTTCCTCCTCGAAGTTCTTTATAAATTATTGTTGTCAGAATTTTTGAAATCGTATGATCTGACTTTTTGAACTCAGCCACCCGCAGAAGGACGGTGGTTGTGTGTGTCAAGGGCTGTCTCACATTTTGCTTTGGGGAAATACTATAAACCAGTTTTGAAGGTAACACAGCTGTTGGAGCAATACAAAAGCCAGGTGACTTCATAAGTGTGTATTGAGGAAACCAGGATAAATTGTCTTTAGAACCTGCTCTCAGAAAGCCATTTTAATTGAGGTCAAAGGGAAAAAATTGTAAGTATATCTCAATTATTTATTCTGTTTACCTAGAATGAGACTGTCACGACAGATAAACCTAATCTGTAATTCCTTTACTCTTTAACCCTTGAGTTTAACCACTCTGGGGATCTATTTTACATTGAGACTACAGAGGGTACTTCATTCTTTATGATAATCAAGTATTTAGGACCACAGAAATTTTGAAATTACCTGACTAAATTTCACTTCCATGTAAAGAATCAACTTGTACATTTGAAAATATTTATAATAAATTGCTTAGTTTTTACCTGGAGTTACATAGTTAACGGGACTATTTTTTCTGACCACGTATTTGTATATGTGAAACATGTTTCACGTGGAACTGTTTTGTCTTTTGCCCTTAGCTTGCAGGTAATTCAGAATGTTACTTTAATTTGATAGAAAATCTATTAAAATGGAAATCACATAACTTGTGTTTTTTTTTTAGAGTGTAAATTATGCCACAATCTGTGTTTTATTAACTCTGCTAATGAAGAATTTCATTTTTGGATTAAAACCTGAGGAAATATGATTTGTAATAATGGTTATGCAAAATAGATTTAATATAAAAGTACTTTAGATTTTGAAATGCTGCTTTTGAATTTCAAAATCTAAATATCATTTAAAAACCAAAGTAAAATACAGTATGCCACAGATACATTTTTGCTTATTGTGTATAGTTTAATTTTAAAAATAAAGAACTTGATGCCAACACCACAGGATTTTCTCTTTAAAAATTGTTATTTTAGTGGAAGATAATTTAAAATTTACAAAACTTGAAAATGTAGCTGTCTGTTTATACTTTTTAATCAATATGTTCCAGAAATATTAATATCATATGTAAATTCATCTTCAGATTAATCTACAGGTATATGTTGTTCAATTTAAAATTGCCTTTAACATTTTATTGTTTACATTCTACCTATCAATTTGTTTTTAAAGACTTTCTCAGTTTTCCTTACCAGTTATTGTGATACCTTTGAGCACATTAAGTTTTAAAATATTTGTTGAAAATATTTTTTTTAATGTATATATATATATGTATTCAAACAAGAGATTTTAACAGAAATTTTTACTAAAATTCAACAATTATATATTAATAAACCAGACTATCTCTATGTTGATTATTGTTCAAATGGAAAAAGTTAGTTACCAATTGTACCTAGTAGACAGATGATACTAGGTGCACTAGAGTATGTTACACAGTGATTGATATTTATGCTTTAAAACAAATGATAGTTAACCTGTGCCTGTGGCCAGATTCTTTTGAAGTTTCATGACTAAGATGAGCTGAATTTGTTAAGTGGTAGAGGACTGTGTTTTCTAGGGGCCAGTTGTGCTTGGCAGGTCATGATAAATGGGGAAGTTTTTCTTAACCTTGTGGCCAAAACATTCCAATATCTAAAAAAGGAAAAGAAAACAAAGATATAAAAATCGTTGTTGAAAACATTCGCAAGATTTCTCTGTTTAGGGGAATAAGATCAGTTTGTAAGATTATTTTTAAAGTGTTGTTGGTGTGAATTCATAACTCTTCACTCGAATAGAGGGAAATCTAAAGATTTTCATATTTAAAACGGATGGATTTATTCTTTACTGGTTCAGTGAGAATGTGTATAGTAGAGTCAGCAATTCGAATTTAACTGCAGTGGATTTTACCAAATTAACATTATGCTCATTGAGTATTTAGTTCTTAGTTTAGAACTGCATATTCTATTTTCCTTTTTATTGTTTTAATAGTATCTGTTTTGAGACATCCAGGACTGCAAAGATACATGTTCAAAAGTATAAAAAGACCAATGTATATAGATAGGTAAATATCTCTTAGGAGTTTATAGCACATATTTTTGAGGAAATCATTTTAACACTTGTCTGTTTATATTTATGCTAAGTATTATAGCAATATAGTCTCATTTCCAGACTTAGGAGGGGACCAGCTTTCATATGAGCTGTAACATGATATGTTAAGGCATCTTATGGTTCCTTTTGTGGCATTTTAAGTACTGTGTTACTTTTGATATAGTCCCTGGTGGGTAATAATGAAAAAACATACTGTTAGAAAGAGGTTGAAATTTTCCTGAATATTTTATACAGTATATGTGGAGTTTATGGCAGGTGACAAGCGACCATGGCATAACCAAGGAGAAAATGTACTCCAGAATTTTAAAAGCTCATGTAGTTTGACATTTGATTTAATACATATACACTGTATATAAATAATTATGCTTTGTTTCCCTGAGTCATTGTTACTAAGTTGCTTTTTAAATATATCCAACCTTGCAATGAACTCTCAAATAATTTGAACCCTATTGTGACAGTTGTAGTTGATGAAGAGTTATAGCCTATAGGATTTTTTACCTTTAAAACATAATTCCTCCCCAGTGTGTAATTTTATATAACCTCCCTCCCCCAAACCTGAGTCCTGGAAGGTTCCTGCATTAAAGGCCAGAAATCAAGTAAGATTGCCATGACAGTCCAATACTAGAGGGGTAAAATAATTTCACTTCAGGTTTTGGGGGGTGGATTTGTTTTTATTAACCCTCTACCACCACTATTATAGGTGTTTGTTTTGTTTACTGTTGCAGCTAATGACAGAATATTCATTTGTATCTTTATATTTTGTCTATGAATATCCATTAAAGAATTTTTCTATAGGCTGAAGTAGATGCAGACTTCTGGTTATGCAGCAGAGTTCTCTCACTTTTACTATAAATAAGTGGGAGCTTGGGCTTTTGGAAACCCGTACTTGGTGTTAGAGGGAGAAGCTCAGGTAAGCAATGATAAAGATACCGAGGAGGAATATACTAAGAAAAGGAAGGAGTAAAGAAACTTCCCTAACCCCATGAAAAGAATTTCAGAAATGTGTGAATTATAGAGCCACAAGATTTTTGTTTCTAAGGAAGAATGACACTTTATAAAAATGGTTTTTAGTGATTAGATTTTTGCAAAGTCTGTCTACAAAACTTTAATTTTTTGAACACCATTTGGTGACATGGTATTTACATTTTTTTTGGAAAATGTAAATACCTCTCAAATTTGTGTGGGCATATTGAAGCAGATCTATCTTTTTTAAAGTTCTGTGTGACAAACTTTGTGTTCCAAAGATTGTTGTTTAGAAGTCTAGTACTCCATTGTAACATACCTTTAAAATGTAAAGTAGATCTCTCTGAGAAATGTGGAGACATTTTCATTGAAGATAGTTTAGAAGGTATAAATTTTGTCTGTGTGGGGCTAATAAAGTAACAATTCTGTGCTCATCTTCTCAATATAAATTGTACTACTTGGATGCCCAAGTAATCATAGGTTATCACATTAAAGGGTATATCCTGTGCTAAACTCTAAAGTAATATTAACTTGTAAATATTATATTTAAAAAATGAACATGCATTTTCTTTCATTACTGTGAGTAAGTAAACATTAGAATAATTTTTGACAAAAGCCTCTAGTGCAAAAAATATATATTTACTTGAATATGCCAACTATTATTACTTTGACTTGATTTTATTAATTTGTATACCTACTTTTAATTTTTTTTTACCTATGTTATTGTGTGCATTCTGAAGTAAAATAGAAAAAGACATAGTTTAATTCGTATTTATTTAATGCTGTTAATTAGAGAACAGGATGATCTGGGTGGAAGCACATTAAATTCTAAGTTTGATTCAACTAATTGAAAAAAAATTAAATATGTTAAAGAATCAGCTAATGGAGATATATTAAATGAGAGGGTAATTTACATTTCTAGAGCAAAGCTGCAATAATTAAAAGAAAAACCTTTAAATTCTGATATGTAATTTAAAATTCAAATATGACCAAATTCTATTAGAAAATATGAAAAAATGGCACATAAAAATTTATATCTCAGTATGTCTTTCTCTCTAGTTTAGTAAATCAAAACTTAATAGTAATTAAATTTAGGTTCCCATTCTGCTTTATCAGCAATAATTTATAATAATTTATCTAACCAAGGACTTCCCTGGTGGCTCAGACATAAAGTGTCTGTCTACAATGCGGGAGACCCAGGTTCGATCCCTGGGTCGGGAAAATCCACTGGAGAAGATAATGGTAACCCACTCCAGTACTATTGCCTGGAAAATCCCATGAACAGGGGAGCCTAGTAGGCTACAGTCCATGGGGTCGCAAAGAGTCGGACATGACTGAGCAACTTCACTTCACTTCACTTCAATCATAAAATGCATTTTATAAAGTGTGTATTAATATAAAACTCTAGGCATTGATACACTACAGTATTTGTATACTTATTATTTATGAGTCAGATTCACATTTTGTATTATTCACATTTGAAATAGAATCAAAGTTGACAATTATTGTTGACAGTAATGCTGTATCACTTTCTGTATTTACAAAGAGTATTTCATGTGATAACCTACAATCAATTTGCACTGAAGGAACAAATTTTATTTTTATATCTATTTTTATCCATTCTTTTCCTTAAACAGTAATGCATTCAAATCTATATTAGATTTCTACATGGTTCAGTGAGGAAATAAAGACTGTCTTACATACCACCTATAGGAATTTGTATGTTAACAGAAAACTTTTATTTCTAAAGTTTTTATTTTGCATTTAGAGTTTCGAATTGATCTTATATTATCACTGTATAGTATGTTCTAAGCTTTATTGTTAAAGTTCATTTCAAAATAAAATAAAGTTACAAAAGAGCTCTTTCAAAATGTCTTTTTCCATTATTCCATCCTTTACATTTTTTTTTATCATTACTGTTTCAGGATTTATAAACAGCAAGATTAAATACAAAATAATTGGGATAATTGGTTCCAGCTTTTTTAGAAGATGGTAGATAGGATAAAAGAAACGTTTTTCTTAACAAATTTTTTTTTTATGTGCTAATTCTGTTTTCCTCAAAAGATTATAAGCCTCTCAAAGTATCTAGTGGCTAGAAAATGTGAAAAACTTCAAGGCAATCTTTATATTGAACACAATTTTCATAGTGCAAAATATCCTAGAAATTATATTTTCTATATGTATTTTCCAGATATTGAAAGTACTTATTATTCTCAATACCAGATCTCAAATTTTTATAATTGTTTAAAAGGTGCAGTTTATATTGTTCATGTCAGCCTAAAAATTTGAAGAATGGTTTCATGAAAAAGAAGCATCATTTTTTTTTTTATAATTGTCTAGCTAATGTAATGTTATTGACGAGTCTTTTCTACCTCCTTGTTCTGCTTTATTTCCTCTTGGCAATCACTGCTGTTGACATTATATTCTTTGCTTATCTGCTTACTTTTTAATTGTATATCTTCTCAACTAGAATGCATGATCCATGCAGGCAGATTTTGTTGTTCTAAGTCAGTGCTGTTCAACAAAAGTATAATCTGAGCCACTTGTGATTTTAGCTTTGTTAGAAAAATAAAAGGAAATGTTTATAACAGAACATACCTAAATTTCATTTCACTTACATATATAATATTGTTATATATCAATATTTTATAAAAATATTGAAATACTTTCCCTTTTTTTACATACTGAGTCTTTTAAATCCCCTGTGCCTTTTATACTTACAGCAGATATCAATTTAGACTAAACGTATTTCAAGTTCTAAATAGCCACACGTGGCTAGGGGCAACTTTGGTGGACTGTTCAGATTTAGTTCATCTCCATGCCTAGAATGGTACCTCGTATACCCCAAGAAACTCAGTAAAGCCTTTTGAATGAATGAATCCCGATGCTTCAGACGTACAACAGCAACAACAACAACAAAACAGAGATTGTTTTTTACATTACACTGTCTTTGCACTTGTTAGGGTATGAATGGTGGTGGTGGACATGAAAGGTATTTGGATAATTTGCTCAAAATTCCATCTTACTTTTCTTCTGGACTTTGCCTGTTGCTATTGCTTGGTTAAAAACTGGTTACTTCCATCATCCAATTTAAAAGATTCACTTAATAGTTGATATATCACAAGGAGTAGCTAGTAGGATCTCCTTCAAAATTTTTCCACAAAATGTTAGTTTCAACTCTTAATTTTAACACAAACCTAATAAAAGCACGGAGAAGGCAATGGCACCCACTCCAGTGCTCTTGCCTGGAAAATCCCATGGATGGAGGACCCTGGTAGGCTGCAGCCATGGGGTCGCTGAGGGTCAGACACGACTGAGCAACTTCACTTTCACTTTTCATTTTCATGCATTGGAGAAGGAAATGGCAACCCACTCCAGTGTTCTTGCCTGGAGAATCTCAGGGACGGGGGAGTCTGGTGGGCTGCCGTATATCTGGGGGGGGTTGCACAGAGTCGGACACGACTGAAGTGACTTAGCATGATAAAAGCAACTGGCAAATGGAACGTAAGAGAGAAAGGCCTGCTATATAGCATTCGGTTCTAATTCTCTCCCTGTTAGCTGTGAGACATTGCTAGGTTTTTAACCTATTTGAGCCTTAGTTTTCTCATTTTTAATAGGAGAATTTCAGGCATCATGCCTGTCTTCATAGACTAAATGGCACACGTGGGTTTGATCCCTAATTTGGAAAGAGCCCTGGAGAAGGAAATGGCAACTCACTCCAGTATTCTTGCCTGGGAAATCCCATGGGCAGACTAAACAGCAACAATAAATAGTCTAATACCAGTTGAAAGAATACTTGCTTAATAGATGGCAGCAATTATCATTAGTATGATATAATAAAAATTGAACTTTTAAATATCAAAATGTTTTGATCTTCATTTTAAACAGTATAGTTTATGTGTTTATGAATTTTAGGTTTTTAACATTTAGTGGTTAAAATGCCCTCAGAGATCTGGATTTGAAATTTACTACATAAATTACTTGCAGATTAATCTTTCTGTTTCTCAGTATTATCATCTGTGACTTGGGGTAAAAATTAGTAACTACCTAAGCATTGCATCGGGGAAGGCAATGGCACCCCACCCCAGTACTCTTGCCTGGAAAATCCCATGAACAGAGGAGCCTGGTGGGCTGCAGTCCATGGGGTCGCTAACAGTCGGACAGACTNGACTGAGCAACTTCACTTCACTTCACTTCAATCATAAAATGCATTTTATAAAGTGTGTATTAATATAAAACTCTAGGCATTGATACACTACAGTATTTGTATACTTATTATTTATGAGTCAGATTCACATTTTGTATTATTCACATTTGAAATAGAATCAAAGTTGACAATTATTGTTGACAGTAATGCTGTATCACTTTCTGTATTTACAAAGAGTATTTCATGTGATAACCTACAATCAATTTGCACTGAAGGAACAAATTTTATTTTTATATCTATTTTTATCCATTCTTTTCCTTAAACAGTAATGCATTCAAATCTATATTAGATTTCTACATGGTTCAGTGAGGAAATAAAGACTGTCTTACATACCACCTATAGGAATTTGTATGTTAACAGAAAACTTTTATTTCTAAAGTTTTTATTTTGCATTTAGAGTTTCGAATTGATCTTATATTATCACTGTATAGTATGTTCTAAGCTTTATTGTTAAAGTTCATTTCAAAATAAAATAAAGTTACAAAAGAGCTCTTTCAAAATGTCTTTTTCCATTATTCCATCCTTTACATTTTTTTTTATCATTACTGTTTCAGGATTTATAAACAGCAAGATTAAATACAAAATAATTGGGATAATTGGTTCCAGCTTTTTTAGAAGATGGTAGATAGGATAAAAGAAACGTTTTTCTTAACAAATTTTTTTTTTATGTGCTAATTCTGTTTTCCTCAAAAGATTATAAGCCTCTCAAAGTATCTAGTGGCTAGAAAATGTGAAAAACTTCAAGGCAATCTTTATATTGAACACAATTTTCATAGTGCAAAATATCCTAGAAATTATATTTTCTATATGTATTTTCCAGATATTGAAAGTACTTATTATTCTCAATACCAGATCTCAAATTTTTATAATTGTTTAAAAGGTGCAGTTTATATTGTTCATGTCAGCCTAAAAATTTGAAGAATGGTTTCATGAAAAAGAAGCATCATTTTTTTTTTTATAATTGTCTAGCTAATGTAATGTTATTGACNTTCCAGATATTGAAAGTACTTATTATTCTCAATACCAGATCTCAAATTTTTATAATTGTTTAAAAGGTGCAGTTTATATTGTTCATGTCAGCCTAAAAATTTGAAGAATGGTTTCATGAAAAAGAAGCATCATTTTTTTTTTATAATTGTCTAGCTAATGTAATGTTATTGACGAGTCTTTTCTACCTCCTTGTTCTGCTTTATTTCCTCTTGGCAATCACTGCTGTTGACATTATATTCTTTGCTTATCTGCTTACTTTTTAATTGTATATCTTCTCAACTAGAATGCATGATCCATGCAGGCAGATTTTGTTGTTCTAAGTCAGTGCTGTTCAACAAAAGTATAATCTGAGCCACTTGTGATTTTAGCTTTGTTAGAAAAATAAAAGGAAATGTTTATAACAGAACATACCTAAATTTCATTTCACTTACATATATAATATTGTTATATATCAATATTTTATAAAAATATTGAAATACTTTCCCTTTTTTTACATACTGAGTCTTTTAAATCCCCTGTGCCTTTTATACTTACAGCAGACATCAATTTAGACTAAACGTATTTCAAGTTCTAAATAGCCACACGTGGCTAGGGGCAACTTTGGTGGACTGTTCAGATTTAGTTCATCTCCATGCCTAGAATGGTACCTCGTATACCCCAAGAAACTCAGTAAAGCCTTTTGAATGAATGAATCCCGATGCTTCAGACGTACAACAGCAACAACAACAAAAAAACAGAGATTGTTTTTTACATTACACTATCTTTGCACTTGTTAGGGTATTAATGGTGGTGGTGGACATGAAAGGTATTTGGATAATTTGCTCAAAATTCCATCTTACTTTTCTTCTGGACTTTGCCTGTTGCTATTGCTTGGTTAAAAACTGGTTACTTCCATCATCCAATTTAAAAGATTCACTTAATAGTTGATATATCACAAGGAGTAGCTAGTAGGATCTCCTTCAAAATTTTTCCACAAAATGTTAGTTTCAACTCTTAATTTTAACACAAACCTAATAAAAGCACGGAGAAGGCAATGGCACCCACTCCAGTGCTCTTGCCTGGAAAATCCCATGGATGGAGGACCCTGGTAGGCTGCAGCCATGNTCCTTCAAAATTTTTCCACAAAATGTTAGTTTCAACTCTTAATTTTAACACAAACCTAATAAAAGCACGGAGAAGGCAATGGCACCCACTCCAGTGCTCTTGCCTGGAAAATCCCATGGATGGAGGACCCTGGTAGGCTGCAGCCATGGGGTCGCTGAGGGTCAGACACGACTGAGCAACTTCACTTTCACTTTTCATTTTCATGCATTGGAGAAGGAAATGGCAACCCACTCCAGTGTTCTTGCCTGGAGAATCTCAGGGACGGGGGAGTCTGGTGGGCTGCCGTATATCTGGGGGGGGTTGCACAGAGTCGGACACGACTGAAGTGACTTAGCATGATAAAAGCAACTGGCAAATGGAACGTAAGAGAGAAAGGCCTGCTATATAGCATTCGGTTCTAATTCTCTCCCTGTTAGCTGTGAGACATTGCTAGGTTTTTAACCTATTTGAGCCTTAGTTTTCTCATTTTTAATAGGAGAATTTCAGGCATCATGCCTGTCTTCATAGACTAAATGGCACACGTGGGTTTGATCCCTAATTTGGAAAGAGCCCTGGAGAAGGAAATGGCAACTCACTCCAGTATTCTTGCCTGGGAAATCCCATGGGCAGACTAAACAGCAACAATAAATAGTCTAATACCAGTTGAAAGAATACTTGCTTAATAGATGGCAGCAATTATCATTAGTATGATATAATAAAAATTGAACTTTTAAATATCAAAATGTTTTGATCTTCATTTTAAACAGTATAGTTTATGTGTTTATGAATTTTAGGTTTTTAACATTTAGTGGTTAAAATGCCCTCAGAGATCTGGATTTGAAATTTACTACATAAATTACTTGCAGATTAATCTTTCTGTTTCTCAGTATTATCATCTGTGACTTGGGGTAAAAATTAGTAACTACCTAAGCATTGCATTGGGGAAGGCAATGGCACCCCACCCCAGTACTCTTGCCTGGAAAATCCCATGAACAGAGGAGCCTGGTGGGCTGCAGTCCATGGGGTCGCTAACAGTCGGACAGACTGAGCGACTTCACTTTCACTTTTCTCTTTCATGCATTGGAGAAGGAAATGGCAACCCACTCCAGTATTCTTGCCTGGAGAATCCCAGGGACGGTGGAGCCTGGTGGGCTGCCGTCTATGGGGTCACACGGAGTTGGACACGACTGAAGCGACTTAGCAGCAGCAGCAGCAAGCATTGCATAACATATAATAAACACTCAAATATTTCAGCTGTTCATTCATTCAAAAATTTCAGTGTTCGATATTTGTATCTTCATTACATACATACTTATATTCTTGAAATAGTTAAACTTTTAAGTAGTTTTCATCTTACTTTGATTTTTGCATGTACTTTTATAACATGAAGTAGGGTTAAAATTCACATTTTTTGCCATCAATTAAGTGCATTTAACATGTTTGGAGAAGGAAATGGCAACCCACTCCAGTGTTCTTGCCTGGAGAATCCTAGGGACAGGGGAGCCTGGTGGGCTGCCGTCTATGGGGTCGCACAGAGTCGGACATGACTGACTCGACTTAGCAGCGGTAGCAGCAACATTATTTGTCTTTTTTCTCTTGGCATATTCTTTTGTTCACTTCCTACTGTGTGTTATAAAATCTGAGATTTGGATTTAAATTATGGGCATGAAATTCTGTCTCATTTCTTGACCTGCTTGTTTTCAATTTTATTCAAAATAAATTTGAAACTAAATTAGTCATTAAAGACAAAATTCTATGTATTTTGTAAGAGTAGTCTATCTTTAATAGTGTGTATATCTCAGCAGTCACCATTTAATGAAGTATTGATCTCTCAAATAGGACAATGTGTTTAAATTTAGGTAAAGCTGTCTATTTGGCTTCTAATTCCAGGATGAAGATACTGAGATACGTTTTTTTAAATTTATTTTTATTAATTTATTTTTTATTGTAATATAGTTGGTATAGTGTGTTGTGTCAATCTCTGCTATACAGCAAAATGACTCAGTTATACACATATATATGTTCTTTTTTTGTATTCTTTTCCATTATGATTTATCACAGGGTATTGAATATAGTTCCCTGTGCTATACAGGAGGACCTTGTTGTTTATCCATTATAAATGTAATAGTTTGCATCTACCAATCCCAAACTCCCAATCCATCCTGCTCCCTAGCTTCCTACCCCTTGGCAAGAAGTCTGTTCTCCATGTTTATGAATTTGTTTTTCTTTGTAGATAGGTGCATTTGGGCCATATTTTAGTTCCACATGTAAGTAATATATGGTATTGCCTCTCTCTCTTTTTGTACCCCAAGTGGGACACTTGTCTTTCTCTTCTGAGTTACTTCACCTAGTATGATAATCTCTAGTTATATCCATGTTGCTGCAAATGGCATTTTTGTGGTTGTTCAGTTGCTAAGTCACATCTGACTCTTTGCAACCTCATGGACTGCAGCACACTAAGCTGCTCTCCCCTCTACTGTCTCCCGGAGTTTGCTCAAACAACTGTTTCCCAGACTTTGCTGTGACCAGTCCATGCTGAGTGGCCCTAATTGGCATGGCTCATAGCTTCATGGAGTTATGCAAGCCACTTCCTTGTGACAAGACTGTGATCCATGAAAGGGCAAATGGCATTATTTCATTCTTTTTTATAGCGGAGTCGTATTCTATTGTGTATATATGTACATGTCTTCATTATCCATTCATCTGTTGATGGACATTTAGGTTGTTTTCATCTTTTGGCTATTGTGAACAGTGCTGCTGTGAACATAAAGGTGCATGCAGCTTTTGAATTAAATTTTTTTCTGGGCCTATTTCTCAGAGTGGGATTTCTGGATCATATGGTAATTCTATTTTTAATTTTCTTCACGATTAGAGCTCCTGTGGGTCATGATTAATGGCTCTGCATAATCGGGATTTGCAAAATAAGTTTCTTAATAATTTATCTAACTTTTCTTCATCAATTCAGAAAAAAGATAGGGTTTTGAAGTATTTTAATCAAGTTGTAAGTTAACATGTTTGATCTTTGTTATTACCAAAGTTTTCCAAGGACAGATGAAAAGATCACATCATGTCGCTGTTCAGTCGCTGAGTTGTGTCTGACTCTTTTTGACGCCATAGACTGCAGCATGTCAGGCTTCCCTGTCCTTTACTATCTCCCAGAGTTTGCTCAGATTCGTGTCCAATGAGTCAGCAATGGTGTTTATTCAGATCATATTCTCTTTTATACTTTGATTTAGTCAGTAACAATATGCTGCCATTTTGCCTTAGAAATATCTGTTAAAAACATTTTCTCAACTCTCCCCATAACGCCTGTCTTGATTTAGGTCTTCATCATCTCTCATTGATAGACTGACTCACTTCAGTACAGAATTCAGTTCAGTCGCTCAGTCGTGGCCGACTCTTTGCAACCCCTTGAATCACAGCACACCAGGCCTCCCTGTCCATCACCAACTCCTGGAATTCACCCAAACTCATGTGCATCGAGTCAGTAATGCCATCCAGCCATCTCATCACCTGTCGTCCCCTTCTCCTCCTGCCCCCAATCCCTCCCAGCAAAAAGACTCATTGATCTTTTCCAATGAATCAACTCTTTGCATGAGGTGGCCAAAGTACTGGAGTTTCAGCTTCAGCATCAGTCCTTCCAGTGAACACCCAGGACTGATCTCCTTTAGAATGGACTGGTTGAATCTCCTTGCAGTCCAAGGGACTCTCAAGAGTCTTCTCCAACACCAAAGTTCAAAAGCATCAATTCTTCGGTGCTCAGTTTTCTTCACAGTCCAACTCCCACATCCATAATGACCGCTGGAAAAACCATAGCCTTGACTTAGACAGACCTTTGTTGGCAAAGTAATGTCTCTGCTTTTGAATATGCTATCTAGATTGGTCATAACTTTCCTTCCAAGGAGTAAGCATCTTTTAATTTCATGGCTGCAGTCACCATCTGCAGTGATTTTGGAGCGCCCAAAATAAAGGCTGACACTGTTTCCACTGTTTCCCCAACTATTTCCCGTGAAGTGATGGGACCAGATGCCATAATCTTTGTTTTCTGAATGTTGAGCTTTAAGCCAACTTTTTCATTCTCCTCTTTCACTTTCATCTAGAAGCTCTTTAGTTCTTCTTTACTTTCTGCCATAAGGGTGGTGTCATCTGCATATCTGAGGTTACTGACATATCTCCCAGCAATCTTGATTCCAGCTTTTGCTTCATCCAGTCCAGTGTTTCTCATGATGAAGTCTGCATAGAAGTTAAATAAGCAGAGTGACAANCTTTAGTTCTTCTTTACTTTCTGCCATAAGGGTGGTGTCATCTGCATATCTGAGGTTACTGACATATCTCCCAGCAATCTTGATTCCAGCTTTTGCTTCATCCAGTCCAGTGTTTCTCATGATGAAGTCTGCATAGAAGTTAAATAAGCAGAGTGACAAAATACAGCCTTGATGTACTCCTTTTCCTATATGGAACCAGTCTATTGTTCCATGTCCACTTCTAACTGTTGCTTCCTGACCTCCATACTGATTCCTCAAGAGGCAGGTGGTCTGGTATTCACATCTCTTTCAGAATTTTCCACAGTTTGTTGTGATCCACACACTCAAAGGCTTTGGCATAGTCATTAAAGCAGAAATAGATGTTTTCCTGAAACTCTCTTGCTTTTTCAGTGATCCAGTAGATGTTAGCCATTTGATCTCTGGTTCCTCTGCCTTTTCTAAAACCAGCTTGAACATCTGGAAGTTCATAGTTCACGTATTGCTGAAGCCTGGCTTGGAGAATTTTGAGCATTACTTTACTAGCGTGTGAGATGAGTGCAATTGTGCAGTAGTTTGAGCATTCTTTGGCATTGCTTTTATTTGGGATTGGAATGAAAATCGACCTTTTCCAGTCCTGTGTTGTGAGAGGGCATCAGAGGGTAGACACAGTGAAACCATAATCACAGAAAACTAGCCAATCTGATCACATGGACCACAGCCTTGTCTAACTCAATGAAACTAAGCCGTGCTGTGTGGGGCCTGTCTCTTATACACATCTAGATGTGTATAAGAGACAGGCTGTAACATGATATGTTAAGGCATCTTATGGTTCCTTTTGTGGCATTTTAAGTACTGTGTTACTTTTGATATAGTCCCTGGTGGGTAATAATGAAAAAACATACTGTTAGAAAGAGGTTGAAATTTTCCTGAATATTTTATACAGTATATGTGGAGTTTATGGCAGGTGACAAGCGACCATGGCATAACCAAGGAGAAAATGTACTCCAGAATTTTAAAAGCTCATGTAGTTTGACATTTGATTTAATACATATACACTGTATATAAATAATTATGCTTTGTTTCCCTGAGTCATTGTTACTAAGNATATGCTACTGGAGATCAGTGGAGAAATAACTCTAGAAAGAATAAAGGGATGGGGCCAAAGCAAAAACAGTACCCAGTTGTGGCTGTGACTGGTGATAGAAGCAATGTCTGATGCTGTAAAGAGCAATATTGCATAGGAATGTGGAATGTTAGGTCCATGAATCAAGGCAAATTGGAAGTGATCAAACAGGAGATGGCAAGAGTGAACGTCGACATTCTAGGAATCAGCGAAATAAAATGGACTGGAATGGGTGAATTTAATTCAGATAACCATTATATCTACTACTTTGGGCAGGAATCCCTTAGAAGAAATGGAGTACCCATCATGGTCAACGAAAGAGTCTGAAATGCAGTACTTGGATGCAATAAGAAACGATAGAATGATCTCTGTTCATTTCCAAGGCAAACCATTCAATATCACGGTAATCCAAGCCCATGACGGGGAAGGCAATGGCACCCCACCCCAGTACTCTTGCCTGGAAAATCCAATGGACGGAGGAGCCTGGTGGGCGGCAGTCCATGGGGTCGCTAACAGTCGGACAGACTGAGCGACTTCACTTTCACTTTTCTCTTTCATGCATTGGAGAAGGAAATGGCAACCCACTCCAGTATTCTTGCCTGGAGAATCCCAGGGATGGGGGAGCCTGGTGGGCTGCCGTCTATGGGGTCACACAGAGTCGGACACGACTGAAGTGACTTAGCAGCAGCAGCAGCCAAGCCCATGATTCACTTAGTGAGCTAGTATCTGGGGACTGTCTTAATCCATTTGGACTGCTATAGTGAGATACTTCATGTAGTTTATAAAAACATATTTGTTTCTCTTAGTTATGGAGGCTGGGAAGTCCAAGATGGTGGCTCTAGCATGGTTTTATGTGATGACAGCCCACCTCCTGATTCAAAGCCAGTGATTTCTCATTGTTTCCTCACATGGTAGAAGGGATAGGAAGCTCTGTGGAGTCTTTTTCTTAAGAGCATTAATAGCATTTGGAAAGCCTTCATTTTCAGGATCTAAGCACCTCCCAAATGGCTTACTTTCTGATTTGGAGGGGTTAGGATTTTGCAGATGAATTCTGAAGGGGCACAAACTTTCAGACCAAAGCAAGGAGCATCTGTTCATAGCTAGGGATTAGTGATATACACCATCAATACTGTGTCTGCTTTTGTGGAATGTGTACTTTTTCTCTTGTTGCATTAAGCTCATATCTGTCTTTCAGTCCTCAGCCTGGCCCCTTCTGCACTGTCTTATGCACCATCTCTACCCAGTCTGTTTTTTAAAATCCTTCAATGGTCTTCATTGTCCAAATATTAAATTCCAAATTCTTCATCATTTATAAGTCCTTCAAAATATGATTTCTCTGAAAAACCCCCATGATGTTGAAGTACCTACTTTTTTCCAGATTTAGTCCTTGAAACCTATGTCCTTTAACACATTATTGACTGGAGACATATGGGCTTCCCTTGTGGCTCAGCTGGTAAAGAATCCACCTGCAATGTGGGAGACCTGGGTTCAATCCCTGGGTTGGGAAGATCCCCTGGAGAAGGGAAAGGCTACCCACTCCAGTATTCTGGCCTGGAGAATTCCATGGACTGTATAGTTCTGGGGTCGCAAAGAGTTGTACATGACTGAACAAATTTCACTTTTACTTTCTTTCATATTGTGGCCCATAGGCATTAGTTTCTGCAAAACAGTCAATAATATGTTAAAACTTAGTTCAGAAAGCACATCCTTTGTTGCCATCCTCTCTTCCTTTGGCTGGGGTAGATTGTCCTCTGAACAGGGATAACACTGTATAAACTCTCCTGTAGTAGTCATAGGTGAAGTTGCTCAGTCGTGTCCGACTCTTTGCGACCCCGTGGACTGTAGCCTACTAGGCTTCTCCGTCCATGGGATTCTCCAGGCAAGAATACTGGAGTGGATTGCCATTTCCTTCTCCAGGGGATCTTCCCAACCCAGGGATCGAACCCGGGTCTCCCGCATTGGAGGCAGACGCTTTAACCTCTGAGCCACCAGGGAAGCATGGTAGTAGTCATGGTATCCTAAATATTATTCTTCCCTCATTTGACCATGAACAAGTGAATAAAGCCTATAAGAAGAATTACTTTGAAGAGGGCAAAACTCTAACAATATCTAAAAGAATATATCTACTTCAGCCTTTCATCACATAATTATTAATCATTGTGTTTCCTTGGTGGACCAGTGGTAAAGAACCCACTTGCAATATAGGAGATGAGAGATGGGACTTTGACCCCTGGGTCAGGAAGATCCCCTGAAGAAGGGCATGGCTACGCACTTTGGCATTCTTGCCTGTAAAATCCCATGGAAAGAGGAGCCTGTAGGGTTGCAGTCCATAGAGTCACAAAAGAGTCAGATATGACTTAGTGACCAAGCAACAGTGACAACTAGGACTGTGCATACTAGATAGCAAGTAATCAGTAAATGTGTTCTCTGGCATTACAATTAATACATTGAGAATAAATTAAAATAATATTAACTTTCTGGTTAATTATTTAAATAAAGATGTTTTGTAAAGCCATTGGTTTAAATATTTCTTTAAAAGCTTTGTTTTTTTAAACCACAGGAAGGTTGTCTCATTCTAACTCTTGCTTGAGAATGTGCGTCTAGTTTGCTTATGTGATCTGGAGCTTCTTTAATTAGTCCCAAACTCAAGTTATCATAGTCTTTCAAAAACTAACATTCACTTCAATGTGATTTCTACATATTCATTGGGCAGTTCATATAATTTCAAGTGATGAATCATAGGAAAGAAGGGTTTTAATATCATATCCTTCCTTTTTGGTTCTTATTTTTCTTGAAATTGTTCATGGACATAAGACTTTCATGGGTTTCATAGTGATTTTACATTAACATTTTTAAGAAAGGTGTTCCTTTTTCTTTCTTTTTTTTTTTTTTAAACTAATTACTCAAAGATACTTCTTTGCCCTTCCATCTTATGGTGTTGAGCTCTGTATTGAGAGGAAAGAAGTTACATAATAGGGTAAGAATGATAATCTCTTTGCTGATCAGTTTTATTTTCATACTGTGTGGATATATACTCCAGATGCAAAAAAGAGTAAAGTTAATCAAGCAATCAATTGATTCCCCGATTATAAAATATCTAGATCCAGAATTGAAAGCAAAGACACTGATTTTTGAAAGTGTAGGGTTTTGTTTTTTTTTTTTCAAAACGCATTCTTCTGAGATGAGGAAGGAAATAAGACTTCACTTCATTAAGAGCCAAGACTTCACTAAGAAAAAAATTGCAACTTTGGAGAAGTAATAAGATGTTACACTCCAGATACAACTATGATGTAAAACATGGAGTTTAAGAACTTATCTGTATGGAAATCATACTTTAAACTGGCTGGGATGTCATTAATCATAATATTTAACAAAAGGACACTGATGGAAGTTAGCTTTAAAGAACGATAGTGGAAACATCTCTAGGAATACTTGAAAGTATTTGTGAGCTGGAAAGAAAATGCTGTATCTTTAAAATTCAAAACCTGCTCTTAAGAAGTACCACTTGTATCAAACTCACACTCATGTTGTATGTTCACGGCATATATCCAGTAGACTTTTTCACTTCCAAGCTGCATATTAGAAGTTAAAGTGCCTTGGATTCTATAGGCTGCATAAATAGACCATGGGAATGTAAACACCCAGACTGTATGACTATGTACTCGGTAATTAATTTATCTTGTTTACATTCCGTATTAACTAAGAAATTTTTGAAATGGCCTTTACTTTGCATATAATGTACCCATTAAAACCATGATAGTCAGACATAGTATCTGTGCTTGAAGTTAAATTGTGAAAGGCAATGAATAGGATGTGTGCCTTACCTTATTTTAGAGGATATACCACAGACTTTTGACCAGAATTGGATAGCATATACTAAAAGCAAAAGTTTTTTTTTTTTTCTCATCTTTTACCTTGTGTGGGTTAAAAGCCACAAAGTTGAAATATAGTCTGCAAAGTATACTTCAAATATATATGAGAAGTCTGTGAGCAACACCAAAACTTAATTGATATGCTGAGAAATATATAAAACATACAGCCACTGGATTGAGAAAAGAAAATTAATATGTGAATGGTTTAGCTAACACTGTGCTTTGCCCCCAGAACCTGGTGTTTATTATTGTGCACTTTAGTAGGAGACAGAAGCAGTATCAATTGGAAAAACATTTCTTTCTTAGTGAATTGAGAACTGTACGGCTTTCCAATTCCTAAGTGGGAAACCTGGTTCTTTGGTTTCTTTGTTCCTACTTAAGCAAGTCCCAAGCTATTTTAGCTGAACATTTTACATACTAATGGAGTCTAGGGAAGTGACTTTGGCAGCTGTTCATGGGATAATAATGAAATACACTATTTAATACTGCATGCTGCTGCTGTAAAATGTGGGGAGTATTTTATAGAGATCCTGGTGAGTAGAGCTGTATCCACTTTAAGTTTAGCAAGTGTGTGAAACTGAATGAGGAAGTTCTTTTTTCATATGAGACTAACTAGTACTGTTTTCTTACAGGTAAAGAAAACGTGCACAGAATCAGATGTTCCCGAACCCCAGAATTCCAGGTACAGTAAAACAGAGGCCAAGACTCCACTAAGAAAAATTGCAACTTTGGAGAACTAATAACATGTTATACTCCAGATACAACTGTGATGTAAAACATGGGATTTAAGAACCTATCTGTATGGAAATCATACATTAGACTGGCTGGGATGTCATTACTCATGATATTTAATAAAAGGACACTGATGGAAGTTAGCTTTAAACAACAATAGTGGAAACATCTCTAGGAATACTTGAAAATATATTCTCATAGTATTTATTAAGTTTGTCCTCAATTTTCTTTCTATTCTCTTCTTATAATGTATTCACATCTGAAATTTTTTCCAGAAACTGAATACCTTTTAAATCTGTGTTTACTGAAAATCTACCTTTTTTTTTTTCAGTCAAATGTTGCTAGATTTGAGAATGTCATCAAGTTGGAAAAACCAAAATTAACTTGGCATTCTCTTTGTGCTTAATCACTTCATTTATGTCCAACTCCTTGCGACCCCGTCTACTGTAGCCCACCAGATTCCTCTGTCCATTGGAATTCTCCAAGCAAGAATACTGGAGTGAGTTGCCATGCCCTCCTCCAGGTTTCTTCCCAACCCAGGGATTGAACCCAGGTCTCCCACAGTGCAGGCGAATTCTTTACCACCTGAGCCACCAGGGAAGCCCAAGAATAGTGGAGTGGGTAGTCTATCCCTTCTCTAGGGGATCTTCCTGACCCAGGAATTGAACTGGGGTCTCCTGCATTGGAGGCAGATTCTTTACCAGCTGAGCTATCAGGGAAGCCCTGATATTCTTTTTATGTTTATATAAAGCCTGAAGAAATGATGAACTAAAGTGATCAGACCACTACATACAGGACTTTGGCACCATTTAATTGTTTGTGCCTGGACCAGGTGCACAGCAGACATTTTTAGGCCTGTACATGTTCACTGTTTTTGTTTAAAAATCCAAGCCTCAATTTTAAAGGTCAGTAAAAGTATTTTAAATACTATTACAATAGTAATCAGGTGGTGCTAGTGGTAAAGAATTCATCTGCCAGTGTTGGAGACACAAGAGATTCAGGTTTGATTCCTGGGTCAGCAAGATCCCCTGAAAGAGGGCATGGCAACCCACTCCAGTAGTCTTGCTTGGAAAATTCCATGGACAGAGGAGCTTGGCAGGCTATAGTCCATGGGGTCACAAAGAGTTGAACATGACTGAACACGTACACACACACACCCTTCATATAGCAATATTGGGTTGGCCAAAAAGTCTATTCAGGTCTTTCATACTATCACAGAAAAACCTGAGCATAATATTTGGCCAACCTAATAGTAATGGTGTAACTCAACTTATTGCATTAACAAATTTGTGTTTAATGATGAAATGGGTCTAGTTTATTTTGTCCTACTCACTCCAGTCTATGATGTACGTAATGATTTTCTTGGTACAGTAAAACAATACAGATCTAGGTATAATGTTAATGACCACCGTATTTTCCTTTTAGAAAGCAAGTGTATACTATATACAGTCCATTTACAATTTGAGTAAATCTTATTCTTATGTAATATGATATTCCTGTAATTAATTCCTATATGTATTAAGGATAGATAGTGAAATGATTGTATGTGTTTTTTTCTCTTGAATCATCAAAAGTATTAATATATGATATGGTATAGGAGTTTTGACATTTGATCTTTGTCTTTTATGATTAGGTATCAATATAGAGCCAAAAAGTTTTAGTTTATTGGAACATTAGGAAATGGGTGAACTATTAAATTTTTTCTTACAAAGTAGAGTAATTCTGGAGAAGGCAATGGCACCCCACTCCAGTACTCTTGCCTGGAAAATCCCATGGACCGAGGAGCCTGGTGGGCTGCAGTCCATGGGGTCGCTAAGAGTCAGACATGACTGAGCGACTTCACTTTCACTTTTCACTTTCATGCATTGGAGAAGGAAATGGCAACCCACTCCAGTGTTCTTGCCTGGAAAATCCCAGGGATGGCAGAGCTTGGTGGGCTGCTCTCTATGGGATTGCACAGAGTCAGACACGACTGAAGCGACTTAGCAGCAGCAGCAGCAGCAGAGTAATTCTAGGACATATGAAGAGAGGAAACTCAAGCTCTATTGCTTGTGGATGTTTCCTTCCTGACCATTTTGGTGATGTCTATGAGAAATCCACCTATGACTTGTTATTTAGCTAATTAGATAGTCTTTTCAAGCTGCTGGTCTTGATGGGTAGTAGGGAAAACAGAACAACATAATTATTATTTTTATTAATACTGTATATAAATTTTTTTGAGGCCACTCAAGAGTTTTGAACAAATAGTGCTGTACTTTAATACATTTTAAACAAGCAGAAAGTCACTAAACTGATTCAGTGTTTACAGTTTATATCAATAAGTTCAAGAAGAGAGAGTTCAGATTTCAATGTATTTAAACCTGGAACTAGATCATTCTCTTATCTAGGAAATCCCAGCCCATATAGCCTTAAAAATACAATTTTACATTTATGGTAAATAGGTTATGTTTAGTAGATTATTTAAAATACATTTTATTATATATTATTATACAATATATATTAATTGAAAAATATCTTGACTTCTTATAAACTACTATTTAGTTGCCATGGATTAGCTGCTTATAAAAGTTTTCTAATCTGCAATATATGAATCCCTTCCATGTGTGCATGTTCAGTTGTGCTTGACTCTTTGTGATCCCCATGGGCTGTACCCGCCAGACTCCTCTGTCCAGAGGATTTTTCCAGGCAAGAATACTGGAGTGGGTTGCCATTTCCTCCTCCAGAGGGTCTTCCTGACCCAGGGATCAAACCTGTGTCTCCTGCATTGGCAGGTGGATTCTTCACCACCACACCACCTAAGGCAAATCCATTTCTAAGGGCACTAAAGCTTAGTGATATAAAAAGTAAACAAATAAAACAAATCTTATTTATAAAAACCCAAGATGGAAAGGCTTTCAATAAAACCTGGAATTGTTTATTGGTTCAGTGTTGCCCAAACATTTTAATAACATCTGGTCCTTTCTCCTGACAGCTTCCACACCTTCACAATGTCAAGAAACAAAAAGAGATGGCTATTCTTGGATTCTCTGTTTACTCACAGATGTTAGAGCTGGGAGTGCCATAATGGCATTATTTAGTGCAGTGACGGAACACCAAATAGAGAAGAAGAGCTAAAGAACGTGGTGCCCAGGGAGGATACAATAACTTGTGAACAGTCGACAAGTCAAGGGAGGCCAAAAATAGTACTCAGTATATGCATGTACTGAGGTTCAGTTTTTATGAACAACTGAAAAAAAAAAACCTACATGAAAATGCTTTTATTATAGACACTGGACAGCATTACTTTAGTGTATACATGTACGGGTACATTCTTTTTGCTTATTAAGAACCACAAACATTCATGTTCTCTCTCCCCCCAACTCTTTCCCTTCCCTGTGTGCCTGTGAGAGAGAGAAAGAGAGAGAGATTTAAGGCCTGGGGCTAAGTAATTCCATTCTAAACAAATCTAAAATAAAGAACTGAGCTCAAAATGAAATACTGTATCAGCACAAAATGCATGGGAGCTGGAGACCCACTGCCTTATAAAATGCTCCCTGTCTTGGAACCTAAAGCTAATATCATTCATTTATTTAGCTAGCTTTATAGTGTGTTGGTTTTGGATTTGAAAAGATTAGAATAAATGCAGATGGAAAGTGTTTTTACAGTAGGGAAGTAATTAAATTGGGCGTGGAGACTTTGTCAGGGAAATTCTTGGAGTGACATATGTGTATCAGCAAATTCTTTGTCTTGCTTGGCCTTAATTCCTCTTTTGGAAAGAGACTCTTGAGCTGCCAATGTGCCTAGTAGATTAGTAAAAAGAGAGTTTACAAACCCATGCAGTATCAGGAAGGTAAAATGTCTTCTTAAAAAGAACATTATGTATATATACTGGAAGTCAGATGTCAGTATTTGTTCAGTTTCATAATACTGTATTGAACTTGATGGTACATGGAAAGCAATAGAATGCGCTTCGTAGAAAAACTGACATTCCTTAAATGTACTTCTTTTTTTTTCTTCACTTTACTCTGTGTCATAACAATGCTGAGAATGTAGTGTTGCTGGCCTTTGTACCTAAAACACAAGTGAAGTGAAGTTGCTCAGTCATGTCCGACTCTTTGCGACCCCATGGACTGTAGCCTACCAGGCTCCCCTGTTCACGGGATTTTCCAGGCAATAGTACTGGAGTGGATTGCCATTTCCTTCTCCAGCGGATCTTCCCGACCCAGGGATCGAACCCGGGTCTCCCGCATTGTAGACAGACACTTTACCGTCTGAGCCACCAGGGAAGTAATGTTAACCTTAAAATGAGTACATGAGAAAAGTAAAATTTTTATTTCTAATTCTTTATCTTACCCTAAAATTAAGTCTTACGAGACCATTTAAAACAAAATCTGATGTATCATTTTTATGTTGATTTTTTTTCTGTGTTCATGGTGACTTTTTGCAGATTTGTGTCTTACATGGGCCATCCCTAAACATACATGGTTTTTGTTTCATTTTAATGTAATAGATATCACCTAGATGAGTGAAGTTAGAAGGTTCTATGAGCTTCACCTGTTTTTTTAGCTCTTCTACCTTTCATTTGTCATATGAGCTGAAGTAATTTATTTCATTCTTGGCAAATATCTTAGAGTGCCTGTATGATAAAATAGTTCCCATAATTCCCAAATGATACCTCTGTTTCTCTTCACTTTTTCCTTTTGGGGCTCTAACTAGTAGAGCATTTTCACCAAGAAGAGATCAAGAGCTTAGAAAGGAAATACGACTCAAATCAGGCAGTTTTGTTATGTACTTGTTTTGTTAATTAAGGAATGCATGGAAATAAAAATTTTGGTGAAATTGAGCTCTGAAGTGACTTCTAGGAATTATACCAGTTCTTTTCCTATTTTTGCTCTCATTGTGGCTACAGTATTGCCAGTAGATTATAATCAAGAGATCTAAAGGAGAATATTAAAGTATATACACAGGAAGTGCTTATGGTATGGATAGCTAAGATGATAGTTTTTGCACATGGTGAATGACGAAAGACTCTATGTGTAATGGGGAGGGTTCCCTAGTCAATGCCAACTACAACTATCAAGAGAAAGGCAGAACAACTCTCCAGCGTTCAACAAAGCTTTGGAATTAGTCTCAGTTTAGTATCATAATATTTAAGTGAACCTCAGGAAGTTTAGTTATTCGATGTCTATGTTTTAAAAGCTTAAAAATGGCAACTAATTCATCTTATGTAAATAGTTATGATTTGACAATGTTATATTTAAAGGTATTAAGTTATACATGATAATTTTCTAGTAGAATAATTATTGCAGTAATTCCAGAAGTCTGAAATGTTTATCTGTATATAATTGCCTGTCAAAAAAATTAAATGTTATATTTTTTCATAGCAGTGAAAGCTGAGGGCTCCTTGCTGAAAACGCACATTGTATTTCACTGTGTCAAATCAGAGGGGCATCTAGCCTAATATTCTGTCTCCAAGAAACATCAAAAATTATTAATACCAGGTTGCATGTCCTCGGGGGAAGGCAATGGCACCCCACCCCAGTACTCTTGCTGGAAAATCCCACGGATGGAGGAGCCTGGTGGGCTGCAGTCCACGGGGTCGCACAGAGTCGGACACGACTGAGCGACTTCCCTTTCACTTTTCACTTTCATGCATTGGAGAAGGAAATGGCAACCCACTCCAGTATTCTTGTCTGGGGACGGGGGAGCCCGGCGGGCTGCCGTCTATGGGGTTGCACAGAGTCGGACACGACTGAAGCGACTTAGCAGCAGCAGCAGCAGCAGCATGTCCTCAAATTTTCGTAATGTAATTCCAGTAAACTTAGATTCTTTCAGTAACACAACTAGCTGTATAGTTCATGGAATTATTTCCACTTCTTGGACTTAGTTACATTATTGTCTATCTTCATATCTTGAGATTCTATTCTTGATCGTTTTTTGCTTTCCTTCCATTTTTTTTTTTTTTTTTTTTTCACATACAATCTCTGTTGACAACTCTTGACGTAGCCCACAATGTCTAGAATGCTCTGGCCACTTCCTATTACTCTAGTCTCAGTGTCGATCAGGCTTCCTCTGTCAGAAGATCTACATTTACAGATGCCAAGCTTCTCCTTCCAGAGGCTGGATCGTTTCTTTCCTTCTTGGACTAGAACCCCCCTCCCCCAGCTTTGCTCACCTACTGAACTTCAACTCATCCTTCTGCTGTTTCTCTCTGTGCACTGCTTCTTTCCTAGGGAGGCCTTTGCTGGCCAGCCAGCTATCTCTGGTCCTACTGTCATTGGGCATCATGGCCTCATCTGCTTCTCCTTTGGAGTAGCCTCATTTGATTAATACCTGCTTCATGCACTACACTATAAACTCCACAAAATGAGGGACCATCTCTGCTTTCTTTTGCCCCCCATTGTAACATTAGGGGACAGTGCAGGGCCTGATGTATAGCCGATCTTCAACACATACCTGTTAAGTGAATGTGCTCAATGCTTAGTCTTGTCTGACTCTGCAGCCTCATGGACTGTAACCCACCAGGCTCCTCTGTCCATGGGATTTCCCAGGCAAGAATATTGGAGGGGGTTGCTATTCCCTACTGCAGGGGATCTTCCCGACCCAGGGATTGAACACTCATCTCTTGTGTCCCCTGCACTGGCAGGTGAATTTCTTTACCACTAGCACCTCCTGGATAACTTCCAAATATACACAATCAGCATGCAGTCTCTCCTAGGAGAGATACAAACTCCTAATGTAATTTTATTAGGGATTTCTCCCAGCCATCTCAAACTCCCTTTGAACAGAATCGTAATGTTTACTTTTCCTCCCCCAGCATCTTTTCTGTCCAGTGATAATGCTCTCAGTTGTCCTGCCTCAGAACTTCAGAATAAGCCTTATTTCTTTCTTTCCTTTCCCAAATCTTGTTGGTCGTCAAACTCTATATTGAAATTCACTTTTCCCTGCCCCTGCCCCTGATCACTGCCACTAAGAAAGTTCAAGCTTCTGTCACCTCACTTCTGAACTAACACAACAAATTCTCTGTGGCTTCATTGGATATCAACCTTGCCTTTCTAGTCTGTGGGATTTTTGGACAAGCCTTTCTTAAATAATACACTTTCCCTAGGGCATTAGTCATTAATCTGATAGACAGTGTTTAGTAGATATTCAGAGTATATATAGAAGTTCAGTTCAGTTCAGTTCAGTCGCCCAGTCGTGTCCGACTCTTTGCGACCCCATGAATCGCAGCACGCNGGATTGCCATTTCCTTCTCCAGGGGGTCTTCCCAACCCAGGGATCGAACCCGGGTCTCCCGCATTGGAGGCAGACGCTTTAACCTCTGAGCCACCAGGGAAGCATGGTAGTAGTCATGGTATCCTAAATATTATTCTTCCCTCATTTGACCATGAACAAGTGAATAAAGCCTATAAGAAGAATTACTTTGAAGAGGGCAAAACTCTAACAATATCTAAAAGAATATATCTACTTCAGCCTTTCATCACATAATTATTAATCATTGTGTTTCCTTGGTGGACCAGTGGTAAAGAACCCACTTGCAATATAGGAGATGAGAGATGGGACTTTGACCCCTGGGTCAGGAAGATCCCCTGAAGAAGGGCATGGCTACGCACTTTGGCATTCTTGCCTGTAAAATCCCATGGAAAGAGGAGCCTGTAGGGTTGCAGTCCATAGAGTCACAAAAGAGTCAGATATGACTTAGTGACCAAGCAACAGTGACAACTAGGACTGTGCATACTAGATAGCAAGTAATCAGTAAATGTGTTCTCTGGCATTACAATTAATACATTGAGAATAAGTTAAAATAATATTAACTTTCTGGTTAATTATTTAAATAAAGATGTTTTGTAAAGCCATTGGTTTAAATATTTCTTTAAAAGCTTTGTTTTTTTAAACCACAGGAAGGTTGTCTCATTCTAACTCTTGCTTGAGAATGTGCGTCTAGTTTGCTTATGTGATCTGGAGCTTCTTTAATTAGTCCCAAACTCAAGTTATCATAGTCTTTCAAAAACTAACATTCACTTCAATGTGATTTCTACATATTCATTGGGCAGTTCATATAATTTCAAGTGATGAATCATAGGAAAGAAGGGTTTTAATATCATATCCTTCCTTTTTGGTTCTTATTTTTCTTGAAATTGTTCATGGACATAAGACTTTCATGGGTTTCATAGTGATTTTACATTAACATTTTTAAGAAAGGTGTTCCTTTTTCTTTCTTTTTTTTTTTTTAAAACTAATTACTCAAAGATACTTCTTTGCCCTTCCATCTTATGGTGTTGAGCTCTGTATTGAGAGGAAAGAAGTTACATAATAGGGTAAGAATGATAATCTCTTTGCTGATCAGTTTTATTTTCATACTGTGTGGATATATACTCCAGATGCAAAAAAGAGTAAAGTTAATCAAGCAATCAATTGATTCCCCGATTATAAAATATCTAGATCCAGAATTGAAAGCAAAGACACTGATTTTTGAAAGTGTAGGGTTTTGTTTTTTTTTTTCAAAACGCATTCTTCTGAGATGAGGAAGGAAATAAGACTTCACTTCATTAAGAGCCAAGACTTCACTAAGAAAAAAATTGCAACTTTGGAGAAGTAATAAGATGTTACACTCCAGATACAACTATGATGTAAAACATGGAGTTTAAGAACTTATCTGTATGGAAATCATACTTTAAACTGGCTGGGATGTCATTAATCATAATATTTAACAAAAGGACACTGATGGAAGTTAGCTTTAAAGAACGATAGTGGAAACATCTCTAGGAATACTTGAAAGTATTTGTGAGCTGGAAAGAAAATGCTGTATCTTTAAAATTCAAAACCTGCTCTTAAGAAGTACCACTTGTATCAAACTCACACTCATGTTGTATGTTCACGGCATATATCCAGTAGACTTTTTCACTTCCAAGCTGCATATTAGAAGTTAAAGTGCCTTGGATTCTATAGGCTGCATAAATAGACCATGGGAATGTAAACACCCAGACTGTATGACTATGTACTCGGTAATTAATTTATCTTGTTTACATTCCATATTAACTAAGAAATTTTTGAAATGGCCTTTACTTTGCATATAATGTACCCATTAAAACCATGATAGTCAGACATAGTATCTGTGCTTGAAGTTAAATTGTGAAAGGCAATGGATAGGATGTGTGCCTTACCTTATTTTAGAGGATATACCACAGACTTTTGACCAGAATTGGATAGCATATACTAAAAGCAAAAGTTTTTTTTTTTTCTCATCTTTTACCTTGTGTGGGTTAAAAGCCACTAAGTTGAAATATAGTCTGCAAAGTATACTTCAAATATATATGAGAAGTCTGTGAGCAACACCAAAACTTAATTGATATGCTGAGAAATATATAAAACATACAGCCACTGGATTGAGAAAATGAAATTAATATGTGAATGGTTTAGCTAACACTGTGCTTTGCCCCCAGAACCTGGTGTTTATTATTGTGCACTTTAGTAGGAGACAGAAGCAGTATCAATTGGAAAAACATTTCTTTCTTAGTGAATTGAGAACTGTACGGCTTTCCAATTCCTAAGTGGGAAACCTGGTTCTTTGGTTTCTTTGTTCCTACTTAAGCAAGTCCCAAGCTATTTTAGCTGAACATTTTACATACTAATGGAGTCTAGGGAAGTGACTTTGGCAGCTGTTCATGGGATAATAATGAAATACACTATTTAATACTGCATGCTGCTGCTGTAAAATGTGGGGAGTATTTTATAGAGATCCTGGTGAGTAGAGCTGTATCCACTTTAAGTTTAGCAAGTGTGTGAAACTGAATGAGGAAGTTCTTTTTTCATATGAGACTAACTAGTACTGTTTTCTTACAGGTAAAGAAAACGTGCACAGAATCAGATGTTCCCGAACCCCAGAATTCCAGGTACAGTAAAACAGAGGCCAAGACTCCACTAAGAAAAATTGCAACTTTGGAGAACTAATAACATGTTATACTCCAGATACAACTGTGATGTAAAACATGGGATTTAAGAACCTATCTGTATGGAAATCATACATTAGACTGGCTGGGATGTCATTACTCATGATATTTAATAAAAGGACACTGATGGAAGTTAGCTTTAAACAACAATAGTGGAAACATCTCTAGGAATACTTGAAAATATATTCTCATAGTATTTATTAAGTTTGTCCTCAATTTTCTTTCTATTCTCTTCTTATAATGTATTCACATCTGAAATTTTTTCCAGAAACTGAATACCTTTTAAATCTGTGTTTACTGAAAATCTACCTTTTTTTTTTTCAGTCAAATGTTGCTAGATTTGAGAATGTCATCAAGTTGGAAAAACCAAAATTAACTTGGCATTCTCTTTGTGCTTAATCACTTCATTTATGTCCAACTCCTTGCGACCCCGTCTACTGTAGCCCACCAGATTCCTCTGTCCATTGGAATTCTCCAAGCAAGAATACTGGAGTGAGTTGCCATGCCCTCCTCCAGGTTTCTTCCCAACCCAGGGATTGAACCCAGGTCTCCCACAGTGCAGGCGAATTCTTTACCACCTGAGCCACCAGGGAAGCCCAAGAATAGTGGAGTGGGTAGTCTATCCCTTCTCTAGGGGATCTTCCTGACCCAGGAATTGAACTGGGGTCTCCTGCATTGGAGGCAGATTCTTTCCCAGCTGAGCTATCAGGGAAGCCCTGATATTCTTTTTATGTTTATATAAAGCCTGAAGAAATGATGAACTAAAGTGATCAGACCACTACATACAGGACTTTGGCACCATTTAATTGTTTGTGCCTGGACCAGGTGCACAGCAGACATTTTTAGGCCTGTACATGTTCACTGTTTTTGTTTAAAAATCCAAGCCTCAATTTTAAAGGTCAGTAAAAGTATTTTAAATACTATTACAATAGTAATCAGGTGGTGCTAGTGGTAAAGAATTCATCTGCCAGTGTTGGAGACACAAGAGATTCAGGTTTGATTCCTGGGTCAGCAAGATCCCCTGAAAGAGGGCATGGCAACCCACTCCAGTAGTCTTGCTTGGAAAATTCCATGGACAGAGGAGCTTGGCAGGCTATAGTCCATGGGGTCACAAAGAGTTGAACATGACTGAACACGTACACACACACACCCTTCATATAGCAATATTGGGTTGGCCAAAAAGTCTATTCAGGTCTTTCATACTATCACAGAAAAACCTGAGCATAATATTTGGCCAACCTAATAGTAATGGTGTAACTCAACTTATTGCATTAACAAATTTGTGTTTAATGATGAAATGGGTCTAGTTTATTTTGTCCTACTCACTCCAGTCTATGATGTACGTAATGATTTTCTTGGTACAGTAAAACAATACAGATCTAGGTATAATGTTAATGACCACCGTATTTTCCTTTTAGAAAGCAAGTGTATACTATATACAGTCCATTTACAATTTGAGTAAATCTTATTCTTATGTAATATGATATTCCTGTAATTAATTCCTATATGTATTAAGGATAGATAGTGAAATGATTGTATGTGTTTTTTTCTCTTGAATCATCAAAAGTATTAATATATGATATGGTATAGGAGTTTTGACATTTGATCTTTGTCTTTTATGATTAGGTATCAATATAGAGCCAAAAAGTTTTAGTTTATTGGAACATTAGGAAATGGGTGAACTATTAAATTTTTTCTTACAAAGTAGAGTAATTCTGGAGAAGGCAATGGCACCCCACTCCAGTACTCTTGCCTGGAAAATCCCATGGACCGAGGAGCCTGGTGGGCTGCAGTCCATGGGGTCGCTAAGAGTCAGACATGACTGAGCGACTTCACTTTCACTTTTCACTTTCATGCATTGGAGAAGGAAATGGCAACCCACTCCAGTGTTCTTGCCTGGAAAATCCCAGGGATGGCAGAGCTTGGTGGGCTGCTCTCTATGGGATTGCACAGAGTCAGACACGACTGAAGCGACTTAGCAGCAGCAGCAGCAGCAGAGTAATTCTAGGACATATGAAGAGAGGAAACTCAAGCTCTATTGCTTGTGGATGTTTCCTTCCTGACCATTTTGGTGATGTCTATGAGAAATCCACCTATGACTTGTTATTTAGCTAATTAGATAGTCTTTTCAAGCTGCTGGTCTTGATGGGTAGTAGGGAAAACAGAACAACATAATTATTATTTTTATTAATACTGTATATAAATTTTTTTGAGGCCACTCAAGAGTTTTGAACAAATAGTGCTGTACTTTAATACATTTTAAACAAGCAGAAAGTCACTAAACTGATTCAGTGTTTACAGTTTATATCAATAAGTTCAAGAAGAGAGAGTTCAGATTTCAATGTATTTAAACGTGGAACTAGATCATTCTCTTATCTAGGAAATCCCAGCCCATATAGCCTTAAAAATACAATTTTACATTTATGGTAAATAGGTTATGTTTAGTAGATTATTTAAAATACATTTTATTATATATTATTATACAATATATATTAATTGAAAAATATCTTGACTTCTTATAAACTACTGTTTAGTTGCCATGGATTAGCTGCTTATAAAAGTTTTCTAATCTGCAATATATGAATCCCTTCCATGTGTGCATGTTCAGTTGTGCTTGACTCTTTGTGATCCCCATGGGCTGTACCCGCCAGACTCCTCTGTCCAGAGGATTTTTCCAGGCAAGAATACAATTTAGTTGCCATGGATTAGCTGCTTATAAAAGTTTTCTAATCTGCAATATATGAATCCCTTCCATGTGTGCATGTTCAGTTGTGCTTGACTCTTTGTGATCCCCATGGGCTGTACCCGCCAGACTCCTCTGTCCAGAGGATTTTTCCAGGCAAGAATACTGGAGTGGGTTGCCATTTCCTCCTCCAGAGGGTCTTCCTGACCCAGGGATCAAACCTGTGTCTCCTGCATTGGCAGGTGGATTCTTCACCACCACACCACCTAAGGCAAATCCATTTCTAAGGGCACTAAAGCTTNTTTTTCCAGGCAAGAATACTGGAGTGGGTTGCCATTTCCTCCTCCAGAGGGTCTTCCTGACCCAGGGATCAAACCTGTGTCTCCTGCATTGGCAGGTGGATTCTTCACCACCACACCACCTAAGGCAAATCCATTTCTAAGGGCACTAAAGCTTAGTGATATAAAAAGTAAACAAATAAAACAAATCTTATTTATAAAAACCCAAGATGGAAAGGCTTTCAATAAAACCTGGAATTGTTTATTGGTTCAGTGTTGCCCAAACATTTTAATAACATCTGGTCCTTTCTCCTGACAGCTTCCACACCTTCACAATGTCAAGAAACAAAAAGAGATGGCTATTCTTGGATTCTCTGTTTACTCACAGATGTTAGAGCTGGGAGTGCCATAATGGCATTATTTAGTGCAGTGACGGAACACCAAATAGAGAAGAAGAGCTAAAGAACGTGGTGCCCAGGGAGGATACAATAACTTGTGAACAGTCGACAAGTCAAGGGAGGCCAAAAATAGTACTCAGTATATGCATGTACTGAGGTTCAGTTTTTATGAACAACTGAAAAAGAAAAACCTACATGAAAATGCTTTTATTATAGACACTGGACAGCATTACTTTAGTGTATACATGTACGGGTACATTCTTTTTGCTTATTAAGAACCACAAACATTCATGTTCTCTCTCCCCCCAACTCTTTCCCTTCCCTGTGTGCCTGTGAGAGAGAGAAAGAGAGAGAGATTTAAGGCCTGGGGCTAAGTAATTCCATTCTAAACAAATCTAAAATAAAGAACTGAGCTCAAAATGAAATACTGTATCAGCACAAAATGCATGGGAGCTGGAGACCCACTGCCTTATAAAATGCTCCCTGTCTTGGAACCTAAAGCTAATATCATTCATTTATTTAGCTAGCTTTATAGTGTGTTGGTTTTGGATTTGAAAAGATTAGAATAAATGCAGATGGAAAGTGTTTTTACAGTAGGGAAGTAATTAAATTGGGCGTGGAGACTTTGTCAGGGAAATTCTTGGAGTGACATATGTGTATCAGCAAATTCTTTGTCTTGCTTGGCCTTAATTCCTCTTTTGGAAAGAGACTCTTGAGCTGCCAATGTGCCTAGTAGATTAGTAAAAAGAGAGTTTACAAACCCATGCAGTATCAGGAAGGTAAAATGTCTTCTTAAAAAGAACATTATGTATATATACTGGAAGTCAGATGTCAGTATTTGTTCAGTTTCATAATACTGTATTGAACTTGATGGTACATGGAAAGCAATAGAATGCGCTTCGTAGAAAAACTGACATTCCTTAAATGTACTTCTTTTTTTTTCTTCACTTTACTCTGTGTCATAACAATGCTGAGAATGTAGTGTTGCTGGCCTTTGTACCTAAAACACAAGTGAAGTGAAGTTGCTCAGTCATGTCCGACTCTTTGCGACCCCATGGACTGTAGCCTACCAGGCTCCCCTGTTCACGGGATTTTCCAGGCAATAGTACTGGAGTGGATTGCCATTTCCTTCTCCAGCGGATCTTCCCGACCCAGGGATCGAACCCGGGTCTCCCGCATTGTAGACAGACACTTTACCGTCTGAGCCACCAGGGAAGTAATGTTAACCTTAAAATGAGTACATGAGAAAAGTAAAATTTTTATTTCTAATTCTTTATCTTACCCTAAAATTAAGTCTTACAAGACCATTTAAAACAAAATCTGATGTATCATTTTTATGTTGATTTTTTTTCTGTGTTCATGGTGACTTTTTGCAGATTTGTGTCTTACATGGGCCATCCCTAAACATACATGGTTTTTGTTTCATTTTAATGTAATAGATATCACCTAGATGAGTGAAGTTAGAAGGTTCTATGAGCTTCACCTGTTTTTTTAGCTCTTCTACCTTTCATTTGTCATATGAGCTGAAGTAATTTATTTCATTCTTGGCAAATATCTTAGAGTGCCTGTATGATAAAATAGTTCCCATAATTCCCAAATGATACCTCTGTTTCTCTTCACTTTTTCCTTTTGGGGCTCTAACTAGTAGAGCATTTTCACCAAGAAGAGATCAAGAGCTTAGAAAGGAAATACGACTCAAATCAGGCAGTTTTGTTATGTACTTGTTTTGTTAATTAAGGAATGCATGGAAATAAAAATTTTGGTGAAATTGAGCTCTGAAGTGACTTCTAGGAATTATACCAGTTCTTTTCCTATTTTTGCTCTCATTGTGGCTACAGTATTGCCAGTAGATTATAATCAAGAGATCTAAAGGAGAATATTAAAGTATATACACAGGAAGTACTTATGGTATGGATAGCTAAGATGATAGTTTTTGCACATGGTGAATGACGAAAGACTCTATGTGTAATGGGGAGGGTTCCCTAGTCAATGCCAACTACAACTATCAAGAGAAAGGCAGAACAACTCTCCAGCGTTCAACAAAGCTTTGGAATTAGTCTCAGTTTAGTATCATAATATTTAAGTGAACCTCAGGAAGTTTAGTTATTCGATGTCTATGTTTTAAAAGCTTAAAAATGGCAACTAATTCATCTTATGTAAATAGTTATGATTTGACAATGTTATATTTAAAGGTATTAAGTTATACATGATAATTTTCTAGTAGAATAATTATTGCAGTAATTCCAGAAGTCTGAAATGTTTATCTGTATATAATTGCCTGTCAAAAAAATTAAATGTTATATTTTTTCATAGCAGTGAAAGCTGAGGGCTCCTTGCTGAAAACGCACATTGTATTTCACTGTGTCAAATCAGAGGGGCATCTAGCCTAATATTCTGTCTCCAAGAAACATCAAAAATTATTAATACCAGGTTGCATGTCCTCGGGGGAAGGCAATGGCACCCCACCCCAGTACTCTTGCTGGAAAATCCCACGGATGGAGGAGCCTGGTGGGCTGCAGTCCACGGGGTCGCACAGAGTCGGACACGACTGAGCGACTTCCCTTTCACTTTTCACTTTCATGCATTGGAGAAGGAAATGGCAACCCACTCCAGTATTCTTGTCTGGGGACGGGGGAGCCCGGCGGGCTGCCGTCTATGGGGTTGCACAGAGTCGGACACGACTGAAGCGACTTAGCAGCAGCAGCAGCAGCAGCATGTCCTCAAATTTTCGTAATGTAATTCCAGTAAACTTAGATTCTTTCAGTAACACAACTAGCTGTATAGTTCATGGAATTATTTCCACTTCTTGGACTTAGTTACATTATTGTCTATCTTCATATCTTGAGATTCTATTCTTGATCGTTTTTTGCTTTCCTTCCATTTCATTTTTTTTTTTTTTTTCACATACAATCTCTGTTGACAACTCTTGACGTAGCCCACAATGTCTAGAATGCTCTGGCCACTTCCTATTACTCTAGTCTCAGTGTCGATCAGGCTTCCTCTGTCAGAAGATCTACATTTACAGATGCCAAGCTTCTCCTTCCAGAGGCTGGATCGTTTCTTTCCTTCTTGGACTAGAACCCCCCTCCCCCAGCTTTGCTCACCTACTGAACTTCAACTCATCCTTCTGCTGTTTCTCTCTGTGCACTGCTTCTTTCCTAGGGAGGCCTTTGCTGGCCAGCCAGCTATCTCTGGTCCTACTGTCATTGGGCATCATGGCCTCATCTGCTTCTCCTTTGGAGTAGCCTCATTTGATTAATACCTGCTTCATGCACTACACTATAAACTCCACAAAATGAGGGACCATCTCTGCTTTCTTTTGCCCCCCATTGTAACATTAGGGGACAGTGCAGGGCCTGATGTATAGCCGATCTTCAACACATACCTGTTAAGTGAATGTGCTCAATGCTTAGTCTTGTCTGACTCTGCAGCCTCATGGACTGTAACCCACCAGGCTCCTCTGTCCATGGGATTTCCCAGGCAAGAATATTGGAGGGGGTTGCTATTCCCTACTGCAGGGGATCTTCCCGACCCAGGGATTGAACACTCATCTCTTGTGTCCCCTGCACTGGCAGGTGAATTTCTTTACCACTAGCACCTCCTGGATAACTTCCAAATATACACAATCAGCATGCAGTCTCTCCTAGGAGAGATACAAACTCCTAATGTAATTTTATTAGGGATTTCTCCCAGCCATCTCAAACTCCCTTTGAACAGAATCGTAATGTTTACTTTTCCTCCCCCAGCATCTTTTCTGTCCAGTGATAATGCTCTCAGTTGTCCTGCCTCAGAACTTCAGAATAAGCTTTATTTCTTTCTTTCCTTTCCCAAATCTTGTTGGTCGTCAAACTCTATATTGAAATTCACTTTTCCCTGCCCCTGCCCCTGATCACTGCCACTAAGAAAGTTCAAGCTTCTGTCACCTCACTTCTGAACTAACACAACAAATTCTCTGTGGCTTCATTGGATATCAACCTTGCCTTTCTAGTCTGTGGGATTTTTGGACAAGCCTTTCTTAAATAATACACTTTCCCTAGGGCATTAGTCATTAATCTGATAGACAGTGTTTAGTAGATATTCAGAGTATATATAGAAGTTCAGTTCAGTTCAGTTCAGTCGCCCAGTCGTGTCCGACTCTTTGCGACCCCATGAATCGCAGCACGCCAGGCCTCCCTGTCCATCACCATCTCCCGGAGTTCACTCAGACTCACGTCCATCGAGTCTGTGATGCCATCCAGCCATCTCATCCTTGGTCATCCCCTTCTCCTCCTGCCCCCAATCCCTCCCAGCATCAGAGTCTTTTCCAATGAGTCAACTCTTCGCATGAGGTGGCCAAAGTACTGGAGTTTCAGCTTTAGCATCATTCCTTCCAAAGAAATCCCAGGGTTGATCTCCTTCAGAATGGACTGGTTGGATATAGAAGCATGAACCAATAACCTTCAAAGTGAAATTGTGGGCAAGATGTAAAAAATAAGGACATATACTATTCATGCCTATTTGCTGTCCATAAGATGTCAAGGATTACCTGGGCCACCTGTTACTCACTTTCCTTGTGCCCTTACTCTGGTGTGCTAGATATTCATTGATTCCACTTAATTTTTATCCTTTAGTTCCAGATTGACAGTCGAGTACATGAAATTCCAAAAAAAAAAAAAATATATATATATATATATGCCAGTTGCTTAGGTACCTTGATTTTCAGTCCCTTCTCCTGTCACCATTTCCTGCATGGACATTAGAGTAAAATATCCTATTTGTGTACTAGGCAGTTACCCGAGAGCATCTGTGTAGGACAGTACTTCGCAGCTCGTCCTGCAGATGGGCTCATTTCACTGAGGAATGGTTGAGAATGGTACACCAGAGTATAGCCTGAGTGCTGGACAAGTGGTTAGGAAGAGCTGAATGGAGGATATAGGGCAACCGATGGGTGTCAGAGGACAGACAAGATTCGAAGAAAGGGGGGAAAGAGAAACCACAGTAAGGTTAAGAGTGAGCGAAAGAACTGGAAACTGAAATGAAAGGTATCTTTTGTGGACAGTTGGTGACTAGTCTTAATTTGACTTGTGTGGAGAAATAGTTGATGAGATTGGAAAACAGGTAAATTTGCATAGATTGTGGTTGGCTTGGATTCCTAGATATTTTAGTTAGGACCTTTATTAGTTGCAGCTATTAGTGTGAACCAGTTTGGGTAGAAAAGGGGAGGTTTTTGTTGTTTTGCTCTGATTTTAAACAGGAGTATAATATCTTAGATAAATTGAGAAGATAGGGCTCACTGGATCTCATAAGGTCTGGGAACCAGGGACTGACTTTCTGTTTATCTCTTATACACTGTGTCCTCACTGCTTGGTTGCTTCAATGTCTTTCTCTCTGTTTATGCCCATTGGCTGCTCCATCTTATTTTTGCTCCTGGACTTATAATAGGAGGAAAATATTCATGAGACACTGCTTCTTTCGGATTTTTAATTTTTTACCTCTTTAGGTAGCCATATAATAGAACCTCTCTCTTTTTCTTTATTTCTCTTCCGAATTTCCAGGAAAGAAAGTGATACCTGAGTGGCTTTCCAGAGCCACGTCTGGGAGCATATGACTCAGTGGTAAGAACAACTTCCAAGGAAAGGATGCTGAGCAGATAACTTGATCAAGTGCCCTCAACCTTCTACCTCTTTCCTGCCCACCTACTTCATCCAGCATCCTTGCCCCAAGTCCTTCATTTTAATCCAGCACGTATCATTTCTCTGATTACATATAACTCACTGGTTATCTGTTTCACTAGTATGGAGATTTGGAGCTCAATTTTATATCAGACATCTACAAACTATGGTCTACAAAGCAGAGATCTCTTAAGAGAGCATTATGTGGAATGGCAACCAGCCTTCAAAGTAACACGAGTTCCTTTCACCTCTTTTTATAAACCCTGCTCCCAATTTTTAACCTTCTTGCTCCTATCCTCAAGTTGACCAGTTAAACCCAATCTCCTTTTCTGCTCTCAAAAAGCAATCCAAATATAAATTGCTTTCTCCATTTCCTGTGGTTAATCCAGTTGTTAGATAATAGATGAATGCACTTCATCCTGCAAATTAAATTATTTATTTTTCAGAAGGCAATTTTGCTAAAATGACTCTCTAGTTTTGGACTTCCTTTCTTTTGAAGCCAACTCTCAAGCATACCTAAAGAAATACACTAGCCATTAATCAGTTGGAGTCCAAACTTGAAATTTTGGCCACCTGCCTTTCAGGCATTAGGAGGTCACCAGTGGATTTCTAATCGGGTAATAATGTTATTAAAATTGTACTTGCAATGACAGATCAGTCGTGGCACAGGTGCGTGGAGGCAAGGGAACCAACAGTGAAACTTACTTAAAAGACCTGAGAGACACTTAGCAAACTGTGGTTATTTTGGAGAAGACATTATATACAATTTTTTTCATAGTTTAAACACATTTTCTAAACTTTCTACATCATGTATTTCTGTGTGTGTTAAGAATATAAAATAATAGATTTGACTTGAAATAGACATGGTGGCAGTGGAAGGAATCTGGCTTCTTCTTTCTGACAAAATGCATTATTCTCCCAAAATGAGAATACTCCTGACTTCCCCGCATGTATTAGTGATGACTTTCAGAGGATGGCTATATTCCTGGCCAGTCACTTCTACAGTAAACTGAGTTCCTCTGAAGTCTTTATGGTTAATAATCTAAAGCAGTCTTTCTGGAGACTGTGAGCTGCTTTGAATTAATTTGATCAGAGTAACACATCACATAAAGTAGCATTTGTTTAGTGACTTTTATCCAGAAGATCAGAGGAACTAAGATAAGACATTACTTTGCATCACAGTAATAATTAAAATTGTTATTCAATGTGAGTAGAAACATTGAGGGTCCCATTTTATATTGGATCAACTTAAAATGAGAACAAACTAGAGGGACCTTAGTTTTCTTTTCAGCAGTTCAATGATAGGAACATTTATTCTTGCCCTTCAAGCTATCGTTTATTGGGTTATCAACTGTGTGTCAGGCACTGGTTTGAGAGTCTGAGATAACTGAATGACAAAATAGAAGCGTACATAACAGTGGAGTATCTTAGAAAGCGATTCGTTCTAGTGAAAAAGGGGAGATGAGGAGTACTGGGGGAGTAGATTGTGATTTTCAATTGGATGATACTTAAGTAAAGATTTGTAGTTAAGTCAAGAAGAAAGCCAGGGAAAGTTCACTCCCTTCGGGTTGAGCCATACACAGGCCCTTCCATGGATGCCTGTCTGGCACGTTCAAGCAACAACTAGAACAGTGTAGCCAAAACAGAGAGCCCAGGGTTTCAGATTTGAAATAGCCACATTCTAAAAACAGCAACTATTTCTAGTCTTTCCCGTATTTTTGAAAATATTTACTTGGAATTTACATAAATCAGTTGCAAATATTTTTTCTTGACTCATCAGAAATAGTTTCTGGCAAGCACCTCATCCATCACTGCTACAAGGTGGGGCTGATCTCCAGCCAGGAACGCCTCTCTTTGCCACACCACACACATCCTCTAATACCTGTGCGCTCTTCTGATCGGAAGACTTCAAGCGTCTTCAAAAGCCTGAAACCTGTTTGGTTTCTTTCTTTCTTTCTTTTCTTCTTCTTTTTTTTTTTTTGTTTAAGAAATGCTGTTAAAGTTGCAGCCATAAATATAGATTAGAGCTTAGTAAAGATTCTAAAAATTTGAGTCGTAAAGGTACAGTGATTCTGCTCATTATCTCACATTTAATCATCACATCTCAGTTGTCTTAGCAACCTACACAATGTTCTCATTTGCTTTTCAGTAAGCCAAAGGATGAATGGATTCTTTGTTCATGTGTTTATGAATTTCTATCACCTGATACTTGATGTCTTTCTGGCATGCTTACTGTGCCAAATAACTGTCTTTATATTCTTAACGTTCATGTAACCAAAATTAAACTCTGCTTTTCCTAAAAAAGTAAATTTCTAATGGAAAAATATCCAACCTCAGATAAACATAAATAAGCTTATATTATAAAATGTTTTTGTTGTAATTATAATTAATTTTCAAAGCTCAGCAAACTTGCCACACTCAGTTATCCAACAGATTTGACCTACACAGGCATACTTGTGAACTACAGAGAAAGAAAAAACCCTGTTGACAGAGCTAGGTGTCCAAGAGTCGATTCCCCCAAACTCACATGCTTGCTTCTCTCTGATGCTGTCTTGGAGTGTATGTTCTCTTATACTACATATATCTCTAGTTTTCAAGTGTGTGCTCTGCTCAGTCATGTCCGACTCTTTGCAGCCCTGTGGACTGTAGCCCACCAGGCTCCTCTGTCCATGGGATTTTCCAGGAAAGAATACCAGAATGGGTTGCCATTTGCTACTCCAGGGGATCTTCCTGATTTAGGGATCAAACCCACATCTCTTGTGTCTCCTGCATTGCCGGGAGATTTTTAACCACTGTGCCACTTGGGAAGCCCAGGTTTTTTTAGACTCATACCATAATAAGGTGGATGTGGCCCTGCTCACTTGACATACTAAGCAAATATGGTAAACTGTCTTAAGTTCGGTTTCCAGCTGTTTGGCTTTGTCGCAAACTACTTTACTTCTCTGTGCCTCAGATATCCTTATCTGTAAAATGGTAATATACCATTCTCCCATGGGGTTCTTTTAAGGACTAAATGAAGCAATGTAAGGAAGACACTTAAAGAAGTACCTACTACATATTAGGTGAATTTAAACAACCGGTCCTATTACAAATAGTCATAGTGATAGTATTGACAAGTGACAGCATAACATAAAAAGAACAGAACATAATGAGGAATAAGTGTAAGAATGCAAAAGGCTTAATCATATGGGATGTTGTGGCGTAGTGCTAGGAGCCCTGTATGCATTAGAAATGTCTGAGGGCAACCCTTACTACAGCCTAATGACTCTCATTAGTTGCTCACCTTGATTCTTTAGGTAAAAGTTAAATTGTGTTTATCATCATAACACATTTTAGAATTACTTCTATACAAAGGGACTTCCTTTTAAATGTGCTGTTGATTGAAATATTCTGTTCTATAGGCTTGACTTCAATAAGAGCTTGTCTGTTGCATTCTGTCGTGTGATTAGTTTGTAGAAATTCCATACTTCTCAAAAATAATACCATCTTTTCAAGAACACACACAACCTTATTACATGAAGTGATATTGTTGTAGCCATGCATGCCGGGAAACAAACTCACTCAGAAGGACAATGCAGACAGTGGAGTGCAGTTCATTACACCCACGGCTCCAAGGCAGAGTAGTCCTCTTAACCAAGACCCCTAACCAATTCTTGTGAAAACCTTATATACACTAAGTGTACATGCTCAAACCTACCTCCCCAAATTCTCTGAAACTAGTCTGAACAAAGGAAAAGAAAGAACAGTCAAAGATAACCCGTGATAAAACCATGATGCGTATGCCTTAAACCTAGGTAGTTAACAGTGGATAATTATCAATAAGCCTGTGATCATACCCCAATAAACATAATACCATTTATGATTCTATTCGGTTACACAGATAATTAGGGTATTCTTTTAGGTGACGAGCCCTGGGGCTCTTCCATTGGCTGGGGTGGTGACGGGGAGGGAGGGTTGGGTTTGGGGGAGGGTCTGTTTTCCCAGTTGGTATGTCGTTTCCATAGATACTGAGCATATAGCTCAAAGTCTACAGTCCGACTCACAAGATGGAGTCCGCTTTCTAGGTGGACCTTGTTCTGTCTCTTTCCTCTTTCATTCCCCTCTTTTGATGCTCTTACCTCATACTGTGAGCATCACGCATAGGGCTGTATTGCACCCTGGCTCTCTGACCGCCAATTTGGGAGAACGACACCAACCTTTGGGTTCTAAAGTTCATAATACAGTGTAAAATGCAGGGTCCACAAAGCAGAACTATCAAGGCAGCTGGTAACAATGGTAAATATAGTTTTCTGCCAATCACCATTCACCCATTATAGGACTGAAGTCCAGAAAGGAATGTTTTCATTTGACATTGCTTTTACCTGGTTTTTCATGTCATCTAAAGCAGCTGATACATTGCCAGATAAATCAGCGATATATACATAACATTCAACCTTAATTGTAGCACAGGTCCCTCCTTGAGCAGCTGTGAGCATGTCCAAAGCCATTCTATTTTGAATTTCCACTTTTCTTATTCGGGTTTGTTNATTTGACATTGCTTTTACCTGGTTTTTCATGTCATCTAAAGCAGCTGATACATTGCCAGATAAATCAGCGATATATACATAACATTCAACCTTAATTGTAGCACAGGTCCCTCCTTGAGCAGCTGTGAGCATGTCCAAAGCCATTCTATTTTGAATTTCCACTTTTCTTATTCGGGTTTGTTCTTCATTTAAGGCTTGGATGGCTTTAGCACCATCTAGGAGGGTCTGTTCTGTGAAATTAGTCCAGGCTTCTACTTTAATCATAATATCTGTTGTCCCTATAGAAGGTACAAATCAGGCAGCAATATACTCATACCACTGAAACACAGACCTTGTCTACCTCGCATGTAAATAAGGTAGATTTACCAGGGCTTGTTGTAGGTTAAGCTTTATGCTGCCATGGGCAAAAGTGAATCCCAGTGTGCAGTGGCCTATCCAGCCAATTGGTAACAAAGGCCAAAGGTTAGGCCCAGAAAGCTATTGAGTTCCATTTGGTGCCATCCAGCGGATTCCAGGGTTGTATTTCCAATCAGAGCCTGGCCAATGGATGGACTGGTTGGGGTGGTATGTGACCTTGAATGTTCATTTACATTTTTGGGGGGATAGGTACCCCATATATTTTAGTTCTTTTGGGTCTAATGGAGGTCACCAAACACTACCCTTGGTTCTTTTTGTTCCCAGCATATAGTGGCAGGAGTAATTAATTGACCCTTTTGTGGGTCATCCAGAAATATTCATCCCAGACTTGGTAGAATTGTTCATCATACCTAGAGGCCTGTCCTTCCTTGCAGGTCAGGGAGAGCTTTTTTCCTTTTTTTTCTTTAAATATGAGGTATAGGCTTTTGTTACTCCTATGAAATTGGTGTTTACATCAAATGTAACCCCATGACCAACCAAGGAAGTCCATCCATCATGGACAGAGGCATAGCCCCACAACACAGCAGTTGGAGGTGTTGTGGAAGTCCATGTAGGAATGTGTCAGGAGAGCTTTTTTCCTTTTTTTTCTTTAAATATGAGGTATAGGCTTTTGTTACTCCTATGAAATTGGTGTTTACATCAAATGTAACCCCATGACCAACCAAGGAAGTCCATCCATCATGGACAGAGGCATAGCCCCACAACACAGCAGTTGGAGGTGTTGTGGAAGTCCATGTAGGAATGTGTCCATGAGATGAAAACATTGTCCTGAGTTGAAACGGAAGTTAAATTCAAAATCACGTTGATGAGGCCAAGCAGCAGGAGTTGAATATGCGGCTTCATCCTGAAGGGGCTCATCCAGGATCTTCTTTTCCTTCTTCTTCTTAAGGATGATCTTAGTCTCTTGAGGGTCAGTGGGGTACCTCTGCACAGTCCACTCAGCATTTTCTGGGTCAGCATGAAATGTTCTCTTCATCTTCGTTTGGCAGATCCAGGGAGTGACACCTTCAACTTTAACTGCTCTAGGGGTGGTTAGAACAACAGTGTATGGACCCTTCCACTGTGGGGTCAAGGAGTCGTGTTTCCAGTCCTTGACCCACACCTGATCTCTGGGCACAAATTCGTGAATCTGTTTCCCAAGAGAGAATGGCACCCTTTCTTGTACAAACTTAGTTACCTGATTTATTATCTTACCCAGTTGTTCCATCTGCTGTGAAATCTCATCTCCCCTTCAGTTCAGTTCAGTTCAGTCACTCAGTCGTGTCCGACTCTGCAACCCCATGAACCGCAGCACTCCAGGCCTCCCTGTCCATCACCAATTCCCGAAGTTCACCCAAACCCATGTCTATAGAGTCGGTGATGCCATCCAACCATATCATCCTTTGTCATCCCCTTCTGCTTCTGCCCTCAATCTTTCCCAGCATCAGTGTCTTTTCAAATGAGTCAGCTCCTCCCATCAGGTGGCCTAAGTATTGGAGTTTCAGCTTCAACATCAGTCCATCCAATGAACACCCAGGTCTAATCTCCTTTAGGATCAAATGGTTGGATCTCCTTGCAATCCAAGGGACTCTCAAGAGTCTTCTCCAACATCACAGTTCAAAAGTATGAGTTCCTTGGCACTCAGATTTCTTTATAGTCCAGCTCTCACATCCATACATGACCACAGGAAAAACCATAGCCTTGACTAGATGGACCTTTGTTGACAAAGTAATGTCTCTGCTTTATAATATGCTGTCTAGGTTGGTCATAACTTTCCTTCCAAGGAGTAAGCGTCTTTTAATATCATGGCTGCAATCACCATTTGCAGTGATTCTGGAGCCCAGAAAAAAAAGTCAGCCACTGTTTCTACTGTTTCTCATCTATTTGGAATGAAGTGATTTGACCAGATGTCATGATCTTAGTTTTCTGAATGTTGAGCTTTAAGCCAACTTTTTCACTCTCCTCCTTCACTTTTACCAAGAGGCTCTTTAGTTCCTCTTCACTTCTGCCATAAGGGTGGTGTCATCTGCATATCTGAGGTGATTGATATTTCTCCCGGCAGTCTTGATTCCAGCTTGTATTTCTTCCAGTCCAGCGTTTCTCATGATGTACTCTGCATATAAGTTAAATAAGCAAGGTGACAATATACAGCCTTGACGTACTCCTTTTCCTATTTGGAACCAGTCTGTTGTTCCATGTCCAGTTCTAACTGTTGCTTCCTGACCTGCATACAGATTTCTCAAGAGGCAGGTTAGGTGGTCTGGTATTCCCATCTCTTTCAGAATTTTCCACAGTTGATTGTGATCCACACAGTCAAAGGTTTTGGCATAGTTAATAAAGCAGAAATAGATGTTTTTCTGGAACTCTCTTGCTTTTTCCATGATCCAGC